>VXAC01006246.1:554559-711427 GCA_013399225.1 Rhipidura dahli
TGTGTGTGTGTGTGCGTGTTTATGTGCGTGTGTCTGTGTGTCTGTGTGTGCGTGTCTGTGTGTATGTGTGTGTGTCTGTGTGTGTGTCTCTGTGTGTCTGTGTGTGTCAGTGTGTCTGTGTGCGTGTTTGTCTGTGTGTGTGTGTCAGTGTGTCTGTGTTTGTGTGTTTGTGTGTCTGTGTGTCCGTGTGTCTGCACGTGTGTGTCTGTCTGTGTGTGTGCGTGTGTCTGTGTGTGTGTCTGTGCGTCTGTCCCCTCACTGGCATCAGCTGTGTGTCAGCATCCCTCTGCATTACACACCTGTGTGTGCTTGCACTTTGTAGCCCATTTCGCACTCTGTCATGGGGGGGGCAGTTCCACCATCAGTGTCCCTTTTAGCTGCATTACGTCCCTCATGTTATATTTGGGGCAGGTATTTTGGGCTGAACATCTACTGTAGTGCGCTTGACTAACAAGGATCTTACCTGCCTTGGCTGAAATAAAAAGCGTATGGATTTGTGTGATTAGGTGGCTTGAATGAATTTTAAAAGTGCTGGAAGCCTGTGTTCCAATTTCAGTGTAGGAGAAAAAGGGAAACTAATTTATCTGAAAAGTTTTATGAAACTCGTCTCATTCTTTTTGCAAATTTTAATACCCTCCATCCTAACTATGGCCAATACAGACAGATGAGCAGATCTGAATGGTTTTGAATTATATATGGTGCCATACTTCTGTTCTTCTTGGGTTTTTTGTTCTTGCTCTCCTTAGAACTATGAAAGCTATTCTTTTCCTCTGTAGGGACCAAACAGAATGAACCATCAGTTTTGTGTGTCTTTTTTGCATCTTCCTCTGATTTTTCATATATTTTAGCAGGGACCTCCAAAGTTCCCAATTATATCCCCCATAACTTAACTCAAACTTGGTAAGACCTGAAGCTCACTTTCCTTTCATTGTAAGTCTTCTCACCATCACCTTTTACTTTATTATACGGCCTTATAATTGATCACATTAAATTTAAATTATCATTCTTTTCAAGACATCACAAGTCTCCGCAATACCAACAGGTTGGTCCCTTTTTCCATTGCCACATCTGTGTGTTTTCCAAATGATTTTCAGGCAGAGCATTTGTAACCCCAGACTCAATCCCAGTATCATTAGCAACACTCAAGTTGTGAGCCACTCAGAAGCCAGCACATGGAGATAACATTGCTCCTTTTGGCCTCAGAAATGGATGTATTTTTAGTGTGTGAAATCCTGTGCATCATTACTGTGAACTATTTATGCATTTTGGTGTGCATATATATATTTTTTTGAGATGTCCTATGCAGTAATGTGTTCTGACTACTGTGTACATCAGGGATCCTTACATATTTGTTCTGTGTGCTTCATAGGCATGTATTTGATTTCCACGTTTTTTCAGCCTGTTTTATATAGGTTCTAGGACCTTCTGGTGTATGCTTAGATGGTCAAAGATTAGATTTCTCGAATTTTTTTTTTAAGGAGCCATATCATATTTATCTGATATTGACAGAATGAGCAGATGAAAATGAGAGTCTTGATTCAGTGGTGTTCTCAGGTTGCTGATTAAGCTGCTAAAGAAGGACATGAAGTTGTCAAGTTATTTCAGACTTTATGAATTTTGCTTCTACATGAGGGATAAGATTTCTTTTTTCTTTTTCCTCTTTTTTTTTTTTTTTTTTTGAGGAATAGCCCAAAATTAGAAACTCTATCCCATTACCTTCTTATGAAGCTATAGAGTGAGCAGAATGTGCCACACTGCACATTAAGAAAGATGTAGAATCAGTAAGACACACACCAGAGAAGGTACAAATGGCATTTGTGTCATTGTCCTGAGATCCCGAAATCTGCGTGTTGGTGCTACAGTGTTGTTTCCAAAGTCATGGGAGGGTTGTTAATGCCTCAGTGCATACATAATGCATCTGAAGGACTTCAGAAGAAACATGGTGACTCAGTTAAATGTTGTTGCAGCAGCTTCGTTTAAGAGTTGGACTCGATGATCCTTGTGGGTCCCTTCCAAGTCAGAATATTCTGTGATTCATTAAATTTCTGTTTTGGGAAAATCATTCATGCCTTTTTTTTTCCTTTTTTTTTTCCTTCTTTTTTTCTTTTTTTTCTTTTTTTTTTCACATTAAGGAAAACACATTTGGTGTGACGTGTCTGTCAGCTTTCTTATTTACAGTTGTAAAAATAATGACGCCTCTGGAAATTAGAAAAGCCTATCACAATCCAAGAATTCTGCTTTATGACTTGCAACACACTGTAATTATTCATAAATGCTGTTCTTTCTGTCTTACTTCTCAAGCATATCCCCAAATAATCCATGCCACAGCACTTTTCATAAGGTTGGATTCAGAATAAAAAAATAGTGTTTCCTAATGATAATTTTCCCAGATTTGCTTATTCATGCAGAAGGGCCAGGTGCATCCTAACCTTTTTTCTTAATTGGGTATAAAACATACAGATATAGCATTTGTATCACTTCTGGTTTACTGTATCTATATCGTAGTTTAACTAGATCTTTTATTGCTCTTATTTTTTATTTTTATTATATATATTATAGGCCATAAGAACCAGACTGTTCAAAGCTCTTGGTGTTATTTGAGCAAATTCCCTTTTAGGATAGTTATATTATTCTGTCCACAAAATCTTGTTTGGTTATGACAGTAGTTGCATATTCTGTTCCTCTGAACTGTGATCCATCTTTTGAAGTGTTTGCAGTGGCCATGAGGACACTTCTCTGTCTTTTCAATTTCTTATTATATTTTGACTTTTTTTCCTTAGAACTGAAAGAGTATACAAAAAAAGCTTCACATACCATTTTTTTCCATAGTTTTAACAAGGTGTATTATTTCATGTGTGGGGGTTCCTCAATTATATTTAAAGTGTTCTTTTCTCAATATTTTCTGTGATTTTTTGTCACATAATCTGCTTATTTGCAGGTGAAGTATGTAAAGTGCAGGCCATGCAGTCAAGAGTATGTGAAAAGTACACATTGCTCATTGTTTAACTTTTTTTGTTTGTTTTTTTAATCTTGACCCTATGGGGAATATATCTTCTTTTTACTAGGATGATAAAAAGAGACTATTCAATCTGATATATACTTAATAAATATTTTTCTGTTACACTTTACTCTGTCCACCAAATAGATTTTTTTTTTATATTAAGCATTTATATTGGCTGCTCCTGCTTAGCTGTGTGAATTGCTTTTATAAATGCTTTATTTGGTAAAATATGTGATTCCGTCTGTTCCAAGACTATTTTTAAGCTTACCTACTACAAAACCACACTTTCATTGTAAATTGCCACTATGAAATGCAAAAAAAGTCTTTTTCCTACATAAAGGCAACTGTAAGGATAATGGTGTTTCCAAGTGACATGATTTTATCCTAAAATTAGAAATCTTCTAAAAATTTCCATGTGACTGAATTACTTCTGCTCTTTGCCATGCAGTGGTTTTTTTTTTTTCCTTTTTCATGTCCAGAATTATTTACAGTATACTTGATTAATACATATAAAATTTTCCTGTGAAATGTGAAAGCAGAAGTTAAGTGAGATCTACAACAGCATCTATCTTAAGGAAACTCTTAAGGAAACTCCTCAGACTAAGTGATAGGTAGTAAGTTCCTGGAGGAGGACTGTAAAGGAACAGAAAAATGCAGCTGAATGAAGTCAGTGGGAAGTAAAGAATATATAAAGAAAAAAGTTAGAATAAGAAGTTGCAGTAGAGGCAGTGTGGAGAGATCTGAAGAAGAGGTAGAGGCAGGTCCACCAAAGCATGAGAAGCAGGACATAAAAAGTAGGAGGGTCATGGGAGAGGTGAACAGAATAAAGCAACAGAGGATGAAGGACAAGGTGGGAAGCAGTTCATATGAGTTTTCTTATAGAAAATATCCATAATATTAAACCCAGATCCTTTCTTAAGTTTTGTCATTTAAGGTCTGTTTATTCACATGTGATGTTTTGTTCTTTGCTAGTTCGATCTCTTTGCATTTAACAGTCTCCTTGCAAAAAGTGTATTTCAAATAAATCTGGAATTATTCCCTCAAGAAAATGTGAATGATTTAGTTGCAGAGGATCATACTTGATGCTATAGATGGTAGCATAAAAGCACACCAAAAACTAAGGAAAGGAGAAAGGAGACCATAAACCCTCTCATCAGAATAGCCATCAAACAATAGGCAGGAAGAGTTCCTGAGCTTTACCTTTATGTGCTATTTAACTTTTTTTTCCAGAATGAAAAACTCTGCAATTTTGTGGAGTCATTCTAGCTTGAATTCATTATACACAAGATAAAAAGATTTTTTAAACTAGCATCTCTCCTAAGGCAACATTTTCTTAATGAAAGTTTATGAAAACTGACATGCTGGGGTTTTTTTTTCCTCCTGGAACTAATGAAAACAAAACTTTAATTTAAATATTTGAAAACATTTTGTAAGCCTGATCTAGAAGAAATGGTCCTTTTCAGAGGCTGCCTGACTGCCATGGTGAACCAGCCCAGGCTTCTGCCAGATGTCTTCATTATGGTAGTGGACAATGCTAGATTCTCTTCAAAAGCTCCATGAAATGACAATAAGTAACTGGTAGACTTCATCAAAGTGTGTGTTAGGTGGAGATGGCCTTAAAATTTGAAGCATGAGAACTTATATTTATTTCCAAACTGAACTTACTTTTTTTCCTGTTTAAAGTCTAAATATTGTGATCTAGATCTTCAGTGTCCAGCCCGCTTTTGAAATCTGAAGTTCTTGTTCTTAGCATTCTTTGCCAAGTTTTATAGTTGGAAAAGACTATTTCCATTGCAGTGTTGGTGACATCACTTTTTTTTTTTTATTATTATGACATGGTGCTTTGCTCATTTTGCCGTACAGGGCATGAAGGACCTCGGTCTGTGGATATACTAGGGTGCATATAGTGAGGTGGTATTTATATATATATGTGTATATATATATGTATATACATATATGTGTGTGTATATATATGTATATTTGTGTGTATACATATATATATACACATCATTTAGCATATATATAGATATAGGTATGTACTAGATAGTATATGTTTGTGTATATATCTATATATACACGAAGACTTTGTGTTCTTCTCTCATACAGAAATTAAGTTCCATGTGAGAACAGTCCTTCAATCTCTCAGTGCATGCTGACACACTTCAACATTTCATTCTGTGTTGAGCTGTCTGTGACTCCCAGTCGATGTCAACTAAGACAAGGAAGTATTTGTGGGGAAAGGAAAATGCCCATTGATTAACCCTTTTGGCTTTTTATACTTGCTTTACAGGCCAAAGTTCAAAAAACATCAGTTCATCTCCAAGCATAGAGAGCTTGCCTGGAGGACGTGAATTTACAGGATCTCCACCTTTGTCTGCAACCAAAAAGGATTCCTTTTTCAGCACCATCTCCCGCTCACGTTCCCAAAGCAAAACTATGAGCAGAAAAGAGTCGGTGGGTTAACTTTTTTAATCTATATTCATGTCACAGTGCATTACTTGTTAGAGACACTCATTTCTTCCATACATAGAGCACTTGCACTTGGAAATGTTTCCTTTAGCACACATTAATGGCCAAAGCATTGTGTTGAGTGACATCTCCATTACGGCTTCCATCCCATTATAATACCTGAAATGAAACTCTGAAAGTGCCTGTTGCCCCTGGGAAAGACGAGAGAAGTCCTGTAAGATTTTTTGCTTTGTTAGACTTTTGCTGTAGTTCTGAAGTTAATAAACAGTTCAGTGGGAAGCTTGAATGCTCAGCAGATCCAAACATGTCCATCTGTTGTCCCTGAAATTCCTTAATACATCAGAGGTTTCCCAGTGTCTGTAGCATCTGTAGTCTACAGTCACAGTTCTATTTCTTGCGCAGCTCTGACCTTCCATTTGGTCACAAGAAGCTAGTATTTAAATAGGTTTTTCTTATCCAAGAAAATCAGCTCTTACCGTGGGTATGTTCCAAAGAAATTCTCATCCCATACAAGATACTTTAGGAACACTGCTATGATAAACTAGGTGTTCCATGGAACTTGAGGATTCTTGTTTATTCTCTAAACCCCTTTCCCTTTGTCTCTCTGCTGACTAGAAAACAGTTACATACTAGATGTAATAAGTTGTATTTTTTGTAGGGTGAAAGCACAGTGGTTTTCTCCATTCTTTTTTCATAAATGTAGGCTCTAATAACTCCCTATTGATTTCAATAAGTAGGAATTGTAATAGTCAAATTTCTGTTACAGCATTCTTCAGGTGTTCAGAACTAATACTGCACAGAAATTTCATCTGAACTTCTCAGCGCTTTTTCCTTTCAACAGCAGAATCTTTATTAATAGTCACATCATGTTTTCAGTTTGATATTCAAAATGTTCTAATGAAATGCACAACTTTGTGCAACTTTGTTCAGTTTTTGTTCACTGAATGAGAGTGTTTAATTCTTGTTCCAAATGCTTTACTGTTGTCTAAAGAAAAGCTGTGTTTTGTGGTTAGTCAACAAGAAGCTATAATTTTGGTTTGTGACCATTTAAAACATGTTGAATTTAATTTAAAGCTAAAACAACAATTTAATTTCTTTCTGCTTGTCCTCATGAGTTGAAGTAAAATAAATACAGCAATATTGAACTTTTCTTTTTATGTGGTTTAACAAGATCTAAATACAGCTTTCATTTGCAGCTTTTATCCAGGCCAGAACTTGGGGGTTTTGCACCCGTAGAATTTAAGAATAATTTCTCCTTAGTCCTCTAATAGGAGACAGGAGAATTTACCACTATATATTCATACTCATTTAAAATCCATTAATTATTAACATGTTTTTCAGGTAAACAATGTCCCAAATTTGGGGTATTATATTAATGTTTTCATCAAGAATTTTGGATAAGGAATTATTCATTGTAACAGATTTGTTATCTTTATGATCATTTTCAGTGGATTAGTTATCAAGATCAACAAAGCAGGGCATAAATTTTCAAAAGAATTCTTTGAACTGTGATATGTAATTTATATTTTAGCATTTTCTGATTAAACAGCTAGAAAAGGTTTCAGGCTACCTTTTCTTTGTGTTCAGTTCTTGACTGATACTTAATATGACAAAATGGAATTTGTAGCAGATCCAAGAGTAAAAGGTTTGTTTAAGTCTGTTGTCTGTTGCACAAGAGAATGTTTGGATTTTGTTTTCCTGTAAATTTCATGGTACTTCACTTTCCACAAGGAGTAGAAGATCCCAAAGAGTTCTTCTTGAGGTCCCAAAGTAGTTGCATCAGTATTCTCCAATTGTACAATTGCTTCTTTTCCATGTTTTCTGGAAGCAGAAGCTTGAAAACGTAATGGATCCACATCTTTGCTTTATTTATCAAACTGAACTGGTTTACATTTTTAATCTAATAATTATACAGATTACATTGTTAAGTATTAGGGAAATTACCTTTGTTGTAACGTTGCCAGGCATCAATCTCTTTATAAAAAGATGGTTTTAAAATCAGTTATTCTTGGTGTGGCAGATGAAAGACAATCCATTTTCTCTTCATCCTTGTATCTCTAATACAAACCCTTTCCAAGCAAAGTGGAAATGGAATGCATGTGTAAAAATACATCCTTTAACATGCAGTTAAACGAAGTCTTCTCCACAGAGCAGAGGGCATTACTGTAATAGTGTCATGGGACGAACAGGAATGTCATTGTCACAGATTGCACTGGAGTGCTGCCTCCAGCACTGGGCTCCCCAGTCCAAGAGAGATGTGGGCATACTAGGAAAAGTTCAGCAAAGGGCCACAAAGGTGATGAAGGGGCTGGAGCATCTCTCCTGTGAGGAAAGGCTGAGAGAGCTGGGACTGCTCAGCCTGGAAGAGGGAAGGCTCAGAGGGGATCTCTTCAATGTGTTTCAATATCTGGAGGGAGGGTGTAAAGAGAACAGAGCCAGACTCTTTTCAGTGGTGCCCAGTGACAGGACCAGCGGCATTGGGCACCAGCTGCCACACAGGAGGCTCTGTCTGATCATCAAAGAAACATTTTCTTTTGCTCTTGAGAGTGGCTGAGCACTGGCATAGGTTGCCCAGGCAGATTGTGGATTCTCCATCCTCAGAGACACTCAGAAGCCATCTGAACACTAATCCTGGGCAGCCAGCCATGCTTGGTGGCCCTTCTTGAGTGTGGGCTTGGGCAAGATGAGCTTCTGAGGTCCCTTTCAACCTCAGCCATTCTGAGATTCTGTGAGAGGATAAACTCCCACAGAGGAATGTCACATGTCTAAGTTCTTTCTTTCTGAAAGAGAGTCCAACAAGTTGGGCTTTATCTGTGAGAGTTACAAACAAAATTGATACTTAACTCATTTCATTGCCTCCAGGAATAAAATGTGTCCATTTCTCATACTAAGGACTTCTTAAGGTGGGTTAATAAACATTATAACATTATAATGGTTATAAGGTGGGTTAATAACATTTGGGTTATATTTATTCTTCTACATATTTATTTTCCCCCTCAGATACAAAGATCAATGTAGTGACTTTTTTATTTCTGTTATCAGAAACAGATGTTCCCTGTTTTTATTTAGTTAAAGAAATGAATCTGCAGCCTCAGGGCTGAATGCACAATATCAGATCATGTTTTGGCAGCCCATGGCATGCTGATGTTTTTCACGTTGCTGTTGAGTGGCCCAAAGCTGTATGTTAACGTGAGGTCCACCAAATGGGTTTGGAAGCCTGTTTTGTGCCCAGCATTGAGATGGTTCCCCGCTCCTTCGTACCCTTTGTGGCTTTCTGACAGGAATAACTTAAGCAGCAGTTTGTGGAGCTGCTTTCCTGTAAACAAACACAGGAATTTCTAATCTGTAATGCACTCTAGTGCCCACTGTCTTCTGAATGATTCGGTCTTGCTGGAATAAAGTCCTGCAAAATTTCCTCTCCCAGCCTACTGCCCTCTACTTTTCGGCAGAGTTGTGAAATAGGGTGCATTTGTGGTCCATTTATTTCTCATTATGTTTCATTTGTGTCTCCAGCAACCATTAAAGAAAGTCTACCCCTCTTTTTAGCAAATAGCAAAGCTGCTTAGATGTTGATTCTGGCAAATATGGTTGGCTGGTCCCAGTTTCTGGCAGAATCTTCTGTAAATTGCTTTCAGACATGGAGATGTGCCAGAGAGGAAACTTCTAAGTCAAACAATATAAACATTTTTAAAACTTTCATTAAAAAGAAAAAAAATTAGGAAAATGTGGGTTTGACTGAAAAGAAAGTTTTGATTTGGAGGAACTGTGTATTTTAACAAGTAAATTTCTACATAAAAGGTTTCAACTTAAGAAAAATCAAACTACCCATTTGGAAAATATATTAGTTTAAAAATTCCCAAACAGGAAACATTTCTAAGGAAAATCTGGATCAGTTAATTTTCTTTACTGAAGTAATTTACAAACATGGTCAATCAGAATCCCCATTTCTTAGCAAAAATATCCTGAACAGAAGTGTCATGCATCATGCTGGTTTTGATTGCACAGACTTTTTAATTAAATCAAATTTGACAACATATGCTATTGTCCCCACAAGCATGTATAAACAACTGTTACTGTCTGTGATTTACGTAGCTACTCTGACTGATTTGAAGTTAGTTATGAGTACCCCTACAGGTTAGAAAATTAATGTATGCCATTATTTTCAATTAAATAGGCATCTGCTCTACTGATTTAAGAGCCTGAGTTTAAGCATACAAAGCTGACAGTTCTGCTCAAGTAGAAGTGGTCTCTGAAAACCAAAGAGATAATAAAAGAAATACTAGGCAACCACACAAAGAAAACCATGTATGCAGAAATTCCTTTGAAGAAGAGCATGCCTTTTGTGCATGGCACACATCTTGGGGATGGTTTTTATTACCATATATCTTTTCCCTGACTGTTTCTTTTAAAATGTCTTTACAGTGTTTTAAGCAAAATACTTGTTAGTTCATACTTGCCAATGCCAAGCATTTATTTGGAAGTACAAATGCTGTGATGAAATGTGCTTTTTTCATTAAGCATCATAAAATGTGCCCAAAATAAGTTAGTTTGTCTGTATCCATATCCAATGCCTTGATCAGTATATTGGATTTGTTAGGCCTAAAGTTAAAGACGTGTTGATTATTCTCAGTGCCATTAAGTTTAAAATACTTTAGTGCCTGAATGTTTAACTGTAGTTAACACTGGAGGGCATATGTCTCCCTTATTCTGACGTGACAGGCCAATTCAGACACAAAAAATTGCAATTTATTTAATACTTCAGTGCTTGTCTAATTTTAGGGTTAGATGAAAGGAATATTAAATTTCAGATGCTGATGGGTCATGCAAACAGAGTTTGTAGAAAAACCTCTGAGATATTTTGGAAGTATGTTTTTTTTCTTGGTTGCCTTCTTCTGGCTCAAACAACATCTTGTAACTCCAATGAAAGAGCTGAAAACAGTAGAATAAAGAATAAGTTGCCTTTTTTAGCTTTTATTAGAAATACTTGCAAGTTTCTTATAATTTAGTAGAGCAACAGCTGTATGCATGAGTAGCAGTTTTGAATCCTAGAGCTCCTTATCTTTTTTGGAGTGATTCATTTCAGGGGATAAAAAAGGGTACTGTGATAAAAACAGTTAATTGGTTAAGGAAAAAAAAGATTAATAAAAACCCAAGTGGCTCTGCAGTGCTTTTTCTGTCATATTACAAGCAATAAACATGTATACAGAACAGACCTGTGGGGCCATTTGGAATATTTTAAAAATGTCAATGTAAACTTGTCTTTCTCTGGTACAAAAGATTCAGATTCTGCACAGAAGCAGAATGATACCACTTGGAAAAGGCAATAAGGAATTTCAAAATTATTGAGCAGCCCTAAACTGTCAGAAAGAATTTTAAAATTACCAAAATCAAGAATGAAAGACCATCAGCAATGTTTACAAAAGGATCAAAGTGACTTAGGATACAAGAAGTGCGATGCTTCACTTCCCAGCGATCATGCTACCACCATAGGTGCAGCACTTGCTCTGTCCATCCTCTTTCCATACATTAATCATGAAGTTGATGTTTTGGCATCCCAGTGGCAAAGAAAACCATACCAGAGGGTCTGTGTTGGTAACTTGAGCTGCCCCATTTTCCTTTTCAGTGGGAATTTCATCTCTTCGTCCTGCTCTTTTAAGATAACACCATGAAATTACTGCCCATTTCTGTGCAGAGCTGAGAGACCTGCACTGAACTCTCAACAAAACCATGGATGTGGATGAGACACATGCCTCTAAACCAGGCTGTTGTTTTATTTGGGAGTTTTTTGAGCTGAAAGGGCTTCTGTGTTTGGAAGACTTTTTTTCCCCACTGGAATAGGTTGTGGCTTTGCATTTAATAGCTTGATTCTTACTTTTGCCTGTGTTTCATTAAATCAAACAATTCCCTATAAAAACAACAAGACTTGTACTTCTGTTATTTTAACAATGTAGTATAAATGGTGTATATTTAGAGCCCCAACATAATCACTATACTTAAATTTTACCTCCCTTAAACTCTGAACAATTAGAGATTCTAAAACCCTTAAATAAATAATCCTGCTCTGGTCTACATCCTCAATCATGTTAGGAATCATAGCAAAGGTCAAATATATCCAGCCTGACCAGAGGAAGATTTAGTGAAACTATTTTGCAACTGATGCTTAAAAAGAATTTAAATGAGTATGAGTTTAACAAAGAGTGTAGGACTTTGAAAGTCCTTCATAAAGGGCTGTGTATGTTGAACTGTGTGTGTATTATAAAGCTTATTCAGGCAGCAAAAAATCAAGAAGAGTAATTATGTAAGTACACCACACCTAATCAACTCTTTCAGTGAGGTTCAAGCAAATAGGTTAGTATCATAATATTGAAGCATGGAGCATGAACTTTAATTAATTGCAGAATATCTATATATTAGTCATTCCATATCCATAACCATCCCCATATGCATTCAGCAGTACTTACCACATTGTTTCAGAGCACTCAAAAGTCATAAAATGGTGAGGTTATTTCTCTGTTCACATTTCTCTTATATTTGCCACAGTGGGCTTATGCAGTCTTAAAGGCCAGCAATGTGTGTAACAGATGGGCAGAAAGTCCCTCAGATGTGATACTGAAATGTAGTGAAGGAAATGGGATTCTTGTTTGCCTATGTGTTTATTTATAACTATTTCCAAAATGCTTACAGCCATACCATCTAAATTAATGTATCAGTTTTATTATTTATGAAGAAATTTTCCAATATTCTTAAGTCAACAATCTCAACAGCAGCACTGAGAGAAGCCTTTTATCAGCATTTCTGTTCAAAGGGAAAATTTCTAGTACCCTACAGCTCTTTCTGTTCTTATCTATTCCCTTACCATGTGGAATATTACCTATTTTCTCAACTGCTCAGTGCCTACCCATCCACAACGAGTTATGCACAGCTTTTTGCATTCCATGGATCTTGCCGATTTTTTTGGGTTTCATTTTTAAACTGTCTCTTGGCAGTCCCAGAGTGCAGTGCCAGCAGGTGGGCTTGTGCAGGCAGCAGGTAGATAAGTTTCCCATGTCCTGTGTCTGCTTGCAGAAGAGGTTTCTTTCCATCCCTGCTTTCTTTGTCTCTAGGCAGGAGCTTTCTCCATTAGTCATATTTATCCTTTCCCATCTTCCTACTAAGGAAAAATTGTCTGACCATAGAAGTGGAATATTTTCAAGAGGAAAATGTACCCAGGTTAGATGAAAACAAGTCCTTCTCTTGCTCCAGTAGTACAGTTGCTGGTTTCTAGCTCTGAACAGTGAGGCTGGTGCACCTGGAAGCTGTTCCAGTAATAGGTTTGACAGTGGGAGGTGCTTTGGAGAATTTCCAAGCCTGTGGTCCTTTGCCACGAACGTCTCCAGGCAAGGTGGGATGTGGCAAACCAAGCTGATTCCAACAGCGTGACACTGGCAAATTGACTTTGAACTGTTTAAGATGGAAATTCAACAGCAGGACCCAGTGATTAGAAGCTGTTAGCCAGAGTTTCAGCTATTTTAAGGACTTTAATTGAAATTAAATATATCTGTCAGGGTGTAGGGAGATCCTCTGAGGCACCATCTTGCATTTTCTTCCAAATTTCTATATATTTTAGCTTCGTTTTAAGAGACAATAAATCAAATAAATTGATAATCATACATCAACGCAATAAAACAGGTATTCTGCCTCAAAGTCACCAATCTTAGTAGAGTTTATAAATAAATAGGTATTGTAAATAGATAGTGTTTATTTGTAAAGAATAATAAATAAACATGTAAGCTCCTAAAACTAGGGGCAAGGAAGAGAAAGTTATTTAGTGTGGAAGAAGAGGATAAATAATTGACCACAAATTGTTGTTTCTTATATTTCAGGAAAGCTACAGATACGTGATGCAGTAAAATACACGTGCATGTATGTCACCCATATTCAAATTCAAAAACAGTATGAAAACCATACTTCTTCTTGCATTTAGAAAGTATGGGACTCCTCAACAGATGCTAACTCCAGAATGCTAGAAATTTGGATGTTGGAAAAGACTTCCTGGGTCATTGCTTATTCAGAATCCAAGTTGCAGCCCCTTTCAGTTTTACTGGGGCTTGTTCTTTATTTTGAGGGGGAATGTTAAGTACAGAAAGGCTGAAATTCTTATTCCTTTAAAACTTATTTATAATCTCTTGGTCTGTTTATGTGTGTATAGCTGGGAGAAGCATCATGAGGTGCCATCCCTTACTGTGTTGTTACAGAGAACACACAGAGGAAGTAAGGATTGTACTAATGCCCAAAAAATATGTGCCTTTGCAGGTGAATGCCTTCTTGCACTTTAATTTATTGCGAAATTTGTCTGGCATTTTAAATTATCACCAACATTTTTATCTGTATTATAAAATTCCTTTCTTGTCTTTGATACTTGTTTTCAATCAGAGCCCTCTGAACCAAATACTTTGTTGTTGTTGTTGTGTTGGTAAATAACCTGATTTAGCTTGGCTCCTAGGAGTCATAGTGGATTTTTTTTGACCTTTCCTTCATTTTTCATTTAATTTTCTTATTTTTTCCAAGTCCCATTCCCCCACCTATTTCAGAGGGCTGTCACAGATACATGTTCATAAAAGATTTGGCAGTGGCAGCTCTGTTTCAGGTTTTAAAACAGGTAATTTCTCTTCTAAATTTACTTCTTTGAGCAGAAGAGGACACGTTGTACCCTGAAATGCTTTAACTTCGACAGCACTACATTTGGAACCTAGAATTCTGGCATTACTGTTTGCCTAATTCATTTGTGCATTTCTCTGATTTCTTCTGATGTATTTTGAGATATACAGTACTACCAGAAAGCAAAATTGGAAAGCAACAGGTCAAAGTAATGGTAAGACAGAGAAGAAAAGAGATTTTTATATAAAAGGTTTCTCTAATCTGTCAGAGAACCTTGTTTGTGCTTTAAGGGTTCTGATCTAGAAAGGCACTGAAATAAGTACTGAATAACTATCAGTAAGTATAAAGTCTGAGCAACTATGCCTACTAGCACTACACTGCACTAGTGAAATTAAGAGAAATTGAAATGAAAGAGAAGAGAAAAGGGAAGAAGGACAGTCCTACTTAAGCTATCTCGTACCGCACTGGAATAGCAGTCTGAGTTAAAATGATGTAAAAAAAAAGAAAGAGCACAAGTCAAAGTGGTATAAAATAAAAACATGGTTCATATTTGCTTTGCATACAGTCTAAAGGAACAAAATACAAGTTTGTAGGACTTAGCTGAAAGTACTGGGATTAAAATGTTTAACATTTATGAAAGTATATTCAAAATAATACAAACTAGGCATCTGTGAAGATGTGAAGAACACAAAACATGAGTTATTTGGAAATATATTAAACATGGGGATATTTCAATTAGCACATAGACATATAAATAGTCAGATAATGGTTCAGCACAGGAAATCAATGCATAACCTCTACTTCTGCAGGAATTAGTATATGAAGGTAGTATCTGAACTTCTTTATGTCCTTCCTGGGTGATATATTAATATCTGCAAAATTTCATTTTGTGCAAAAATTTCACAAGTACCAAAATTTCACTGTAAAAGTGACAATACACATTTCACCTCAAATCCTGATGTGCTTGGTGCACTTTCTTCTAATCATTTCATAGCCCCTTCCACATAAGAGAAACTTTCTCTAAACATCTGCAAAATAAATGCTCTACGAAAACTCTCTCAAAAATTCCACCTTTTCACCAACAACAGTTTGGCTCTATGCTGAAGCCATGTCTAGAAGACTGACTAATATAGCCATATTGTTTCCATGTCCTCCCCATATGTGTGTCTCCAGCCATCTGTTGTCTCTTGGCTTGCACTGTGAAGTCCTTCAGAGAAGAGGGATTTTTCTTTGTGTTTATACAGCACCCAGCAGAGCAAGGCCTTGGTCCTGATGAGGGACTGTGAGTGATGCAGTTAAATAGCAGATATGTTAAATTTGTAAATAAAATAAATTAAATATTTGGGTTAAGTTCCACTGTATGTAATTCAGTGCTCAGAAACAGGGGTTTCTGGTTTAAATGTCAGCATATGCTGTAGACTGTTCTGTGGCTGGCATAGAATATAAAAAAACTATGGGGGTGTCAACCAACATTCAGCTATCAGAGATTCAAGATTATAAGGTTAAATCTTCTATTTAATTCTTAAATTAGAAAATGAAATAAATTCTCACAAAATAGAAAGAGTAACCACTGCTTTTTACTCCAGGGGAATTTGCTTAAAATTAAATGAGAAAGTAATTTATGCCTTGCATTTGAGTCTTGTTTGACTTGTAAACTGCTACCAACATCCAAAAAAGTATACTCTCTGTATAATATATTAATAAGAACTTATCTTCTGGTAAGACTTTTAGCAAGTCTCCCTGACTTCAGGATTTCCATGTATCAATCTAGTTTTTCCCGTTATTTTCCTCTAAATGTTTTGATACCTCATTAAAATTATTTTCTAATTTGCCCTGCCAATTTGCCAAGAGCTATGGGATGTTTCCTGAGTACTCTTACTATGAATACTGAAAATGTGAGTGGGCAAATTAATATAAGAAAAGTAGCTATTAACTACAGAAAAACAACAAATGAGCAAGCAAAAAAACCCCACACCACCTTTAGCTCAAGACATTGTTGATGTGCAAATCTGTGTAGTCTGGAAGAGTGTTCTGGGCTGTACTATTACATGTTTATATCATGACATTCTTTTTTCTCCACACTTCACCAAACTGGTCATTGACTGCCATCAGAACAGAGCCCAGGAAGACTGGGCTCTTCTGCCAACTGGTTGGGTTTTTTTAAGATTTGAATTTCAGTATTATTGCTTAAATGCCTTAAATACCTTTAAATACTCTTCTCTTTGAAGGTAATTTCTTTTCCACAGCACTTAGCACTTGACAGTGCTGCCAGGTTCATTCTTATCCAGGATTCAGATATAAGATGAATGGAATTTTGCCGTTCTGAGCATTCATGAATGAAATGCTTGGGCATACATTGCTGTAAGCTTTGACAACAGAGTTTGCTTTTCCTTGACTTTCCTACATGGATAAAACAGGCAGAAGTACAATTTTTCTTTCATTTTCTGAATAGTGAGACTGAAAACTAAATGGTATTGTGAAAGAAAGGCTTTACAGTCCTGATTTTCCAGGTTTGTGTTCCCTGTTTTCCATAGTTCTGTGTTAAGCTACATATGTATTAGGGAGAAAATTTGTTTAAACTGATAAAAACCATTTTGAGAAAGAGTGGCTTCTTCCAAAACTATTTGTCATCAGACCTTGTAAAGGATACCAAATTCCAGTGCCCTTATCCAGGTCTGCAAACCATACTGCAGCTTGTAAAGCCATGAGCTGTAAAAGGATAGGATTGCAATGTCAAAACTGTAAAACTTTCTGTTCTTGACTATACTGACCACTTTCAGTTATTCACTGTTGTTTTTCTGATGCAGTAAAATTTGGTGAAAAACGGGGCATGGGAGAGGCATTGCTGATCTCATTATGAGCTCAGGAGAGAAGGAAGGATATAAAAAATTTATTTCCATAGCTGTCTTTGTAAAGGTGAGAAGATAGATGAAAGGAAGGGTAATAAAAACAGAAGAACAAGCTTTGGGCAAATGGACAGTACCAGAACTGTATAGGCTGGGAGGGAAAATAGCAAAGAAATGTCAAAAAATTAATCATAAAAGAATTAGTTCTCATGGCAAAAGAAAAAAAGGAAATGTAACAATGTAAGCCAAGTTCTCTGTGTGGATAAGAAGAACAACAAATGAGAAACAAAAATGTAAGTTAAGTTTTTTGCAGATTCAGTCTTGCCCAAACCAGGAAAATAGTTAGAGATTATATGTGTATATGTGTATATGAAGGCACTCAAATAGAATCTTGCTTTGACTGGGCCCATAAATCCTAGCCTGCTCTATATTGTTAGTGAAATGTAAATCAGTGTAGCATCACAAATAAACTACTTCCTTTTCGTTCTCCTGTTCAGTTCCAGATGTTAATGGTTATCTGTAAGGCTCTACATCATCCACAATGTTGAAGGTGTGTAATAGTTTTTTGAAAACCCTAGGACTGAATTTTCAGAAAGTATTAAGTTGTTTTTCTGCAAGATTGCATACATAAATTTGCAGATCTTGGTCTCCTACGCTTGATGCAGTGATTCCTTAGTTTGATTTTCTGCTTGATTTGCTTCTCTTCCTCATAATGCAACTCCCAATATTAGAAAATATTGAGCTTTATAGAACATGTTGTTTCATAAATTGACACTGATTTTGTATTTTGGTTGAATGAGTTGGAATTGTTGTTCGTGTGTTTCTGGTGCTGTGCATGTCAGATAAGCTGAAAGGGCAGTTTCAGCTGAGAGGTTGGTCCAGGCCATACTGGATTTCTCCTGACTAACTTTTGGCGTGTTTGAAGAATTTATAAGTCTCTGTTCATGCATAAGAAAGACCAAATCAGCACTGCTATGGGTACACAAAATAAGAACAGTATCCAGCTACTCATTTTGTTAGCACAATGAAAAGTTTGTACTTAAAGTGCACTGAGAGCATCTGCACTATGCTGGCTATAAATCAGTTGTTTCATCTAATACTGCTAAAAAAATTGATGATAGAATACTGAAAAAAAAGATACTTTTTCCTGAGGAGCTTTGTGATTTTGCTGCTTACATATGCAGAACAATCTTAGAAAGGTACTGTGAAACGATTAGTCTTAGAAATGTATGGAAGAGACTTCTGCTTCACCTGCTACTTAGAATAAGACAATCACTAGCACTGGGTCAGGTCAGTGACTTTGAATAGAAGCTACCTCTTCTGTAAGTAACCTCTTCCAGTCCTGCACTGCTCTTCTAATGAAGAATATTTGCCTAATGATCAATTTGAACCTTCTAAAGTTCAAATGTTTTGACCCAGTTTTGGGCCATAGTGCTTTTCATATCATCTGTGAAGACTTTGATTACATTATCACTTTGTGTAGTTGCAGGCTCCCAGTAGATCCCCCTTGAGCTCCTCTCACCACAATAAACAAGCGCTGCTCCTTCAGCCTCTCCTCCAGACCTGGAGCCTCCAGAGCAGCCCTGCACTGGGCCCTCTCTGGTTTCTCATTGTCCTTAAACTGCAGGCCCAAAACGTTATTAAATGTGAAGACTCAAAAGCACTGAGTAGAGAGGGGTGTAATGACTTTCCTGGTTCTGCTGACCACAGTGCTCATAATGTAACCCTGTGCAACTGTTTAGAGTAGTCATGGTAAGAGAACTTTATTATAAACAGCTCAACAGCCACTGTAGCCTCCATATCCTGCTCAGCAGATCTGAAACAAAAGGTTCCTTCCCTGTCTGCACTGGTGCATTGGGATTTTTTTTCTCAGGTGCAGAATTTTACACTTATGGAAATTTCTAAAGCAGAAACCTCAAAAAGGCTTCTCCTGCCTAAGCTTCCCATGTCTCATGATGTTTGTGAGTTGAAGTTCCACTAGTCAGCACAGCAGCTACACGTCCCAATTTTGTATCATCTGAAAATCTACTGAGTTTACATTCTGTCTCCTTATCTGGCTGGTTGATGAAGATACATAGCAGTCCATTTGTTACTGTGCTCTTACTGTCCAAACATCAATTGGACATTGAGCTATTGACTCTGTTCTTTAAGCTTGGGATTCTGAACAATCCAGCCCACCTACAGTCCTTTCATTCCGACCATACTTCATCATATTATAAGTGACAGTGCTTTTGAAAATAAGTGTCAAAAGCCTAACTAAAGTAAATATCCATTGCATTCACTTCCTTCCCTTCATCTGCATGCCCAGTCATTTCATCATAGTGGGCAACCAGGTTGGTCAAGCATGATTTGCTCTTGGTAAATCCTTGTTGACTTTTCTTGATTATTGTCTTGTCCTTTACATGTTGGAAATTGATTCCAAGAGGACATGCTCCACGATTTTTCCAAGGACTAAGGTGAGGCCAACCATTATATAGTTCCTTAGATACTCCTCCTCACTCTTCTTTGGTATGTATGTAAAATTAACCTTTCTGCAGTCATCAACGACGTTCTGTAATATCAGTGATTTTCCCAGGTGGTAGCCAGTGGTGTTGCAATCACCCAGTCGGTTTTTTCTGCAGCCATAATTACATCCCATGTGATCCCATGTATTTGAACACACACTGCTTCTTCAGCTATTCACTAACTTACGCCACTCCCCCCTCCATAGCCATTCCTCTCCTTGCCAAATAGTATATGCAGGGGTCTGGGAATAGAGTTGGCCTAAAAAGTGAGATGCAAGTATGTATTCAAGTGTTGCAGCCTTTTCTGTATCATCTGTCATTGTCTTATCTCCCTTAGTAACCAACAGACCACATTTTCCTTGAATCTCCTTTTGCTGCTCTGTGTACTTCTAAAATTCCTTCTTGTTACCCCTTAATATCCCCCATTAATTTTTGCTCCAGATGGGTTTTGTCCTTCCTAGTCTTGTTCATGTGCCCAAACAATGACTGTGTGCCTGTCCTTTGTTTCCTGTCATTGTTTCCACACATGTGCTCTCCATTTCCACCATTTCCACCTCCATATGTGCTTTTCCCATTTTAGTTAATTAAGAAGCTCCTTGCTCAGCCAAGTGGACCTTCTGCCTACCTTGTCTGTATGTGCTGATTCCTCATGTATTTCTGGGTTAGGTCCCTGTTCTGTGGCAAAGTCCTCCCTCCCACGGTTAGCAAGTCTGTTCACAAAGATTTCTTCCCCATCTTTGCCAGGTAGACGTGTTCTCTAAGTTGTCTCTCCTCATCAAATTGGGTGCCACAAATAAAACAGTTGAAGTCCAGCTAATACCACCAAGTATCTAACCCTATGTGGTCTCCCTGGTGCACCTGCTGCTCTCCAGGCTTTTCCTTTTTGCCATAGGATTGAAGAGAATGTCCCCTTCACCCTTGCTCAGGAGCCCTACAATTGCTTTTGAACTAAAATGGTTTCACATCACCCTGTCTCTGGTGTACTCATGAATAAGAAGGAAACAAGTCAGAACATTAGGTGACCCCAAACAGTCTTTCACAGCACCACAAACTAAGGCTCCGTACAAGAAAGAAACCTCCCTAGGTGAAAAGTCAGGCTGGAAAAGTCACCATCCGCACACTGTCACTCATCACTTTCCCTTAGTGGTGCTCTGATACAGTGTCCAACCTGAATTCTTCCTCTGAGGGAACTTCTTCTTCCCCTCTGCTGCCTGGGCCCTGCACCAATGGGCAACCCTTCTGCTGCCAGAAGTCACAAGTGTACTGTTCCCTCCCTCTTAGAAGTGCATGTCTTCTTCCTATTGTATCTTGCCTCAGTTGCACCTTTCCTGTCTGTCACATGAAGTTTTACACCTGGAAAGATCTTGTCAGTCACCTGTCAGTCACCCCAGTGATGTAAAACACACCTGCCTCTTCTTAGAACTCCTCACCTGCTGCTGGGGAGCAACAAGAGGGCAAACCCCACATCACTCCCAGAGTCGGCACAGAGGTTGTCACAGCACTGCTGGTGACAGCAAAGGCAGGGGTTATGTCTTGTATCAAGTCATCATCATTTGGGTTCTGTCTAATTGTGCAAAAAACCCTGGGTCTCTTGTGTGTCAAGTTCCAAGTTAACTGTCTTGCCTCTTTGCACATCCCACTGCCAGCACTCCTTGGTGCCCTTCCCACAGGTGCCAGATAAGTCAGGAACTCCCAGTAAGTTCATTCAGCCTTGTGCAAGATTTCCCACTTGGAAAGGAGACCTCTTGCACTGTCTGTGATTCCCTGACCACAGCTCCCTCCTTTGTGCCTGCTGGGTCTGCTGAACACTGCTGCTCCCCACGCTGGATCCCAGTGAGCAGAAAGAATGGGGGGTGTATTTTAATCAGCACTGCTCTCACTTGCCAAAAGGAGAGGTACTGTTGTATAATTGAAAAGGTCGGTTTCAGAGTCTGTTTGAGTGGACTCAGCTGTCCAAAAGCATTTTAAGGTCAATTTACTGCAGTTCTCACCTATGAATAAGAAAAAAAATCATCTGGGAAAGCTGGAAATATTTATTACAAGAAGTTAAATTCTGTTATTAACCTGTTGGAGATAAACTGGGGTTTAATTACTGGGTAATGATTTTAGAATTTGTTTGTGTTATTTTGTAGAATACTCAAATATTGTCACCTTTCCCTATCTTACAGCTGCACTTGCAGTGCCAGTGGCAGTTTCAAATTTATGGTAGATTATTTCATGCAGTCAATAGCTGTTTGTACTAGAAAAAGGTCCTCTGCAGGAACATCACTTGAATAGAAATGTCAATGCAGATATGCTTGTATAGGCTGTGACAGAACTGCAGACTTTGAATGAGGTCACTCAGCGACTCTAAATTGGCAAATAAAATCAATCCCTTTGAGGTCTAAGTGGTCAAAGTATGAGGATAAGAAGAAAAGGGTGAGAGTATTTAATACAAAGAAATAGCAAGGAAAAAAATGTTTCATATCTATTAGGTGTAAGGGAAATCCATGTAGGCAAAAAGTGATACTGCTATATCTTGCAAATGCTACAATTGCATTGCTTTTTACTCATCAATCGCTTTTGGATATATGATATATTAGTGTGAAGTTTCCTTTACCTGTCTCTGACTTGGTTTCTGATGGAGATTAAGATCACATGTACCTTTAAATCAAGACTGACTCATTCTATTTATTCTTGCTGATCAGTTTTGCGTTTCTTTCATTTGAAAAGTAATTCACACTCTAATGCTCAGTGATGTCCATCAAACAAGATTGTGATAGAACTTCAAAGCTCCTAAGAAAAACAGAAGGCTAAAAAGTTACTTTGTCTTTCTCTGAGTATCTTCAATTCAATTGCATACTTAGACAAAAACCTGCTTAATACTGTTTGTGACTTAGCCTTGAAGGAATTTTTCCAAAGGAGTGGTGACCTTCCTCTGCAGTATGGTCTTCAAAGTCAAGACTGGATGGATTTGTAAACCAGCAAACAAAGGCATTCAAAGAGGAATTCTTAACTGAGGTAGTTCCCATTGCTTAGACAGGGCATGTAGCTGGATACTGATGCCTCTCCTGGGCCTTAAAATCAAAATTTTTTAAATTCCTATTTTAAATTACACTTGATGCATATTTTTTAGACATAACTTGATAATTTAGGGTAACTGCTTTATAGTGTGTGTGTTGAAAATAGTTTTCTCCTAAATGTTATGTAAGATGGTGTCTGAAAATGAATTTGGCTGTGCATAGAAGTGTAGGGATTAAATACAGATAGAGGATGATGTGTTACAAAAATAAATGTGCCAAAATATATGGCAGTAATGCGTCTTGAGATGTGATACTAGGTCTCATGAAATACATGTCTTGAAATACAAAAAAAAGGTTTCAAAGGAATGACTGAGGAAATTAGTCTGGCAGAAATTAGAATTTTTCTCATTTGGTGAGTTTTTTCAGTCATTGCTGTGGTACTGTGTTTGCACAAGCAAAACCAGGTAGCTGGTCTATGAAAGAATTCTGAATCATTAACCTTTCTGAGGTCAATATAGACAGATTTTTATTTAACTCTTTAAAAGGAAAAAGAGAGTACTAATAAATACTGAAATATTAAAACCAAATGGTATTTCCATGAAATGAAAAAATTTTCCAAGAGCAAAGGTATAGAAAAAATTAAAAGAAGCCTAAGCATGTCAAGGTTTAACTTACTACTTTTACTCTGCATGATAAAAATTTGGGGGGTTTTAATGTTAATAATCTCTTAATTGTAGGAGGAGGAATTAGAGGCCCAGATTTCATTCCTACAAGGACAGCTGAACGATTTGGAAGCCATGTGCAAATATTGTGCAAAGATGATGAACACGCATCTTGGTAAGTGCAGTGCCTTGTATTAACCCATAAATCTTTGCAAAGGCTCTTTCAATGTTTCAATGTTTCAATGTTTGTATTAGGACTAAAACAATACTGATGTAGTACAGTGCATATTATTTTATAAGCCATGCTGAAGATTGAATTGATGTGGTCAGTTGTTCTGTCAGGTGCTGCCAGCCACTGTATCTTTATTCTGTCGTACTTATAAACTTGGGAGTAGGATAGCCACTGATGATACTAAAAAGTAGAGGCATTTTAGCACAGATGCCTTGAATTTCTTGTGTTGTAAGAGACTTGCTGGAGCTCAAACCATGGGAACTTACAGATTTGAAGTCCATTTGCAGTTCAGCAGTCCCACAGCAATACTTGATGTGTGCAGCGATATTTGTATAAGATTCATATATTTTCATTAAATGTAACATCTTCATAATCTACAATTATCTTCAATATGGTAAAGTGTGTTACTATAGGCTGGCTAGTTTGTAGTACTTGTCTCAGACCAGAAGAAATATAGTAAGATAAAAGTCAATACATTGGAAACAGAATCAGCAAATACTCCAGTCTAAAATTCTCCTTACATATTGCCAAGACAAATCAGAGAAATTAAACAGAAAGCTTCACTCAGATCAAGTGTAAGTATGTTTAACCAGGTAATAAAAGTGATAAAAGTGGTATTTTTAAACTGTGTTGAACTAACTCTAAACATTAGTGTATTTAGTTATGTGAAAAAGCCACATTGATGAGAAATCAGAGCAAGACTGCAATTTTTTTAAGATTTATTTATGGCCTGCAATATCTGAGCAAAACAAATTAAAGTTGAATATTTCAATGGGTAGAACTAAGCATGTGATATCTAAGTTTGCCAGGTCAGAAGGTTCAGATGTGAAAGCCATATTGTATTTGTATTTTCTTTTATACGGGTGTTTTACTAGCCACTGTTATAAGCCTAGGAAAAGCTATAAATATTGTATTGCTTGAAAGTTGGGAATCACAGCCTTGAAAAGCCAAGTCTAAACCTCTAACCCCAAAATCTTTAGTCTGATGTATTGTGTTGCTTTTGTGAAGGCACATGACTGATGATGAGATTAGAAGCAGGCAAGGGGATAAATTATTAGCTACTGAAATGATGGGGAAAAGATTGCTGTGTCAAGAAGAAAAGCTGAAGTTTCTTTCCTCTGGGAAAGAAGACGAGGAGTGTTTAGTAAGAGTATCAGTTCCAAGCATAAACATTTCACCAACTATGGCTGCACCAGAGATCAGACTAAACCCAGACCAAGCTCCTTGAAGCAGTCTGCCCTTCAGCACTGGATTCACGAACTGAAAGCGTAAGATCTGTGGTCATATCCAGGTGTTAAATTCTTTTTCCCAAATATGTTGGATCAAAGACATGGAGGGCCAGTAGTCTCCCAGGAGCACTGTGGAGTGGTTTGTTACCCTCACAGGACAGGGAAACCCATCCATTAGAGAGCTTTGGCTGCAAGGTGTGCTGGGTGCCTTGTGGCACCCATGCAAAGCTCTCAGAGCCTGCCAGCCTAGTCTCTTCCATGTCTACTCCCTGCTTCTCTCACAATATTCCTGCATGTCTTGTCAACATTATGGACTATTAACTTTGTAAATTCGTCTTACACTAATGTGTTTATATCCTATGGAGATTAACAGTTATGAGTGATAAACAGAGCACAAGAGAGGCAGAGACACCTCCAACCTTCACAGCCTCTGCACTTGTAGCAAACTGATGAGTTTAGGTATCCCCAAATCAGCCAGCAGATGATCCATGTGAAGGCAGGGAAAAAACCCACCAGGATTCTTGCTGCTGTGCAAAATCCCATCTGACCTGAAATCTGTCCATCCATGCAGCACATGCCAGAAGGCTGTGCAAGAAAATGGATTCTCTGCAGCATCACAGAACAGCCCTTGAGAATTATCTCCAGTGTCCATACACTACTCAGGGCTTCAGAGAAGGGCAGCAAAATAAAACTCAAGAGCATATATGGTCATTTCTGAAGGGAAAAGTTAGCAGGGCCTCCTAAGGCACCTGATCTGATTCTCCCCCAGGTATCTGTATACCCATGAAAATTGCTTTGTTTCAAAAACTGTAGAGCAGATGAGGTATATCACTCCTCTTGTAAACTGTCAGAACATTTAACTTCAAGGATATTACTTCTTCCTCTGGGGCTGAATTTTTCTGACTTCATCACCCATCTTTTGCCTCATGTAGCATTTTTAATAGCAAAGTTGAAAATCCTCATTTAACTTAACCTACATGCAGTGATAAAGTAATCTCTCAACACTGTCTTTGCTAAGTAGAACACTATGTTTCATTTTATGTGCATTACATTTTAGACCTGATCACTTTTGTGATCCTTTGAATTCTTCAGGATTTTCATGTCTTTTCCAGTGGGTTAATCATATCAGGATATGCTGTTCCAGCACTGGGCCCAGCAAAGTGGTTACTTAGCACTGGGAAGGTCATCTCTCTACTCTCATGTGGCATCACTCTTTTTAAACATTTTTAACACAGCATCACATTAGTGATCTTTGATACAGTGATAGTTTGAGGTAGTAATATGTTATGACCTTTAAAATTTGGTGAATCACAGCTTTCTAAACAGAGGCATTTATCCTGTGGGTAAAATCAGGAAATGTTTATTTTCACGTGTTCCTTGTATTTGCCGACATTAAAATTCACTTCTTGCCATTTGGGTTTTTAGATAAATAATTCAGGTAACTCTAACTCTGTTTTCTTCTACCCTTCTAACTGAACACATAGCCATCATACATTTAGTAGTTGTCTAAATTGTTGAAAAAACCATGCAGGAATATAAAAGTTGAGGAGCTTTACAGAACTAATTGTTTCAGCAAACAGCCAACATTTTTATGAATTATGAATATGTCAGTCAAGCAGTCAGGCCTGCCTTTTACATTTGATAAAATTTAAGCTGCTTATTCTTAAAAACCTCCCTTTTTTTTAGATTGATGTTGTAAACCTTTCTTTTCAGGCATTATTACTCACTTAATACTTTTTCCTGTATGATGCATTGCGTTTGTAGGTCACTTTATAACAAAACAATATTAATTCAGGCTTATAAAAATGCATATCCAGTAATCATTTGCCACAAAATTATCACAATGTCAAACAATTACAGAATATTCTGCTTGTGGTTTATAGTGAGACAGTTGAGGATTTTTTGGCTGTCTTTTCTCAAGGTTCTTTCCCTTACAAGGAGGATCCAGATGACAGTCAGGTACAGTTACTTCATGACAGAGATGATGTGTTGTAGCTGAGAAATTATCAAAGTAACCATGAAATTATCTATCCTGTTTTGAATATGAGACATAGAATGGCAGTTTTTGTTTTGTTCATATATTCAAAGATGCTTTCATTAAATGTTTATCTCCTTCTGTAAATAAACCCCACAGTCTACAACATGGCAACGACATAATTAACTGCTTGTAATATCAGGGCATGTTACCATGGGAATGAATGATGATTCTGAAATATTGCTACTTAGTGCTATGGGTAGAAATTAGAAACTGGGGCTTCATTACTGAAATGGAGGAAAGTCATTCTGTGATCTTTGTCTCCGTCTCAGGGCTGTGTATAAGAAAGAGCTTTACTTTTCTTCCCTCTCTCCCTTAACCACTAGAGTACTGCTAAGGGGAAATTCTTTTTAACACCTCCAAGGACAAATGTTGAAATTCAGGTATGTAAAATGGCAATACAGGGAAGCAGATTTTACTGCTGTTCCCACCTGTTTTCACAAGCTTGTCGTAGTTTTCGAAAAAAGAAAAAGACCTGTGTTCAATTTTTCCATTACTGCAATGAAGATATATCCCAACCTGTAAACCTGTCATGTGGCTTTGTTCACAAAATAAATGCAGAATATTACTCAGCTAATAGTGAAAAAGTATAGTTGCCATAGCTATCACTGCTCCAGCATCATCACAGATACATTTTTCTGATGTTACTTTCTCACAGGCACTGGCCTTTTCTAGGAAATAATATGTGTCACTGGTGATTTCAGAAATATGGTCATGTTCTTTAGCATTTTTCTTTCTGGGAGATATACTCTACTGTTAGTGATGTAAGTTCCTCAAGGCTCAGTGATTCAGAAAACCATAATACACCATTTATGTATTACAATATTATTACCTGTCATAATATTACTTCTTTTTTGAAGAATTTTGATTGTTTCCTCCTTTCTTCGCTATGTGAAAATAAAAGCATCAAGCTAGCAAGTGCATTCAGAAAAAGATTTTTCCTGATAACTGGTAAATGTGACATCTGTCTGATGTCTATGTGACATCTGTCTGATGTCTTACAGTAGACCATGAAAAATTTGTCTTAGAGACATGCACACAAACAGCAGTCAGAGTCCTGTAGTATCTGCTGGAAGATTCCTCTCTTGTTCTTCACTTTGCACATGGGACTGAGTTTGAGGTATTGCTTCAACATGATGTCGATCTGGAGGGTCTCAAAGAACAACACTTTATTATGTCCCAGGCTGAAGCCAACCAAGAATTGTTAAATGGCAGTTCAGGTGACACCAACTAATGACATTGTCATCTGACACCATCTGCTATTCTGGTATCTTTAGGGTTTGAACCATGTCTGCACTGGCCCACAATTAAAGTGTAGCTTCTTAACAGAAAGTAAATTAAAGCCCTGGAGAAGTATCAGCCCTCCATAGGCAAGTACCAATATGAGAGATTGTGGAGGTTCTTTATTAACTTGCCAGTTTTGTTCCAAAGCAAAAAGTGCTGAATTTCAAAGTGTTGTCTCTTTATATGGGACAAGAACCAATCCATCACTGTTACCTGAGACAGAAGAACCTACCATTTGTTTCCAACAGAGACATAGTTTCAGACCTCCAAGTGTGGGAAAGTCTACCAAATAATTACACACGTAGCACAGCCTCTTTTCATGAGAGGCAATTTAAAGGAACATTGGTTCAGTATTAACTTGCATATGGAGATCTTCATATTGAAACTTTTTTTTTTTTTGATGGGCAATTTATCAGGTTATAAAAGTAGAGAAACTAAGGTCATTCCACACTTGCTTTTGCTTAAGGGCAGCACTATGTAAATGCAGAAGGTTGCTTCCCCAGCTAGCTGAGATTCAGAAGCAATTTAGCTGCTTTCTCGCTGCATAGAGCCTCAGCTAATAAGCCCTGAGGATTCATACCAGCTCTGCAAAGGGTTAGCTCACAGGCTTCTGCACAGCACCCTAGAAATATGTCCAAAGGTACGCAGTTATACAGAGGAAACATAATTCTGCCTGGTTTTATTAACTTCACCTTCATACTGTTACTGCTTAACTTGAAACAGCTGCCAGAGGGAGATTCAGGTGGGTCTCAGAAATATGTTGCTCAATATCCAGGTTTTTAAATCACTTCTTCTCTTGGAGGCAACATCACAAAAACCTCTTAGCTCTGACCCACATCTAGTAAGTTTATGCTTAAGTGTCATGGCTTTGCTAAGCCAAGGCCAATAAATCCTTCTCTGAGCCACCCATACAGGGCTGTTGGTTTTTCCTTACAGTGCATTTTCCAATTTCACTCCTGCTATCTGTAATATGTTGTTATGTCCTTCACCAGTATTCCAGAACATCTCTGCCCCTCCATTGTGGATTATGGAAGGCATGCAGAAAAGTGAAGTTTTCATCTCCCATTCTTCCAAACACCACCAGCATCCTGCCATTGGAATGGCATGTCAGCTCTCAGCTTTCATAGGTAGCCTGTAAAAACTGTATGTATTCACCAAATGCCCAGAATTATGGCATCATGGTAACAAAACAAAAAAAAAAAAAAAATGAAAGCCAATCTTTTGAGAGTTCTTTGGATGGGATCACAGGACATGTCCATGCCACAAACATCAAGCAGTGTTGGCACTTGTAAGATCCACTACCACTTCCTGACATCTCCCAGACAAATATTATTTGGAAGACTTACTAAAAACAGTTCAAAGCCACCTTCTCACTGTGATTATTGCAAACACCATGAGCAAGGAAGAAATAATATAAAAACAAAGAAATAAAAACTTAGGGGATATAGTTGTTAGTATAATTTTAGTTGTTGTGTGAAATAGCACCTTTAAAAGTTTAATTAGACTGATTTCATTCCTCCTAACAGTCAGTGCACTTGTTATAAGGATGCATTTTATTATAAGGATCATTTACAGTGGGGAAAGGAGAGGAGGAAGTTGATTTAATGCTCAATATTTAGGGACTGGCATACTGGCCAATATAGATCTGGACACTGTTCTTGTTAAATGTATGCAAGATAGTACTGAATTCTTGTTTTATGTGTCGTGTGATGAGATGAAAGGTTATGACATTTTTGTGTGGATAAAAGGAAATGGAAATTATTTTGCTGGCCTGTGCTGAAATGAAATACTGCAGCGTTTATTGAGGAAGTAAATGCATTAAATGAGTTCTCTTGTGCTTGGAACATAAATAAAATAATCCGTGGTTTATAAATCCAGTGTGATTAGAAATGCTATCAGTAAAAAAGGCTACATCAAACACAGGCCCATGAGTCTAAGGGGATTGCTGTATTTGGTTAGGAATAATGATGTAATATACCCTGTAAAAACAGCCTATAAAGAAAGAACATTAGCAAATTTATTAAATGTAGGTATATTTACTGGGAAACAAATATTTGTTATATAGCATAAGTCTATACAACAAATATTTGTTGCATACTAAGTATACAGACTTTCAGACTGTCACTTCTGGTCATTATACAGATATATATATATGAAGAACAAAAGCATAATTCTTCATGGCCCATGTATTTTCACCACCTTTTTGTCACTTAAGGATAGCTCTTAAGGTCAAAATCAATTGGCTCAGCTCAGAGCCTACTTTCTTCCTAAAACAACCGTGCCAGTCCTGAAAGTCCAGCTTGGTAGGCACCCACAGATGCTTTCATCCCAGTAGTCTGAATGAAAAGGAGATTAAAATAATGAAGCTGACACAGCCCCTTATTACCTGATGAACAGTTTTTCCTGCAACTTTCAGTGAATTCCTGTTGTTTCCTTCCTGCTGCTCGGTGAGCGTCTCCCTCATACTGAAGTATACTGGCAATCCACCTTGTCCTTTCCAGCATCACTTAGGCAGTGGTTTCTCTTCCAGTTCCAGCTTTAAGGGAATAAAACCTTAGCAGAAGCTAAACTGTTGTATGACTAAATAGTTAGTTTCCCCATTATTTCCATAAATAGACAGATGTGAGGTATATGTTAAGCATAATCTGTTTACTGTGTGTAAATCAGAGTTCACAGCTAAGAATTGATTGTGTCTTTGAGCAAGGGATGAACAAAATGGCTTCATGACCCTACCAATCTCCTTCTTTGTACATCTGCAATTCTGTGCCTTGCTATGAGTTGGTGATTGGTAACTTCTTACTGCATCTTTCTCTGATGTCATGAGCATTACCACACCTTAAATATTGATAGTGGTGTTGCTCCACACAACACATGAATCAGAAGTATAAATACATCACTCATATTCAACACTGTATAAATACATCATTTATATTCAAATAAATGTTTTAAAGAATGCAGTTTTTCACAGATAATTTAGTACTTCTGATTTTTAGGATCTTTAGGTTCTTTAAGACTCAAACGTTGCTATGTGATGCTTTTAATACAACGTATAATTGTTACTATAAGTGTTGACATTGTCTATGAGATAGGTAAATGAAAGTTGGGCTGCTTAGCAGTGTTGCATTTATCAACACTTAAATCACAAACAGTATAGTTTTAGAAGGGAATTTTACTCCTCTCATTTGCATTTTTAATGCTGGACAGAAAATGCAGTAGTTGGAAACATCCTGAGCTGCATTATTAAACAGCAGTATCACTATGTCATACAGCATAGTTTTTCTAGAAAAGCCACAAACCAGTGTTGAGGTTTAGAGTTCATTTTCCTGCTCAGTCAGACCTAGTACAGGTAGGAAAGCAGTATTTGTTGTGAAAAGAGAGAAACATTGATTATCAGAAGCTAAAGTCCCAGTCTGTCCTTCCCTAATGTTCTTGAAAAGGCAGTCTTACTATCACTAGTATATTGTGCAGGGAAACATTTTCTGTATACCCTGATTTCATAAAGACAAAATCATACAGAAGTACTGGAGTATGAGTCCAGAGATTTGGCTGTGCCTTGACATGTATGGGAAGACTGGGATTTTTTGGCTTTCCCTTTTGGAAAAATAAGGAGGTATAGTAATACCCTCAGTTCTCTCCTTCCTCCTGCCTACAATGGAAGTGAGAAGGTACTTTTGCATTCTGGTTTTGAGCTTCCTTCTCAATAGTGAAAAAGCAAGGGTGAAAAAGTCGATTTAACGTGACTCTGGCACTGTTGCTTGTTCACAAGTCATTGATCAGGAAGTAGTAGTAGAAAAGCAGCATTCGTAATACAGCTTGCAGCTATTTCGAGTTAGCTCCTCTCAGCAGGAATCATCTTCCTGGAAAGGCCCCACAGAGACCAGCTTAAAATAGAAATAGAAATCATTAGGAGAGAGATGCGCGGCACAAAGGCAGCAGTGCGGGAGAAAACAAAGAACCTCGGAGAACAAGGGCATTAAAGTTATTCCCGTGCTCGGTTTTCTCTGCATCCATCTGATTTTATGTCAAGTCTGTTTTGTTCCTTCATCTGGCAGGGTGTTTGTCTCCCACCTCCTCGGTGGAAGGGAAGAGGTGTAGATCTCTCATCTGGATGGATGGGGTATGAAGAGATGCCTGAGGGGACCTTGTCTACAGCAGACAAGTTTTCCCATTCATTTAGTGCAGCTCTGGGTGGGTTTCTTGCAAAATCTGTATTGAATGCAAGCAAAATTTTCAGTGAAAGTTACTTTATTTAATAAGCCTCTAAAATAATTATGGCAAGCTTAACAGCTTTTCCACATTCAGAGAGAAAAAATTTGAATAGCCCCTTTCCCTGGCCTGGGAACTCAGCAGTGACTGCTCATACCATAATGCAATATGGGGCATTTCAATCTTCAGAGACCATAAGCTTTCTCTAATTTTCCTCCTAGAAGCTGCTGTAGAGTTTTCCTTCTTTTGTCACTCTAGAGAGGGTGATAGCATGTCTTCAGTTTAAAAATTAGCAATTAATTTAGGGGAAGGAAACAGAAATCTTGATTTTTTAAAGATTGATTTCTACAGTGAGTTTGCATGTAAAGTAATTCACAATTTGCCATAACTGTAAGAGCAAGAAAAAAATATATTTCATCATAATTTTTGGCTGTTTCAACTGTTGCTAACAAAATTGCTACCTGCTACAGTGTTTCTCCATATTTTGTAGAAAAGAAGAACATGAATGCAATCATTTGCATGTTCCTGCTCTGTAGTTGTAGTTGGATTTAAAGCGTATCCAGGCAGCTGTTCACGGTCTCACTCAGGAAGTAATTATTGATTTACTGATCTAGAATCTATCAAACTTAAATGAGTCTGCTCATTTAAGAAGTACCCAAAATTAATTCCAGTCCATTATATAAAAGGCATCCTTTGAGTTGCGGCTCTGGTTTGAGGGCATCCATCAAAGTGGTTGATGACTTCTGAAGAGAACCGCTGGTTTTACAGCTCTGGTGTTTCTGAGGCTTAGTCAGGATCACAGGCAGGGTATGACAGTTTGTTTTGTGACAGTCAGACCTTTGTTAGCACTGTTTTGAAACAAATCTGGAGTCTTGTAATGGCTGTCTGGTATCTCGTACATCTCACAGCAGTGCTCTGACCACCAGGTGAGAAGTTGCAAAATTCACTTATTGCTTTCCTCTGTTAAGAACTTCACTGAATAAAGAAATACTGTCTTTTTCTGCAGAAAACAGTTGGCATCAGCTAAATGAAATCTTGAAAGAAAGGGGGAAAGAAAAAACAAACAAAGCAGTCAGGAATATTTGACCTTAACCTGTCTGTGTACCATAGTATTTTGATAACTTCTGAGTAATAACAGCTTTCTCAATAGGTGGATATTTATAGCATAGAATCAAATTGGATTAATTTTTGAGTAATATAGAAATCACATAATAGGTTTGTTTGATTCATTGTATCAGTGGGGTTTTTTAAAGGTAGGGAAGTGTTTTCACTTCCAAATTGACATCTGCAGGGTTTTTTAAAGATAGTTATTTTTTTATTTAAAAAAAAAAAATTGAGGTACTGATAAAGAGCAACTGATAAAGAAAAAAATCACTATGTGGCCAATTCACTCATATACATGAAGCACTTCTCTCAAAGTACAGTAACATCTCCTATGAAGGAAGAATAATTAAATTTTATATACATCTCAGCTTAAAGTAGAAGTCCTTCAACTGAGCAATGTCATATCAAATATGCTTCCTAGCACTCTTGAAATAGTATTTTTAAAGTATTTCTAGTTGCAAGGGTATCTTTTGAGATACAAAAAGGTAAAATAAGAAGCTTTTGTCTGCACTTGAGAGCTTAGTTTCCCTCTTCATCTCAGCAACTGACTGTGATGTCCCCAAACAGTAGTTAAAGGCTTGGATGAGATTCCCCCCCAGAGAGGATGCAGCACCCTGGCACAGCCACTCGCAGGAGAGGTGCTGCAGAGCACATACCAAGTTTCTTGCCATCCCTCCTCTTCTTCCCACCTCTCCTTCCAGTCCACATGGATTTCAAAGAGTGGTCCAAGCAGAAGGATGTGATCAGGGAGGCACTCGTGCAAAATCACATTGCCTGTATGCTTCTCTCACTTAGGGATGATTTTTTTTAAACTTTCTCTCTACTCATTAGCCAGGGAAGAAGAATGAGCGCTGGTAAATTTGGTTTCTACTTATTTGAAAGTTAAAAACTCTGCATTCAAAAGAGATGAGGGCAGCAGATTAGAAGCCATATGCAGTTCAAGGACATATTTAAGAAAAGGATTCATTGCCAGTTCCACAAGGAATTCCTCCTTCCTTCTGTTTCATTGCACTAGAGAAGGACATCCCAATTTATGCCTTTATGTTTTAGTCTCTACTTACTGGCTGTGTTTCCTAGCTTTTGCTCCTAATCTCTTTTCCTCTGAAACTGATATTAAAATCTGGCATTAATCTTGCTAAAGTAAATATGTGATTATACAAATATTTCTGTTAATTTTTACTGCTGGGTAACTGTCATATTCCGTTCATAAGTTTTTAGAAATTTCTCAATGTACTGGCTCTTCAAACACAGTTACAGCTGGGTTTTGTAGGGATGATAGATTCTTTTCCACTTTTTTTTAAATACTGACTTAAAAAACATCTCTAAAGAACATTAGTAATAGTAGAGTATTTTCACATCATGTGGAATACCTTTCAGCTTTTGTTTTGCTCTTGTCCCAGTGTTTTGGATTTCCTTCATTTAATCTTCAGCAGGTTGGAGGTTTCTTTTGAATTATTTTCTTGGTCCATCTGTGGGGATCAAACACTATGGAATACTTTTCTTTCCAATGCTGAGAAATGGAAAAGACATTTGAATTCAGTGATTCAGGCTGTGGTCAAGCATGGCTGTCTTGCCTGTGAAGACTTTGGACTTCTGATCTTTCAAATTCTGAACCTTTTAAAAGAAGGAAATCATGCATTCTTTGTTAAACAGTAGCTGAGAGAATGCAAGTTGTTCTTTTATAAATAGATATTAATATATTTTACTTACCAAATTGAGGGACTAAACAATTTAAATGTAAAGTAAAAAAAGCAAGTAAAATGTGGATGGGTTTTCTCAATTCAAGATGCTACATATTTGCAGAAAGATCTGGTTTTTTATTATTTCCGGCCTTCATAATGCGGATTTTTCTCATGTAAAATTTCTATCAGGCATTGTTCAGTTGTACAACAATTTGACAATTGTACGTTACTGCAGGACATTTCCTCTGTAGTATAGTAAATAATGTGTGCTAAATAACTTGGGCATAGATCTCCTTGTTCAGGTAGGCTGCTTATGCAAATCTGAGTATCTTCACTGCTGCTCTTGACCTTGATCACATCACCGTGACTTCTGTCAGCTATTGCCTTTCATGGCTCTAGCCTCTTTCATTCCTTCTACATCTCTGATTGCTTTTTAGCGGTTCATTTAGTACTTAGGCATGGATCCTCTCTCTGCTTTGCCCTTCCCATTCTTCCTTTATCCTAACTACTGATTTCTGGCCCCAACTCAATTTCAGACTTGTGTTTATACACAGGTTTTAAATCTACTTCTCCACTTCTAATCTTTGTTCTTGTCCTGCCTCCCACATCTCATTATTTTGCTATTCATTCTGTAAACACAAAACTCATACCAGATTACTCAGTGCTTTTACTTGAAGCTTCATGTTTGGTCATAGTTGGCAGTGTCATCATACTCATCCTTGTCAGGATCATTGTTACAATAGTTCTGGCTTTTCACTGATTTGGGCCCTGAATATGCAGGACGTTTTTAAAAACAAACAAAAGCAATGCAGGTGTGGATTAATGGTACAAAGCTGTAATTGTGAGGTACCTGGGATACAGATACTCATGAGCAGCAAAGCATTCTTCCCAAATGAATGTCACTGAGGGATTCGGGCTCAGTCTGTGTGTGTAAGACAGGAGTGGCTCAAAGGAGTATCCTGTCATTTGCAGTTGACAGATACCATCTCATTCTGCCAATCTGTCACTAGGAATCTTTGCTGTTTTCTTAAAGAGGAGGAAAGTAGGAGCTAGGAGGCCAGAGAATGATCTGACATAGTTTAAAGAGTCTGCAGAGTTACTGGAGTTGTAGTGTCTCTGGGCTGTGTTGGACTGAACATTGCCTGGGGTTGCCTTCCTGCAAACACTCTGTGTGGTGAAAAGCATCCGTGATGGACCACACTGTGTGGGTATGGAAGACAAGAGTCTCCTGAAGTGTTGCTACTGTGCTGCTCCTTCTGTCAAAATTTTGTTCAGCCCTGGGTCTTTTACCCAAAATAAGAGACTGGAAAGGGAATGAAACTTTTTCTAATCCTTCTATAAAGAAGAGTAGTCTAGCATCTGCAGTGGCCGTGGGACTAAGATGAAGGTTGCTGTGTTTCTACCTAAATCTTTCTGTGAGATGCAGCAGATTTGTCTAACTGATTTTGAATGCTTTACAAAGCATTTGCAAGTTCAAAACTGCATGTAACACAGAGGCTGCTGTGGTCTTCTAGGGGCCAGTAGTAGCCTGAGTCCCTTGGTACACATGGGCAACAGGAGTCCTGCAGGAGCAGAGCATTGCTGGAGGCTTCCTGGCAGCAGTGCCAGGCTCAGGCTGGCCTCACCTCTGCAGCTAATGAGGCTGTCAGTCTCTAGGTTTGGATATGGAATTGTGTTTGCAGCTCAAACAGAAGTCTGTTTTGAAAACATCAGTCAGTGGTAAGTAACAGCACATTAGAGTTTATTTAGGATGTTTTCTCTCTTTACCTTTCTCTTCTTTTGATGTTACAGGAAATATTCAGGAAGTCATTTTGCAAGAACGCTTGGAAAAAGAAGATGAAATTCTGGTTTCCTTGGCTGGTTTGAAGCAGGTATTACTCTTGCTTAGCTTAACCTTCTTGTGCCCTTCAGAGCTATTAATCCTTTCTCTCGTTTTCTCCTACTTTATTCTTTTTCTATACTGCTGTTTTGTCCTCTTGTAGCTGTTTTACTAGGGCATCAAACATTTTGGTGTACTTTTATTTGTAACAATAAAACTCAGCTATGAAGAGTTCAAACAACTTGCACAGTATTTGCTCCTGTGGAAGTTTTGGAGACCTCAAATCAAAACTAAAGAAGTGCAACACCAAGTGCTGGACTTAAGCCATGTTATCATTTTTCTTTATGCAAAATGTACTTGCTAGACATTAACTATGCCTGTGTCCCCATTATTTCATTGTGACAACACTTGAGCATCATTGAATTAAAGGAAAAATTACTACATACATAAAATGAGAATGCTGCTGAGCATCTGTAGCTCTGATTATACTGCCCTCTGCTCCCTCAAAATACATTTTGTGAGGAACAATGTGACATATGTTAAGCCTGTAATGAGGCAGGGAATAATCTTAACAGTTTTATTCTCTTTAGATTTCCTGCATAGTTGTTTTCCAGACTCTAATAAAACCACATTCGACTGTTATGTATATCTTTAACCAATATAGGTATGAATATTGACTTGCTTCCTATCTTTTGAAAGCAAATAGTTTGGAGAAATGGTGTATGAAAGCAATCTGCACAGAACTTTAGAAAATGTAGAATTCCTCCCAATTTTTAACTTACATCCTTTCCCCTCCTATTCAACAACAGATCAAGGATATCCTGAAAGGTTCATTGCGTTTCAACCAGAGCCAGCTGGAAGCTGAAGAAAATGAACAAATCACTATTGCTGATGATCATTACTGTTCCAATAATCAGAACAAGGGGGCAGGTGATGTTCCAAAGGGACCTGTCATGACAAAGCAACAGTTCATCTCAGGACAACAGGTAAAATAAAAACATCTCAAGCACGCCATTGATGGCCTTCCATATTTTGGAGACTTCCTCTAGCATGTCCAGACATTATGTGGGACACACCAGCATTCCTGGTCCATATGGAGAGTGGGTTAAAAGCATATCTCTAGCTACTGTCCTACTCAGATCAATTATTTTTATTGTAACCTTATACTCCACACACAGATATTTCAGTGTAAGTGTTAGGCAGTGTTTGGGGGGAGTTTTTAACACTGTTGAATCAAAGAATCACAGATTAATTTCTTAACAATAAATGTAAAAACTGCAGGTAAATGTTCCCATACCAAATGTTCCCACATGATTATTCACATTGTCCTTGTCCTCCAGGATCTCATTATATAAGAGCTGATTAACTGCATTGCAGTGTATTCATGGACAGTGCCAAAAAGGAAATAGCAAGGAGCTTGCTTTTACCTTCTACTTCACTGTATTGACTTTCTCCTTGAATCAGTAAACAATGTTTTCACATACAGAGCATACAGTCATAGGACAAGTTCACAGACAAAGGGCCCTCTCTGTCTAACACTCAGTCCAACCCAAACGTGATCTTAAAAATAAGTACTTTTGTATCTGCTCATTTCTGTGTTGGAGTTCTGTCAAGTCTGCCACCCCACTGCTGATACCCACACTGTTAAATCAGTAGCAGTGCTATCACCTCAAAGTCTACCTGAGTCTGCAGTCAGTTTACATTTGACAAGTTTATTTAGGAGCTATTTAGGAAATATTTATTCATTTTCAAATAATGACACAGAGTCATTTTGATTCATTGCACACGATCACCCTGAGTTAGAACGCTTTATGTTAAAAAACATATTTTAGTTGTATTAGAGGCAGTACCAAGATTTACTTTTTTTTTTTACTCAGTAATGGCAAAGATCAAAGCTTTGCTAAAAAGTTTTCATTGCTTGTTTAGGTGTTGTCATTACAATCACTACTTTCTGCCATTATAAAGCCGTTGGTTAAACTGATACAGCATATTGGACTGGTCATACAATGGCCATACATACATTTTTGCCCTTAATCTAGCATTTTATATGAAGCACCTTTTGTTTTCTTCCCAAAATGGCAAATAATGTTTTTTTGATGATTTTTCACTTCTGGAAACTAGAAGGTAGAATGCCATATAACATAGTAGCAAGCTGTGTGTGTGTGCAGACCCTCCTGGTGCTGGGGAAGCCCTTACTCAGAGGCTGGTCTAAACCATGTATCATGGAGGTGCTGGAACTCCTTGAGTATTGAGAGTGGAGCAGGTGAAGCCTGGTGTGCACAGATTTCTTTCCAGTGGAAATTTTCAGTGTGTAGTCAGGGTATATCCATCCAGCCTCAGGAACTGAGTGGCATCCACGGGTCCCACAATTTCAAGGCTGCTCATAAGTCAGCTGTGAGCAATGTGAGTAGAGGCTGTACAAGTTGAGCTGCTGCAGGGCATTAATGAGGCATCTGCACTGCATGGTTTACGTTTGGAGGTGCAGAGCATTCATATGGATTAGCCTACTCTCCTCTTATCTTCTGGAAGTTCCAATTATGATAATGACCAACAGCCCCTTTGACAGAGAGAAAAAGATTAGTATAAGAAATGGCAGTCCAGGAGGACTGTTAGTATCCCTAGTTAGTTAATTAGGGATAGTTTGTCTGTCTAACTACCCCCTAGTTAGTGTGTGCTGTTTCTGAGCCCCTTGTCTTTAACCACTGTGCTTAAAATCAAACAAAAACAGGAGAACTTTGAACCCTTTTTAATAAAACACAGGAAAATAAAACTGCAGAATAGGGGACTGTGATATTAGAGTGTTAATCGATGGGGTCAGTTGTTGGCCCAAACCCAGCCACAACCAAGGCTTTTAGCTCTGCTGAAGAAAATGGGCTGCAATGGTGCCCTGGGTCATGCTGGGATTACTTACTGAGAGCTGCGGGGGATTAAAAAGAACCACTTCTAAGCCATTTAATGCATTTCTTGCTAAATAAATTTTATACTATATTTGCATTTTCTGTGACTTTGGTAATGCTTTTAATTTTATTTGGTGTGATTTGTACTGTAGAGATTGTTCTGCTGGAGTTACAGGGATATTTTCTTGGACAGCTGGAACAGTTACAGGTGTAGCTATTCTGTAATTGAGATGAAAATCTGGTCTTTCGTGCTTGGTTGTTACATAAGTATAAATTATTTATCATCTCTTTTTAAAAGTGCTCTTCCTCTTTTTTGCCTCAAAATCCCTTTCTGCAAAATGAGAATAAGGATACAGCTCTTCTTTAGAAAAGAAAGCTGCAAAATTAAAAATGCAAAAAAATTAAGATACAGGCTAAAAGAAATCAAGCATTTTTTGGAATGTTCGGCTTTGGTAGCAGCATGCAGTTGACAAACAGAAGGCTTCTGTTGCTAAATAATGAATGATAATTAACACATTATCTTGCCTTTATGTCTGTTCAAAGAAGGAGGCAAAATGAGCTGCTGTTCTTCTAAGCTTTCTTGAATTGTATCCTTGCAGTTAGTTTTAACTCATTCACAGTGTGAAGGCAAATGAAATAAGCCTGGTCCTAGTAGCTGATATTCATCAGGAAAAATTGTTTGGAGAAGCCATATGGCAACGGGCGTAAGGTTGTTAACTTTCAAAGCTACTGGAAGTATAATTCTGTCATTTTTCATTTATTCAGTAGTGGCAGCAGATGGGAGAAAACATGCTTCACGTCAGCATGAGTTTCCTGAAACAGAAACAGGCAAAAGAAGAAGGAAGGAGGTATTTTACCTCTGGAAATATCAGTTCAAAAATACCAGTGTGTGCTAGGGACAGGCAAACATTTACAGGAAGCCCTTTTATACCATTTTGCAGTCAATCTCTCTGCTTTGCTGCTTCTCTTTTACTTCAGTGAGCTATAGGTCTCCTTAACCAAACCAAAAAGTGTGGGTAGCATGAAGAGTAATGTAACAGTAGCAACAAGAAATTGGGATGAGTAGTTTTCTTTCCTTTATTAAAGGGCAGGATGCTTTTTTAACTGCACTAGAACACATTCTTGAAAGCAGAATTTAGGAAATTGAGGAGTGCCAGGGACAAAAATACTGATCTTGCTGGGCAAGTGTTTCACTAAGTGAGATCTCTGTCACCCTACACAAGGTGGAGGTGTGAGGGCTGTGAGGACTGAAATAAAGGTTTCTTGATAGCTTGGAATAATAAAGTGTATAATTTTGAAAAATGAGACGGTACTGCATTCCCTGAGAGCTTTTAAATAGGAGTGTGGAAAGAGGCCAGGTGCATTATGTGGTTGTTTAGAGGAATGTGTATTTCTGTTGTACAGGGCGAGGGGGTGGGAACAAAGTGCTGAAATTTTGACTATGGCATAAGAGCTCCCAAGAAAGTATCAGTACAAGATGGAGGATTAGGGATTGAAAGCAGCCCTGCCTTAGAAGGATTTGGGAATACTGGTGGATGAGAGGCTGGACATGTCCCAAATGTGCACTCGAGCCCAGAAATCCAACTGTACCCTGGGTTACATCCAAAGCAGTGTGGCCAGCAGATCAAGGGTGGTGATTCAGCCCCTCTACTCGCCTCTCCAAAGCCCACCTGGAGCGCAGCATCCAGCTCTGGGGTGCCCAGACAGAAGGGACGTGGGGCTGTTGGAGCGAGTCCAGAGCAGCGTGACAAAGATGATCAGAGGGCTGGAGCACCTCTCTTATGGAAACAGGCTGAGAGAGCTGGGGATTTTCAGCCTGGAGAAGAGAAGGCTCCAGAGAGACCTAATTGTAGCTGTTCAGTACTGGAAGGGGGCTTAAAAGAGAGATGGAGACAAATTTCTTAGCAGGGCCTGTTGCAATAGGACAAGGGGCAATGCTTTTGAACTAAGAGAGGGTTGATTTAGACCAGATATAAGGAAGAAATCTTATGGTGAGGATGTTGTGAGACATTGGAACAGGTTTCCCAGAGAGGTGGTAGATGCCCTATCCCTGGAAACATTGATGGTCAGGTTGTACAGGGCTCTCAGCAACCTGATCTGGCTGAAATGTCCCTGTGCCTCACTGTGGGAGTTAGACTATGTGACCTTTAAAGGTCCTTCCAACCCAAACTATTCTGTGATTCTGTGTGGATGGAGCAGAGCCACAGTTGTGTGCTGCCTGTGTCCTCAGCCCCCTGGAGATGGCAGCTGACTCACTGACAGCTCATGAAGACAGCATTTCAAACAGACAAGATGAAAGCAAAAGGCTAATTAATAACAAATGATGTCTCATCTCAGAAGTATTTGAACAGTGAAGTGTATCTCCTTGTAGGATAGATCTGTGTGGTTTTAACTTCATGGAAAATGCTTGAAGTTTTTGACATTTGAACCACTCTGGTTCTTTGTGGATCAGGAGGTTTGGACACCAATTTTGATAACACTCAGCAAAGGGTAGTGGTTGATCTTTCTAAAACCAATCTGATGTGTTTTGTATGAATTTTATTAAGTCTTCTGTGAAAAGCCAGTATCAAAAATAATAGATGTCAATTTCTATCAGTGTGACGACTGTCTTACACGGGGACAGGTAAAATTTTAACTCTGGACTCACAGTACTTCCATTTGAATTATGAAGTATTAAAATGAGTTCATTAAAAAACTGAATATTATATGTTATTAAACCTATAGTAATATAGGTTTAATAACATATTATTAACATAATTAATTATATAATATTATTATACCTGCATACTTGTAGATAACACAAAAAGTATAAATTATGAAAACAGGATATTTCAAAATTTACTAGAAAGGGAAATATTTGAATCTTTATTCATATGAATTTGGGCACAATTCTGGATTTGAAAATGTTTTCCCATTCAGCTGATATTTGTCTTGATCATGACTTTTAACAATTTGTAATGACTACGTAAAGGACAACCAAAGACTTCCAGCTCCCTCGTTTCATCTTACAGTCATTCTTAATAACAGGTGGGTTTTGCTTCCTGAGCAAAACTCTACACTACTGTTTCAAGAACATTCTGATCTATAAACAGCAATCAAAGCAAGAAAATAATTTTCAGTTGTAATAATAAATTTTGCAAACTAAATTTTGCTGGAGGCCACAGGTACTGTAACTCCAGTTGTGGTTTGCTGATGCTTGTGGTGACCTCCATACTCCAATTTTTTATACCATGCTGTAGATTCACATTTATCTCATTCAGGTTATTCCTGTTCTTCTTTTCTGTAACTACTTTCTTTTTTTTCCATAATATCTATAATCTCTTTTCACCCCAGAATGAATTTACTTCTTTTTTTTCTCTGGAAGAGTCATATCTGAAGGGCTTGTATTGCCACAAATGTGGACATACACATTTCCCTCTACTTCTTCTCCTTTTTCTCAGTCTTGCATTCGTGTAATCAAATATATTGGTTTCAGCATCACACCAATTCAGGATGCTTGTACCTACACGCTGTTTGGCAGATGCACTATTACTCTGAAACAAACCTGTGTGAAAGCAACCAAGAAATCAGTCCTGTTCTTGCCAGAGGAACACAGAGCTAGATGGGAGCTGAATGCAGCTCTTGCAGAAGGAAACAAAGGGGTGTTGTCCATTTGGGTTGCAACCAAGCTAAAAGGCTGCCAGTTGTCACCAAGTGAGAAATCCCACTCTACTGTGTATGGCAATCTTCCTTTCTAATTACATACAGCTCTGACTGGAAAAGCTGGGATTCTGAATGTGGCTAGTATAATGGAATATAAGATTGGGACTTCACAGAGTTTTCTGATGCACTGATGAGTGGTCTTGAGCCACTACCTAAGTGCTCAGGGACACACATTTCCCAAGGTCTAACCAGTCAGAAGTGGGATTCCCAGACCCTCATTTTCTGGAAGAGTTAGGAAATAGTCAACAACACTAACCCTGGAAGCTCAGGGAGCCCTAATTTTTTGAACCCAAACTGGTGCACGCTAAATCAGGGCTATGTGTGGTTCAGATTTTCCAAGTCAAGGTTTTACTAGAAAATTTTATACCAAACCACTCTCCTGACAAGCTCCAAAATGCCATTGTACATGCAAACCAGCAAAAAATTTCTCAAAACTACTTCATTAAATATTAGAGAAACCCACTGTAATTACTGAAAATCTTCACAGCTGTAATGTATGTGTTTGATGCTTGGCTGCTGTGGTCACTACATGGATGCACAATGATGGTGAGACATGTAAGACTGTTATGCCAAAAAATGTATTTTTAGAGTGTTACATATTGTGCTTTCTTAAATTAGCTCAGCTGGTCAGTGCATGGTGCTAAGAATGCCAAGACTGTGGGTTTAGTCCCTGTGTGGCCCATTCACTTAAGAGATGGGATCGACGATCATCATGGGTCCCTTCCAGCTCAGAATATTCTGTGACTCTGTGAAATAACAAATTATGTCATCCAAAGCTAATATCCACTTTATTTTTCAAATTATTTGGTCATTGCTACTTTTGGGTAATAATTATTCCTTTGTCCCATTCCCATATCCCGGACATGCTTCCTGAGCCTTGTTATGTGGTAACACTGGTACTCACTTTAAGTCCTTTCTGTGCTATTGTTTCACAGACTACAACTGATTCAAGCACCAGTGAGAGCAAGAGTGCTGATGACTATATTATGGTTTCCAAAGAAGAGGAGAGAAGTAAAAGTGCTGCCCCAGATCCAGCACAGTCCCTTCAGGCACCCAAGGAAGCAGCAGTGAAGCCAGAAGCTCCATCTCGTTCTTCTTTGATATTCTCTGACCCTCTGATGGGTTCCATTTCAGCCTCCTCCAGCAACCTGAGCTCCAGCCCTGATGACGACAGTAGTAATAACAGCAAAGATTCTGACTTTGCTATTGTCAGCCCTCTGGACATCTAAATAAACAGGTTGGGAGAGTTTGGGAAATCAGACACTGCAACTCAGCTCAAATTTCTATGATTCCACAGGCTGGATAGTTCTTTGGATTACAAGGACAGAAAATAGATAAAGGTAACCCATTTCAGCTGCCAAAAGCCTAATTAAAATAAAAAGGCAAACAAACAAACAAAAGAAAAAACCAATATAAATTTGCTACTTTAAAACAATAATATATACAGTTTAATAACTGCCTTAAATAAAGACCCAGTAAAACCCAGTTCTAATATACAGTTATTCTCATTTATGCTGTTACCATACTTAGGAGCTTTGTTACTATAGAACTGTTGCTTTCCCAAAAGATAGAATAGTATATGCTGGGTACCATAATGGAAATGTTTAGATACTTGGCATCAGACCTGAAGCAGCAAAGGCAAGCTAGTTTTAATATTGTCCTTTTACCAAATATGCTTGACTGGGTTTTCTGAGTAGGAAAGGGTACTGTTTCTTCAGAGATTGTGATTAGAGAAGTAGGGAATGAGTATCAAAAAGATTAAAAGCATCATCCTGGTAGGAAGTTTGTTCTCCCTTGAGGAATCCTAATTTCCTCATTTTCATCTGGCAATAGCCTGAGGTATGTTCAAGGCAGAGGTTTGTGTAGTTGTTCCTCAGTGCTTACAGGAGACTATGTGACAAACTCCTTGAGAATGAGGACCTATACAACAGAGCCTTATTTGCCTTTGTCTGCCTTTTTTGCCTTGAGAGTTCTCAGTTCACCTCTTTCCCTCTTTGTCTACTTTTACTTCCCCTGGCATGATTTTTTTAATTTTACTCAGACTACCACAGTTAAAACAGTAGGTGCAAGGGAAATAGCAGCATTTCATAGTGTAGACCTGAGCTGCTTGAACGAAAGCTAGCTCAAGTATGATAACTTACCAGGGAAGGTTGCAAAGTGAAATGAAATGTTCATAATTAAAAGCACTTTATGTCTCATTGCTATTATCTTCTATAGACTCTGTTTACATATATTCCTGTATGATTTCCATATTTCTAATCAAGAGAAACATAATGGTGCAGCAACGTTAACCAACAGAAAGTTTCTAATTAACTCTATAACTTGTTCTTCTGTGGAAAAGTGTATTTCTTTCCCATCAAGTACATAGTACGTTTAATAACAGCTTTTTTCAAGTTTATGAGGGGGTTTTTTGTACTCTCTGATCCCTTTGACCTCTGTTGGAATTCACAAAACGAAACTGGTGGTGAGTAGACCGTTCCTCTTGCAGGACCTACACAGAGTTAGCTTGAGGAAGGAATGTTAGCATGTCACTCTGTCACAGCAGCAAAAAAAAAGCATTATTTGCTTTTAAGATGCGTATACATTATACCATGCAACAACTTTATATTTGCATGGCAAAGCTTGTGTTTGTTCAAAGTTATGAAACTGTAGTTATTTGCTGTTTAATCTGCAATTGTAAATGAAGTACCGTATCCCAAAGATGAGGTGACATGTGATTTGCTGGTCTTAGATTTTACAAGGTCTGTGTCAGTGACTGAACTGAAGAGTTAATTGTCATGTAATTACATGGTAGCTGCCATCCTGACATGTTCAAAAGCCACTATGTAGTTCTTCAGAGATTATCTGTGCCTTGTAAAATGTTAATAGAATACTAGAATGTTACAAGCAGGCATAGCATCACACCTCTCTGCAACAGAGTGATGCAAACAGTCAGATGACTATTTTGATGAAAGATCTTAAATGCATAACATTTTGGAGAGGTGTTTATTTTGGTTTAATTTTAAGCTTCATAAAGAAATCACTTTGGCATTAGCATGCATGCCTGTCTCCGGGTTTATTTTATTACCCTGGGTTTGCATAAATGCCAGGGGATTGGGTGGCTGTTGGTTTATTTAGGTTTTTAAAGCTTTTCTAGCCTTAACCTATTCAGCAAGGCTTGTGGCACCACCAACAAAGGGGAATCTGTTCAAGGAGTACCTGTGGAAAGAGGAAAGAAATATTCTGGGGACAAAGAGAAAAGTTTTATATTCTGTGCTACATGAACCTTCAAAGATTCCAGTAGTTTGGCAGGAGAAAATGTTTTTACTTCTTTTTTATTTCTTTTAAACATCAGTCTTTTGATTTCTGTTCTAATGGGTTGTTTCAGGGATCACATTGCTATTTTCTTGAACAGTCTCATTGCCAATGAAAGAGTGTGGTTTGTACAGGTTTTTTATTTTTGTAAATTAGTTGTATCTTTAATACTGCATATTTTAAAACAGTAGTAAAAGTATATAAAGATCTGGAGAGTTTCTGAGGAGAATCAGTGAATACCGATGAGCTGAATGTGTATCATGCCACAGGATTATGATAAAAATCTTCAAAAGAAGAGAGATGATTAGATAAGTAAGATCAGAGTAACTCCAGTAAATGAATCTGCTTTGGTTGTACCATGTCCTTCCACATCTCAAATATGTTGTCTCTGATATTTGATCATTGTGCAGAGATAGTTGAAATTCTTTTAGTATATTCATTAAGTTAGAAACTTGTAAATCAGATAAAATGTCAAATCATCACTCTGTTTTGTGTTAGGTTAAGAATATACTGAAAGAGAAATTGTCATTTAAAATATAAGATTATTCTTTTTCTCTGGAAATGACCTCGTCATGTTCAATGATAACAATAATCAGATAGAAAAATTATAAGCATTGCAAATTGCTGATGAAAACTAATGCGGCATTAAGATTGCTGATCTGAGACTGTTGTACTGTATCTCACATCTGTAATTTATTACTTTAAAGTCTCTTGCATGTCATGTCAGTTGTATGTACTGCAGAAAGGCAGTATCATATTTTGACTGGGTATTGATTTAGTCGTGGAGCTTTGTATCTTTACTCTGGAAGAACATCTAGCCTGCTTTATTAAAGAAAGAATTAACAAACTTTCTGGACTGTGCTTGTGCTGTTTTCTCAAAAAAGAGGGAAAACTTTTTGGCTAGAATACTGGAAGTACCACTTCTGAGAACTAGGGTGATTTAAAACTATCTATATAAGTATAAAGTTTTCTTAATGCTTTAATCATATTTTATATATGTGATCCAGGGAATAAAACTGCTTGCCATTCATCTCAACTGAACAATACCGAATATCTCCTGTTTTACTATATTTCTTGTATCTGAAAATAATGAACCAGAATTTAATGTGACATAACTTTGCTACAGTTGTGTCTCAATAACAGTGCCAGTATCTGTACAGTACATTTCTGTACCTCTATACTTTAATTCACACTCTTAACTCTTTCCCATGATTCTCCAGTATGTTCTCATTAAATGGCATTGAGGCAACTATGTAAAAGATCACATTTCAGATTTAAGGTTTACTTATGCCTGGCAGTTACAGTGTTGTCCATTCAAATACAAACCTAACATGAACAGATTTTCAAATTCTTGGTGTCAGCCAAGACTGATTTTGTGCTGCATGTGTTGGTCTTAAATGAATGATTTTAAGGATTTACTAGACTTTAAAAGGTGCAATTTCATAAAATAAACTTCATTTGGCTATGGAATAGTAATTACACTGTGCTGTTCGTTTGAGAGTAATTATCTACAGTCTCTGCATTAGTGTTTCCTGTGTCCCCCAATCTGCTAGACTCTGGCTTTAGCAGTTAGCTAAATTTAGAAATGGAAGAGCATGAAAAAAGATCATTAGAGAAACAGCAACTTGAAGCATGCACACAGGCAACTTGCTTGCCTGCTTCTCACAGCTTGTTTAACCACTGAAATGGTAAGGGAGGTTTTAGGTATGTGGGAGGATCCTGCAAGAGTCTTAAAAAAAAATTTAAAAAAAAAAAAGTCTAAAAAAAAAAAAATTTAAAAAACTTAAAAAGTAAGTGCATAACCCTAGAAACAGACAATGAGGTGGAAGGGATGCAGCTTGAGACACTAAAGCTATGGGTTCTTTAGGGCAGAAACCATCTTTTTCTCTGATTTTGTACAACACAAACACTCTCAAAATTAGGATAACAGTAACAATAATATACGAATTATTTCATCACGTTTTGCTCTTTCAAACAGCAAGCTAGATTTAATCCAGTAACAGTAACTCAGCTGATAGCAGCAGTGTTGGAGCAGTGGAATCTGGTCCCACACTGCTGAAATAAGTGCAGATGAGGAGCAGTAGTTTAAATAAATAAAACCAAAGAAACCTCACACCAGAAACAGGACTATAATGTTGCCAAATACTAAAAGCTGTGTTTCTTTCCAGATATATATGCAGTATAAGAAGTATTTTCTAAACTGTGCTTCAGGTAGCACTTGTGTACCTTGTTTGACTACATCAGGTAGGTTTGTGCAAAACTGTCTTTGTTTTTGCCTTGTAAAAGCCTGGCTGATGCCAGGATGTGGGAAGCATTAAAATACAACAGCTGCCAAGAGAAGACATCGTGGTTCCATTTTCTATGAATGGTAAGATTTTGATCCTTCAAATCCCACTGATTTAACACTTTCACTGTCTTCCATGGTGACAACATGAAAAGCCCTGTAAACATTTCCAGAGACTTGATGGGAACTCCACTGCTTGAGTGATCACATGCAGTTGCAGAGCTTTGAGCTGAGAAAGTTTTCACAGCTTTGCCTTTGACTGTGAGCTTTGGGGGCTGTAGCAAGATGAGGTTTGTCTGAATTTTTAACTCATACAGAGAAGCATTTGAAGGTATTACAAATTATCATGTCAGTATTTGAGACTTTTTGGAATATAATTGCTACATAGTTTTGAGTTGTCAAAATATCTTGACTGCCCACCTGCTGTGTTAATTGAATTCAGCGGATGGGGAATATAGCAGCATTTTCAGAGCATCATTATACTGCCCTTTAAAATAAGAGCATATCAAGCAAACAGATATTAAAAGGCAGATTGTCAAAGATGTCATATAGCTTGCTGGATAATATATATCTCTCTGCAATAGTCAGGAATATGCATAATTTCTATCCACAAATGCGGGGCCTTGCAACATCCTGGAACACGTGGCAGAAATTGTAAATGAATGTGAGCCTGTTCATAAAAATGTTTTTAAAGCTTCAGGGATTAAAATACACCAAAATGATTTTTAAAATATAAAATAAATACACACCAAGCTTGTTTGGGCTTGCAGAGATTATCAGGTCTCAAAAAAGTTTCATTTAGTTTAGACAAGTTTAATGGAAATCCAACCTCCAGGTGATAGTACAGGGTGACTTGCAGAAGCACCTATAGGAGTTTGGGACTGCAGTGAACTTCTTGTACTTCAGACTTGTAACTTTCAAATTCTGGAGAAAATCAATTCCAGTATGTAAGCAATGAATTGCACACGTTTACTAAGTTGCAAAGAAGTCATGATGGGGGAATTCCTTAGACGACCCTCTTTCCAAACTTCTTTTGTTCTTGTTTCCCACAGTCAAGCCCATCTGACAGTTTTGTGGTAGCCATAAAAATTTCAGCTGTTTAATCTTCTTGAATAACTGAATTGTCAGTCACTGTGATCAAAGTTAGCTGTTCATCATCTCAGGACTCCAATACCCTACGTCTGCAGCCTGGCCACCAGCCCAACCACTGTGCTCCTTGTTCTCATGAAAAAACTGGAATCTTAGAAAAATCTCACAGTACTTCTACAGCAGGTGGTATCCATATTCAGTCCTCGTGACTTCCCTGTGGTAAACTTTATTGTAAGTTTTATTGCCTATTATTTTCTGTAGTCGTACTTCCATTGTAATTCTTACAATCAAGAAAAAAATAGAAGAAAGTCTTGGCTTCGCTCAAAAATACTTTGTTTTTTCTTTCCTCCCTCTACTAGTAAAGTCTCTTTGCTGAGATTTTTTTGGTTCTGTTTCTTGTAACACAACCTATGTGTATTTATACTCCTTGTGAGGTAAAGTTCTGTGTTGTCTTTTAAAACGGCTGAAACAAAACACTGATTTCTCCAAACTTTTTCCCATACTAAATGGGGCTTAAGTTAAGCATCAACTTTAAAAAATCTATGAATGGGAATAGTGTCTATTTTGAATTTCTAAAAAACAACATATTTTAGTAAACACATTGGAGGGCAAGTAACATACTCTACCAATCTATGCCATTTTCTTTAAAAAAGAAAATTTAAATTCACTATTCCCCCTGGTGAGACTATGGAGAGGGAGAACTCTGCTTGGGGCAGGGTGCTTCTGGGCACAGGGGAAGGTGGCCCGTGGTTGTGCTGGGAGGAAATGCAGGACACCCAAGGCCATGCCACACTGGCATGTGTCCCCATGACTGGAGCAAGGGAAGACTCATCCTTGTGCAGGGGCCACAGGCTGCAGTGTTGCTGGACAGATGGAGGATCAAAAGATGAAAATTGGTGTGTTTTACCTTCCATGGAGCTTTAAGCTTCAGAGGAAATAAAAATGGGAAAGCATTTGCAAGCATCATTAACTGTGCTGGCATTGCAGTCACTGAAATGTGCTTTCCTCAGTGTTTTCTTTCTGTGGGATGCATACTTTGCATTGTAGAGGGGCTTATAAAGAGAAAATAAAAACCTCCTTTTTCATATTCTGACACTTTTGATGTATGTGAATATTATGGGTTTATAAAGAGATGTTATCATTGGTGTATGTCCACATGGAGAGTGCAACAACTTCTCTCCTGCTCTCTCCTCTGTGTATCAGACATTCTGAAGTAAGCAAAAGAAAAGAGAAAGAGCATCTTTAAAATTATTGTAATCCAAGTGCTGAGTTTTATGTGATAGTATTAGTATGCTTGGTAGCTTGCACTGGATAGAAAACCAGTATCTATTAAGACATGTTGGAGAGAGAAAAAGTCTCTACCATTTTTTGTCTACATGAGCATTGTGTGTTTTGCCAGTGCTAGTTTATTAAGGTGCATCTGGCTTTACTGGAGGAAGTTATGATGAATATATCTTCTGCAGAATTATTTTTTTTTAAAGAAAGAAAATCAGTACTTGCTTTTGCATATAAAATTTCTTACTGTGTTCTAAAATCTTTCATTCTCTGAAAATACCTTTTTGTGGTGCTTCTACAAGATACGTCAAGCGTTTATTTTTCTTTCTCACCATTGTCTGTCTTTTGTCTGTACCCTGGCATGTGCACAACCTGCAGAAACATCTCATCTCCCCTTCTCTGCTTTCCCAGGTTGGGATTTATGAGAGATGCAGTTGCAAATCATTTGGGCAAAACTGCACCAAGAGATATGAGGGTACAATACAAATTGCAGCCTGATCCAAATTAGCAAGTCACACCTTGCCAGCAAACATTCATTGATTCTTTGACCTTGCAAAGCCACAAGCACATCAAAGGTCTCAGGCTGTTGAGTCTGGCCTCTTGTGAAGGGGAAGCATTTGTAGGAAGCAAACTGCATGGTAGAGCAGTATACTATTACCCGAGAATAACTGTATCCTTTACCTTCAAAATCAGAAAACATGAGTCTAAGTTTCAGCAAGTTTATAAAATGCACAGCAAAGACCTCAAGCACAGAGAAGCAGCCCAAAATTCTCACATTTCATAAGCCTGTCAGTGCACAGGTGGATGCTGACATGATCTAGATAAAGACAGGCTCTGGGGGCTGGTGATAAAAATATGAACTCTGGTTTCTCCTGCAAAATGCTGATGAGACCAAATAGAAGCGCCAGGTAGGGGCAAGGTCAGTTCAACAAAATGTGAAATTCTACCCCTTTTCTTCAGAAAGAAACTATAAAAGTTTCAAGTATACTGTTTTGGTATTCTCTAAGAGAAAGTCACCTTCTGGTTCAAAATTATTTCAGTTGGAAATTTTACATAATCTTATACAGAAAGTACAAAAAGTGAAATTACAAGACCTTTGAAACTAATATCTTTCAATTTATGGTGTTTTAAAATTCCTTCATCAGGTCACTGATTTTTGGATGGATGGGAGCTTATGTTTAATAAGAAATAAAGTCTACATCAGGCAGGTGGGCCTGTGTGCTGCAGGATGCTCCTTGGGAACAGAGCCAGGCAAGTTTAAAACTGAGAGATACTTAAAACAGAAAGTGGGGCTTTGCATCTTACACTCGAAGCCAGGACTGGCATTTTATGGTGCTGGCTGCTGGAGATAGGTGCTGACCTGAAAAGCTCACCCCTCTCGGAGAGTAGCACTGTCAGGGACAGCTCATAGATAGAGCTGTCTGTCTGTCTGTCTGTCTGCTGTCTCTGTACATGCCTGGCCATCTGTCTGTCTGTCTGGCAGTCCGGGCTGCTGTATCAGTATCGAAACCATTCGCTGTGTGATTGGCACTCACTATATTTTGGATGGAAGAACAGTAGGTTACCCCAAGGTTTTAGCAGTGTGCTGGGCAATCTTCTCTTTAACCTTATCACTCTTGCAGAGCTACACCATGGGGAGAGGTAAATCCCCATTTCCAGAGCCTGCAGTGCAGTCTGCCTGGACCAGATCACCCTGAGTGTGAATCAGCACGCTTCAAACAATGCCCACTGCCACAGCAGCTTTTTCAGAGCAAGAGATGTTTCTTTTCTATCCAACATCTGCTGGCCTGGATAACCGTGTGCATCAGTGGTTCATCACAGGGCTTGGGGTGGCACTGCAAGCCATCAGGTCAGGGTAATGCAAATGGTCTCCAGAAACAAAGGCACCACAGGGAAATTTTTGTTTTTCATAATTTTTGTTTTTCTTTCAACTGTTAAAGTTTGAGAGTTATAGAGAGAATAACAGAGGACTATGCTTATTGAGAGCATTTTGTTCATCAACTACATTGCTGCAGTGGTAACTTGGATAACCTGGGCACTGGGGAGAGCCTCCTCTCTTCCTGCTCCATCAAAGTAGCTCCATCCAGCGCTTGTTCATCTCTGCTGACGGTGTGCGTCCTTCTGCTGTACGACACCCGTAAGAAATGACAGGTCCTTGTCCTGTCCAGGGTCACTGGAAATGCTCACTGCAGACACAGCCCCTAAGCACCCCTTGGTCTTCAATGATACCAGACACTGATGACACTTGCACTCTGGTTGGCTGTGCATAGAACATCCGTGTTGAAAGTGTTCTTACACCGCTGCTGGGAGCAGCTCACCACAGAGCCTCCCCGGCAGCGCCTGCTGCGGCTGCTGATGGTGCTAAATCACGTAGCAAACCCCAGCGAGGGCGGCAGCAGCTGACAATTCTTGGAAGTCCTCGCCTCAGTTCAGGGAAAGTCTCAAAGAGAAATCACAGGCCACCCAGAGCCTCTGCACTGGGGTGGGAACAGGACACTCGCCAGCAGCACTGAGCACTGGCAGCATATGGATAGCAGCACCTGGCCCTTGCCCACTTCTTCAGGGGCTGCATTGATTTTGGGGGCTGCGTGGGGCGCTTGGCACCCGCCCTGTGGTGTACTCTGTGCCAGACATCCTCCCCATACTCTGCTCCCCAGCCCCTCAGCATCATCTATTGCTGTTCTGCAGCTGCTGTGGAGGTAGTGGCAAGTTTGCAAAGGCTTTTGGTGTGAGTGGGCACTGAGCCTCATAGAGGCTGGGGTAGCCTAATTTTCAATACATCCATATGTCCTCCAGTTTGGCTACATATGGGGAGAAAGGTTTCCCTTTTGGTTTCCTGCTGAAAATCTTCACAGAGCTGTTCTTGGGACTTGAACTTGTGGGGGCAGAGGTGGGGATCTTGGTTTTCTTCACGTTTTCAGAGAAGGAAAAGTGTTGGGAGTTATTTTCTTTCTTTTAAATGTGCATAGACCTTCCTCCTGAGGATGAGCAATGAGCACACTGCCTCTCCAGTGTTGCTCTGTGCCACGGGTGGTGATCACAGGGCTCCAGCATGCCATGGAGCATGTTCCAGAGGGAGCAAGTGGTACCACCAGTGATGATGGGAGAGGTCTGTGTCTGAGCAGGTACAGCCATGGCCCTCGCCCATCCTGTGCACACCTGGGACCCAGGCTCTGCCACAGCCTGTGTCAGCAGGGAGCTGTGCAGCAAAGCCTCCAAGTTTCCCTGTGAACCAGGCTCTTCAACAAGCAGAGCGTGAAGAACCCCATCACCAAAGGTCCTCAGCCATGACCTGTGTGGGCCAGGCAGTGCCCTGTGGACTGCCAGTGCCCCACAGCAGGATGAATCTGCACTGACCTGAATCAGCATTAAAGAACCCGAGATACAGGACTGGGGGGAGCGGAAAGGCAGAGCATGAGCTCATTGCTGCTGCTGACTTTTGCATCTGAATAGATTTTCTTTAACAGTGAAGAAGCAGCTAACATCTGGTTAGACTTTTGTTATGGAGTCCATGTTTTAGCACCACAATTACTGCTGCATTCAGAGTTTTCCTGAATTCCCTTATTTTACATCTCATATAGCTTAATGAAAGTGGCTAAGAGATTTAGCTGAAAATGCGTGTGCAATATTGATTAGAAGGATAATTTTAGGAATGTTTGGTAAGTAGAACACATTTTCCTGTTTCATTAAAAGAATTTCTTTTTCTAAAAAGTGTCTTGTGATTTTGTGACCTACCTTTTCAGCTAAAGATTAAAGATTATTTTTTTCAATGTAAATGTGTGGGAGAGTAAAAGAAGCTAACTGTACCATGATAATAATGAGGGGAGGCTGTGAGAGCAGTGTGAAGGCTGTTGATTCCAGTTGCCTCGAAACAGATTTACAAACAGCTCCAAGAATAAATTTGAGCACACATGAATAACAAGTGCATTAGTCACATTAGGGCTTAATGAAGTGAAAAGCAGCCTTGTAGCACTGTCTTTCAGAAGTAATTCACTAAGATGGGTCTGATAACATGTTCTGGATTTAATTTGTCCAGTGTTTAGGTCACTTAGGAAGAGAGACAAGGATAGGACACCCAACACTGTTTCAGGATTAACAATCAATTGGAGAAAGTTAGAAATTCTCCTGGAGCATCTTTACTTTATAAGATTCAACTTTACATGCCATAAATTCATAGACACCATTAAAATCAAGAGTAGAGCCTACACTGAGCTCTGACTTTCACAGAACTCTTGGTAGGAACAGGGCAAGTAATGGGGACTTGAAGAGAGATCAGGTCATAACAAACAGAGGCTTCCAATCACTTCCCATTTAATTGCCTCAGTGCAAGGCAAAGCACTGCCTTTTCTGCCCCACCTTGGACACTTGCCCATGCTGTTTTTCTTTTGCAGATGACCTGTGACCAGGGAGCCTGAGATCCTAATACTGCCATCTCTGCTATCATGTCTGTGGTCATTATGGAAACAGGGAACTTGCTGTGCTCCCACCCCAACTGCACCAAGTTCCACCAGCTCCCTGGGGTCATACAGAGAACTGAGGAGTCAAATGCTCCTACTTTGCTGTTGGAGAAAACCAATGTGACAACTCATCAGCAAGCCAGATGTCTAAACTCAGAGAGTGGCAGAGGCTGCACCAAGCAGGAGCAGGAGCTGGTTTGTCTTTGGTTTTGGTTTCGTTGTGACCCCATGTAATCCACAAGGGTAGAGTGAGCTCTGCGTAGGATGCCAAGGTGGGACAGAGTCAGTATCTGAATGAATTAGCTGCCTGAATACCACTGAAGGGGATATTTGGATTTAATAGTTGACGTGCTTTGCTGCTTCTGAAAATACTGCCAGCTGCTTTAAAGCCTTGTCTGAGCTGTTCTGTATGCCCTTTTCCAAGCTGTGGAAAGTGCAGTTATAGCTCTTCCCTAATACTGTGTAACAAATACATGAAAAATGGTATCCTCTGCTGCTGAGGTAATGGGAAGACCCTGCTTTACTTCAGATTGATGGCTGGAGTGGCTGTATTGATTACAGCATTTCTGAGGACTATAAACTTAGAGAAGAAAGAAAAGTAGTTGGCTGCAGATGTTTAAGTCTAAAGGCACTGTAGATACATCATTAGTGTCATATACTTGTTTGTATTAATGCTGCAAAGAAAAAGCTGCAATGGCCTGGATGCTGAGAGCAGAATGGCTCTGCTCAGGTTTGATTTTCTATGGAATTCAAGATTAAGACCACGTTTGAAGAATAGCTTGGATCAAATAGGTACGTGCAACAGAAGTAATCGGATGAGACTGTGTTTGCTACACTGAAAGAAAGTTGCTGCCCCAGCAAATCATTCTGTGACTTCAATAACTCTCAGGGCGTGGAAATATTGACTGATCAATGCATGACTTCTCCTGAATTATCACTTGCCTATGTGTACTAATGTAGAAAATACAGACAGTGCCTATTCTTTGCCAATGACTGGAAAAATAATTCATGCTCTAGGTTACCTTTACGGTTTTCACCAATAAAGGCTGGACCAGCTTTATGCTTTCATTCAGGAATAGATCCAGCACAGACAAAAAAGGGTGTTGGATACGTCAGCCTCTGCACTGTTACGTGCCAATTTAGCCAATATAATGTAGTGCAATCTCTCTGCAGCATGAGAAAATGAAAGAATTTAGAGCAGGTTCTTTTCCTCAGAGTTTTTCACAAAGTACATTTCCAGATCTCTGCTATTCTACCTATTCTGCAAAAAGGAAGAAGTAATTCTGTGTGTATGTGTGGTTTATTATTTCAGGGTGTTTATTATTTTTACATAAAATTGCTGAACTTTATTTGAATTCACTAGTTCATTTATTTTGTGGGAGAGGAAGTCTCCTGGAAAAAAAAAAAACCAAAAGAAGGGTTGTAGAAGCCTGTGCAGAACAAATATGGCATGCTTCATGTTTGAATCTGGAAACCAAGACTTCTCCTTTTAGAAAGTCTGGGAAAGAGTACCAATGAATTCTTACACATGGGATGGCTTTAAATAATCTTTCTACATCTGGGAAGTTCCAACATTAACAGAGGACCTAGTATCTTTGGGGAGCACAAGCAAGCCCTTTTGGAAGGTTGAAGGAGTTTTGGACAAGGATGACCTGTCCAAGATCAAAAACCAACGTGCTCCCAGTTGGTTCAAAATATCTTGGCAGTTGCTGTATTTTAACTTTTTCCCTTTGTATGTAATAAAAACCTTCCTTAAAACAACAATAATTAGTTTGCAATGTTTATCTGGCTTTAAATAAGATATTACCATCATGGTATTTGAAAGGCACCGTGGTCACAGAGAGGACTGTTCCTTAAGTTTTGTATTAAAAAGCAAATCCCTCAGTGTGCTGTGGGAGGCTCCCCCTGGGACATTGCTGCTGCCCACTCGGGCTCCACCTCTGAAGAGGAGGATTCCTCCCCAGAAGAGGACTTGGGGGCTGAAACCAGGGTCTAAGATCCACCCCTTGTTCTAGAAAAAAGGTGTGCCCAGGGCTCTGATCCTTCCCACCTTTCTGGGAAGTTCTGTTATGTTCGATGTATTATTGGTTGTTATTTACTGTACCCCCCTTTTCATAATTTTAATTGGACCCTGTACCCCTGTACCCCTCCCTTACCCCCTGTCCCACTGGCTGTACCCCTTGACCCCTCCCTGTTTCTGCCCCCCTTCAAACCCATTGCACAGCCTGCTCGGTTTGGAGTTCTCCCTCCGACCCTCTCCTGCCCGGATACCTTCGCTGGACCCTCAATAAAGGAGACCACTGGGGAGCCCCCCTCCCCAACCCTTTGCCTCCTGGATTTTATTTACAGCAGCACCTCGTGTTTCCCTTGCTGTGGGCAGCTCCACTCTGTGCGATCCGCCCGCGCCCAGCCTCGCAGAGACCCGCGGCGGCTCTCGGGCTCCGAGGGGCTGGCGCCGCAGCCAAGGCTGACCTGGTGGCCAGGCATTTTTAAACACCACAGTGTGCCTTTGATCCAGTACGTTTTAAGAAGCAAAGAACTTACTGTGAGATGCTGACATTTCCAAACTGGTCTTTTATAATGATCTTCCTCCAAATCTGAACATCTTAGGGAGTGAGATCCCTAATGGACCTCCCAACTTCTGTCTTACCTGTCTTCTTACAGTAAAAGACAGAGCTCAGGCACAGGCCACAAATATGTTGGGACTGATTCACACTTCTTTTGGGAGTGGGAGGGTTGGGAAGACGCCTTTTATGGTGGAAAGGAATCTTACCAGCATTGCTAAAGCAGTTCTTAGAGAAGAGAGCTGTGTAAGAGAGCTGTGTCCAAGAGCTTCACTGGAAAGCATTCCCTAAGGATCAAGAGCTTCACTGGAAAGTATTCCCTAAGGATCAGGGCTGGAGTTTACCTCACCCTTGATATCTGTTTTGGAGCTGCAAACTATAAAACTGGAATGACAATTAACATGCTCATTCCCCAATTATTTTCGTCTACTTTTTCATTGTTTTTATTGTTATTATTGTCTTTTACAAAATTCCCAATGTGATTACTAAGGGTATGAAGCCCTTGCCTTGCAGATTATATGATAAAAAACACAGATCAGGGTACTTTCAGTGGAGAAAAAATCACCTGCTCACAGTGTCCTTCAGGAAGTGGGGAGATGTCATTCTTGTGTATTATCTTACTGTATTTCCTGTAAGGCTCAGTATGTTGGTTGGAGTAAACAAGGGTACACCCAGATGAGTGCTGCAGGTTGTTGTGAGTCAAAATAGCAGGTAGTTCATGTTATTTGTGTGCAAAGTTTCAGTTCCTTAATAGCACAGCAGGTCTTGAAACTAGGCTTACATGCGTCTGTGGCATGTGGGAAGGACACATGTTTCTCTATGAAAAGTTCCCTAAGAAAATACAGATATTCATGCTTTGATTATAAATTCTGTGCATTGAATAATTTATGTTAAACAGGATTCTCAAATAAAACCAGTGAAAATGCAAATAATGCTTCTTCCTTTTTATGAGAAAGCTTCTAAGAGCATATAAATATTTTGTTAGAAGCTCCATTTCAGCTAGGAGACCTCCAGAAATTAGGGCACTGAGCTGTAAACTTCACGTCCTGTTTTTCCTTAATACCATCTGGGGAAAATAATAGAATCTAGGCTTTACTGTCTTTCCACAGATCATACACAAGCAAAAAGGCTATCACTTGTTTTGTTGTGTTGAGACTGTCACCATTCATGTGAAGCCTAAACCTCGAGTTAATCTGTGAACCATGATGGCTTTATTTTCAAAGCACCAAGCTTAACTTAAAAGCTCTGTGTGACTTGATGTTCTGGCTGCCTGAGGCTGCTCTGGTCTCTAGGTCTCCTTACAGTGACCATATCTCACCCAACTCCTCACCAAAAGGTGCTACACTAACTCACTGCCCTGGCAGGAGAAACAGAGGTGGGAAACTGACTCCAGACTTTCTCCTTCCCAAACACTGCAGCAACATCTATACCACTGGAATTTTTTTAGATCTTTTGTAAATCTTGTGTGTTATATTGACAAGCATATTTCATCTAGACTCCCCTCAAATTACTAACACACAGCAGCCAAGGAGCTGCATTTCACAGCCTCTGCGATGCAGTCGTTGCAGCATTGCCACAGGAAGAGGAGACTCATCAAGGCTCTTTTTGCTACAAAGGATCCAGATGCCATGCAGAGGAAACAGCAATCCTGTCAGTTTTGTTACCTAATTCTACTCCCTTTGAAAAGAAAAAAATGTTTCTGGGTCTTTCAAAAATGCAGCAATGTGATAGTTCACGATCTCCATCATGGTCTGTGTTTTCTGGAGCCTCCCAGTTGATTACTGCTAAGGACTTGAGTCTTCTTTCTTACATTTATTGTAACAGGAATAATATTAATTGGATTTGGGTGTTTGTTTGCTCATTAAGCAGTCAGCAGGAGTTCACTTAATGGAGCACAAACTCGCAGTTATTACATTATCACTTAATTATTCAACCCTGACATCACTGCATCTTCACAGCAAGCACCCTGACAACTTGGAAACGGGTGTGTTTCACTTCAGCCTTGTACATCCTGATGAAAATAGGGTAACAGGAGTGGCTGGAGGCAGCTCTGTTTCACACTGATCCTGCCTTACTGCATACAGCCTTTTAAGCAAACCAGGCCCTCATTGCAGAGTACGAGCCCCAGGAAGTTATTCTGAAATAGGGCAGCTACAGGGAAGAGTAATCAGTGGAAAGGAGCTGCCAGTAAATGTCACATTGCTGTACAACTGTGCCTGCTGAGATATTTTTGGGTTATTTAATAGAGAGGAAGGGAGGGATGGATGCTTTTGCAGTGGTAAAAAGTGTTCACCTAAATTTCCTGAAATCTCGATTCTTTAGCTAATCCACAGGTGAAACAAATTTAACACCATGAAGCTGCTGTTTCTCTGTGAGTTAATTTCTGGTGCAGACTTCCCTCTAGTCCTTGGGGAGTTAATTGTTTCTTGTGTCTTTCCTGAACAAAATCTTGTCAAATGGCCAGGCAATACAAGCCAAATTATCCCACCTCTCCACAAAGCTGTGCTACAGGGGGATGCTGTAGAGTTTTTGTTCTCATGGTGGAGTTTTAATCACTCTTCTTTCAAACATGCAGCACAGCAAAGGCCAGATGCCAGGCAGTGTAAGGTCTCAGCTGAGACTCTCTGTACAACAGCTACATTGCCAAAGTCAGTCATTGTTCAGGTGGCAAAATTGGGGTGAGTCAACGGTGTTCAGCTTTGCAAGGCCACACACTAGCTCACTACAGAAAATGTGGAAAAGCAGCAAGGAAAAGAGGCAGGAATACTCTGCTCAAGGGCCTGTGGGGTTTTTTCATTGTTCTGTGCAGAAGAATATGTTCTCTTAGTGCTTTCTCAGGGGAAAAGAAAAATCTCTTTGGGCAGAATTGTCTCTAGCAGAAATGATTGGCAGAGTCACACAGAAGCACATTCCTGCAGATAAGTGATTGCTTCTTACATAAGGGAACAGCTTCTGCAGGAAGTCCTGAATGAGCAACTCCTGAACATCTTGTATTCAGTGTTGAGAATACATGGCACAGGAATTTGTATTCACCACACTGAGAGACCTGTGAAGTTTCTGGCAATGACTTTATAGATTGTGTTTGTTGCTGTGTCACTCTGAGATTTAGGCAGAAATGTGTAAGGCAGAAATAGTTTTGTTCCACTGACGTTATAGAGGTGCCTACCTTTGTGTTGAGTCTATGGATCAGGGCCTGAGAATTTGCAGCCACAAAGGGATCTCTTCAATCTATTCCCTTCTTCATTTAACTTTGTTGTTTTCTTTTTGTTGTTAGCAGGACAACACAAAGGTCATTACAGTTGATAAAATTCTTATAGCCTTGGTTTGTTCAGCAGAAATTGCTCATTTTCTACTGCCAGAAAATTGCCAGAGGAAAGGAAGCCAAGAATGTCAGGGGGAAATACAGATGTCCTACAGGTAACAGGTGAGGCTTGAGGAAATTGCTCTGATGATTGTGGAATATTGAATATTACAGAAGAGTGATTCCATACCTGTAGATATGGTTGGAACTCTGCCATCTGAAGAGGTTACTGCCTGGTACGGTTTCACTGAGTTTTTTTGGATTTTTGAGGTGTTTTGAGTAGGCTTTAGAAATATTTTGAGTGCCTTACTACATGGAGGCGCACATGGGAGGTACATCAGATTGCTGATATATTACTGCATAGTCTGCATATTACTTCTGTGGAAAGCTCATGGAATTTTCATGAGGAAAATGTCCTCTGTGTGCAACACAGGAAAGGCAGCAGGTCTGGCAGAAGCTGGGCAGCAGGAGCCCTAAAGTCTGGTGCATGCAGATGGTAGGGTTATGAACCCCACAGGAGTTTTCTTCAAAGAGATGCCTTCATTGCATGTTTAACCTGGATAATGGCATTTGGAAGCAAGCATCCCCCAAATAGTTAAATGTAAGTAAATTCCAGTGTAAGGAACTGAACTGGCAAACCAGAATCCAGTCTGGCATCACATTCAGTCTTTCGGGGCTTGGGACATTCTGAAGCCACAGTATCTTTTTAACATTGAACAAATGACTCAAAGTAATCCTGTGACTTCTTTTCCTGCCCCTACAATGTTGCAGGGAGAGTTGATAAAATTTTCCAGCCACACAAGGAAAGCATGATCCTAATTAAATTATTTATTCAATAAACAGTTTCTGACTTTCAGTCTATAGCTTTGTTCCAGTGGAAAATAGCTATAAACAACCAAGGATGGTGACAACTTGTACTAGTATCTGGCATCAAGACAAATCTATTTTTGAGAAAAGGAGGAGGTGCCTAATAAACCCAGGACATACTTGGACAGTCCCTGTGGCCAGACACCCACTACCTTGAGAAGTCTGAGAAGCTGCAGCCTGAGAAGGGCTTTGCCAGCTGCGTGCTTTGCTCCAAGGATGTCTGATTTCTCAGACATCAGGTGTTAGCTGTGCCACAGCAGGATATACATACATATTTCAGTGTTTCTGATGCTGATGCTGTTCAGAAGTTTGTATGTGTTACCAGTGGAAGAGAAAACAACTACAAGAACAGTGCTTAATAATGAAAGTGCAGAAGTGACACCAGGAGTGGTATTTTTCTAACTTTCAAGGCTCCCACAATAAGCAGAATACCTCTGTTTTATGCTTTGTTTTTGTAACTTCACTCTGCCTTCCAACTAAAAAGTGAACTTTTTATTCTCCCTTACTTTGTTTTGCTCTGCTGTCAGTCAGAACTGTGACTTGTGACCTTTTAGGGCTGTGACCAGTGTTTCCTGGCTGTGCATTAGCCCAAGCTACTTCATGCATTATTTGACAGCATAGAGATGAAACAGCTAACAGTAAGTTAATTGCAAACATGACTCTTGCAAGGTCTGCCTTGCAAGCTCTCTACCTGGGGAATTCATCTGCTTCTTTAACTTACAGAATTAGAGAAAGACTTGTCTTCATTGCTTTTAAGTGTGCAAAGAGATGGCTAATTGAGCTCTTGTCATCTTTGTTGCAAATGAGACCAGCATTCTGGAGCTGTAGTCTCAAGAGCACTATTAATCATCTTAAAGTGTCCTTTTTACTGCAAGCTCAGAGTAATGTAGATTGATTAAGAAACTGGGGGAGAGATGTGTGAAAACAATCTGTCTGACAGATGTGCCTATGGCCACTGGATTAAAGAGGATGGAAAAATTGCTTTCTCTGGATTCATATTTAGAGCTATTCAATGTTTAAAGAAAATTAATGTAGCTACCTAAAATGTTCAAATGCTAATAGTTCCCCTCACACAGATGGAGTTGCCTCTAAAATACCCCTGTGAACTGAAGCAGGGATACCCAGGAAGGCGGGGATGCCCCCTCCTGTAGCATGAAGAAATGCAGCCCACTCTGATGTTCTCACTGCCCCTCCTTACTTTGTCCCTCTGATTTATTCCTGAGAGGCTGAGGCTGACAGGGGAGTGATAATTACGTGCTGACTGCTCCTGTTAACCTTCAGTGAGCCACTGCTGTAGCTGCGCTGGCAGGAGCCCCCTCCCCACATGGCAAGGAAGTGGCAGAGGTGCTGCTGGTGCCCCAGTGGGTGGCTGCAGTCTCACACGTGAGTGCAGCCATCTGTGCTCCCTGTCGATCTAACACGTGTAAAACACAAAATTAACATGATGAAGGCAGTCGGGGGTAGCTTAATGAGAAGCTGAAGAGGGACTTTTTCTTCCCCTGTTCTTTTATTCTACTGTTGTTTTACCGTGATCCTTTAAAGGATTTTTATCTGCTGTTATTGATGCTTCTGAACAGTGCTGCTTGCTGAGAAAGCTCTGCAAGATGTGCCTCTTCAGGGTATTAATTTTTGATACAGGAATCTCATGTATGGCAAGGTACAAAGGTATCACTAACAGGAGCTACTGCACTGTGGTTCACATCATCTGCACTTCTAGGGAGTCTGAGATGAATCCCATCGGGAGTTTAGGAGCTGCTTTCCAAAATGTTATGGCTGGAACAGAGAAGCAAGGAGCTGCCAGCATGGCTGGTACTTCCCCGTTCAGCAGAGAGAGGACAAGAAAATGTAAACCTCTTCTTTCTCTTGTCTCCACCCAGGGATGCCCTTCTGAGTCCACTGGCAAAGGGCAGGTACTGATCTTTGCCCTAAGAAGGAAAAGCACAGCTCAGATGACCTGCTAGGCAGAAGAGATAGGTGCTGCAGTCTGTTCCCAGCCCTTTGTGGCATCTGTGGGAAAAGCAAGAACATTGTATCCTTCTCCTTCAATCACCTACAACAATTGCTGTCATGACCAGACAGATCACTTTTTTTATGCCCTTTGTTCTCTGCACAGAAGCCTTTCCACATGAAACTGAGCAGGATTACTCATTATAAGCTCACAGATGCTTTAGCTTTTATTTCCCTTTTGCCCTGCCAGAGTTGATTATCCATAAAAGATAGTTTTATTTCTTTAGCTTCCACTCAAGCTGAGGTGAGGGTGCATATGGACAACACAGTGCAGTGCAGAGACCTTCCAGTCTTGCACCAAACAGATCACGTCCATGGCTGGAAGCAGTGGGGCTGATGTTCACATGGGTTTCACCAGGGCTTAGCTTCCCCTCTCTCCCAAGAATATCCCTGAGACTGCCAGCTGAGCAACAGGAAGCTGCACACTCCTAGCAGATGTGCAGTAACAAGGGGCAATTTAAACTCGGCTGTGCTGTCCAGGACCCTCAGGATATTGGGGGTCCTGCACAGGAATGCAGTAAGTAAGGTGGCTGCTTATGCTAGAGGTCTCTGAGCTAGCTGGAGAGCTGCACTGGACCTGCCCTGCAGCTCCTGTGAAAGTAACTCTTGTGGTCTTTTGAAGGTGTAACACAATGCACCAATAATGTTTTTCTCAAGCCATGTCTTGCCCCTCTACTCTGACAGCTAATATTAACACCAAATTATCCAGACATCTTGATCACCCTTGTATAACATAAAAAAGTATGCATGTTTGAAAGTTACTGGACATGTGAGAATGGCTAATACTGGGTTGTCTTCAAATCACCTGGGAATGTCCTTAATTCCATCCTTGTATGACAGTCCTTTATCACAACCCCCTATAGCTTCCAATCCTGCTTTCTGAGAAGAATCTGAATCCTATCTGTGCAAAGGGCTGCCCTCAGCTGGAAGTTAAGATCCTACTGAAAACTTTCGTGGCCAGACCTAGTAAACTGTCCCCATGTTGAATTACCCAGGTTCATGAGACTTAAAGGTTTAATATGAAAATACATATGGGTCCACAGATCCACTACTTGCCACATGTGCAGATGTGAGGAGTTTTTAATGATTTATGTAAGGGTTTATCCAGCCTACTTGTCTATCTGAATTTGTTTTCAGGTTTTTATGGATTTTTTTTTTTATTCTCAAACTGTCTCTCTAATCTTTCCAAAATGTCATTAGTAAAGTTTAGCAAATGCACCTGTGTTACTAGCCACCCCTGAAGGCAGAGTAACCAAGGTTCTTGTACACAGATCCCTTGGGGTGGATTATTTATGACACTGAATGACTGGTGTTTATACTTATCTATGGCAGCTTTAGTTTAGAAAAATTTGGTTGCAAAGGAAAGAAGGTATGTAGCCATTTTTGTTGTAATCTATAGAAATGAAACTATGTAAAAGTATAAAGATATTACTTAAAAAAATAAGGAAAAGAAAGAAAGAGAAAGAAGGGTTAAGAATAGATAGCAGAAGGGAAAGNCAACACTGGGGATCAGGTGCAGTCCTCTCGTGAAAGGCCCCAGAAATGAGTCTGGGGGAGCTTTGGGGGCCTTTGATGGGTTATGACACCCTCTGAGCCATGACAGCTGCCTCTCACCAGTGCAGCTGAGCCAGTTCTGCCTCACAGGAAGGGATGAACACCTTCAGGCCCAGGTGTGATTGTCCCAGTACTTCCCAAAAATCCAGCTGTGCAAGAGAGAACACTGTGCTCACCCACTCTGCACCTGGGCTGTTCTTATGCAGATCAGAGGTTTCCCCACCAAACATCCAAAACGTCTTCTCCTCCTCTTTGGCTGGGGTGCAAACCTGGCCTCAGAAAAGCACATCCAGCTTTTGCAAATGGCCAATTTGTTCAGTCATTAGCCATTAACATTTTAGTCTCTCACAGCCTGCAACCTAAGGGAAAGCAAATTTGAAACCAGTGACGAGTGCTTCCCTGGCTGGCTGGAATGGCATTTTATTATATGCATAATGCACTGCCTCTGTTGAACACTTGCATTCTACTCATGAATTATCTTTGGATACATACAATGGTTTCCATTAAGTAATTTTCTTACATGTTTGGCTGCATTAACCCTGATTCACCAATCTTGTCCACACCAACACATCTTCGTTTTCTCCACTTGAATAGCAAACTTGAAGTGTCTCAGCAAAGGATGCTGGGCTACATTTACATATTGGCACAGAAAAAGAGTAGTTTTATCTTCAAGCAAGACCTTAATTCCAGGAGGATTAGTGAATGAGTGCATGGGAATTAATTTTGACTCTTTGTTTCTTCCCTTTATTCTGATAACCACATTTTTATTTTCATAAATGCAGGGATGCACCTGGTCAACCTGACTGTTTCTTCATGGAATATTCTTCTTCTGAAAATGAAAAAAAAAAAAAAAAGGGATCCATAGAAATGGATCTGAATCTGCTTTCATAACATAACCTCTCCCACCACATCCCCAAACCCCAAATTACTAATTTTGCTCAGCCATGAGGCACAGAGAAAAGAAGAAAGATCAAGCTGGTTTTGACAGGGAACTTGAAGCAAACAGGGTCAACGAATGAATGAGTTTACTCTTATTTAAGCAACACTGGGAGAAGTCCTTTGAGTGACCTCCACAAAGCTTTGCTGAGGCATCCTTTTACACTCTTCTAGAAGATTAAAGCTAACTTTCAGAGCTTTAAATCTCCTCTTTCATAGATGCCATCTGTTATAATTCTTGATATGCATAAAAGAGAGCTGATTAGAGAGCCACCTTGAAGACATGACTTTATCGAGTCATCCAATTTTGGAGACACATAAAATTGCTGCTGGTTTTGGGCATTTCTCTTGAAAGGGTGAATGAACTGATTAAGCTGGAACTGTCACTGGCTTTTTATTGCCCACAGAACCAGCCACTGCCTCTAGTGAGATGACAGAGAAGAAATGCTGCGGGCAGCTATTTCAACAGCACTTTACCAAACAGATTATGCACAATTTGTCTGGCATTGAATCACTGGCTTGTGTAAACACCAGATGCAAGTGAAATGCAATGTCTTAACTAAAATGCTGTGTTTTGGCCTGTGAAAGCAATAGATTATTAAAGTTAATGCTACTGCTACCTATATGCATTATGTGACTGTATTATCCTCCCTGTCTCCCCTGGCTGTGCCAGGGGCTGCTCTCACACCCAGAAGCTGCTGGTCTAGTGCCAGGAAAGGGTGCTGCTGCCCATGCATGCTTTGCTCTTGAGGTGGGCTCAGAGGGAATGTTTCTTGATGTATCCAGAAATCAGGTCTTGCTGTTTGGAGCCCTGAAGAAGGGCCTGGGCACCAGCAGCCTTCCTGTTCTTGCTCCAGTGCCTCCACCTCTGTTTTCAGGGATGCACTGAGTTTAAGATCCCCAGAGACAGGCAGGCATGGGGCCTTATTTTGGCCAGAGGGAAGACGTGACCATGGCCTGCTGGGGTGGGTGTGGAGGAAGAGGGACATCTGCAAGCATGCATTTCATCAAGCAGCACACATGCAGACGTGGCAATTCAAGGTTCTTGGCCCAGAAGCAGCAAAGCATTCAGGTGCTGGGTGACAAACATGGAGCCAACAGCACTTCGTAGGTGTTTATGGTGAATACAGCCCTGGGGATGAAGAGGATATTCATGAAGATGATACATTTTCCTGTGCAAACATATATACACCCCACTAAACTTTTCGTAGTCTCACAGCAACCATGTGCCTGAACCTAGAACCACACTTGCTCTTGCAAGACCTCGCCTTGGATTTTGTTTCTGGAAGGGCAACGAAACATTTGATTTCCTTCCTTGCAGCTCTTGGAAGAACTGCATTATCAAAACACTCCCTGTAGATCTGGAGAAGAGAATGGGGAAAGCTGTATGTAAAAGGACAGCTGGTGACAGTAGCTCCCTGCAGATCTGCTGGAATGCAGGGACCCAAGACTGTCAGGAGGAGTGGCTGGTTTACCTGAATGGTGTGGCCAACTGGCCAATGGCAGAATTAACTAATACAACTTGCTTTTCAAACAAACAATAACATAAATGCCTCATGTATGTTCAAGTATGAAGGCTGGTGTTACAAGAATTACATGGTGCAGAGACTGAACTGGCAGGGAGTTAGTGACATATGATAGTCTTGGGGATTTAGTCACAGGCACAAAGAGACTTTGGAAACAGAGCTACCTCTGCATCTTACTTACTGCCCAGCTGGGGTGCAGTATCTTGTCCTGTCCAGCCTGACTTCTTTTTCTGCTCTGCAGTTTTCACAGCCAGCGATGCAGTGGGGGGCTGCTTGGTTTCTCCTTCCAGCAGCCAGATGTGGCTCCTCAGCTGGCAGGGAAGGAGGAAGAGGAGCTCATGCTCAGCGTGATGCCTGCTTCACGCACAGAGTAGTACAGCAATGGAGCACAAGGTCTAAGGTTTTCCAGTACTGTTCTGCCATGAGAAAAATAATTCAATTATCTGACAAAAAATATGACTTAGTGGTGCTGAAATGTGTTCACTCTTGGTGAAAACACATAATTATGGAAAGTCATTATCCTTGCTGCAAAAGAGCTGTATCTTGATGCTTTAGTAATCCAAAGACAAAATGTGAAGTACCTGTTTCAAGTTCTCAGCTTTACTTAAGCCATCTGGGATCTGCACAAGCCATCTGATAACAGGTTTGCACCACTGGTCTGTTAAATGAACTTCATTAACCTCCCACTCCATAACAGTGTGTAGCTTTGTGCAGCTTTCTTTTTCTATCATGCAGTTCATTCAATTACCAAATATCCAAGAAAACCAGCATTCTCTGAGGCTGGAAATGGCCAGAAACTATAGTTTTGATCAGAGGGATCTTTAGTCTGAACTTTTAAAATTAATTCTCTGTTCCTTCTGGCCTCTTTAAGAGGGGAAGGTTTGCAACCTTCTTTTTTATTACCGTGGCACCACATAGTGAGGACTGAACTAGCTTTTCCATTACAAAGCACTTTTTCATTTCTCAGCATGCTGAAGCCTGGCACACAATGCTAACCCAAGATGCAGGCAGGTTTTTTAGCAGCTTAAAGCGAATTAAGCTTTCTTTGAGTTTTGGGAGCAAGCAGGGTTGTTTGTTTCTGAGGGGAAAAACTGGGTGGTTTTAGCTGGAGCCTGGCAAAACTGTGCATATATAGAGCCAGGAAAGCCAGGTTGTTTTTCAGGTTCTAAATATACTCTCTCCCCTCACTCTGACGAAGATTTTATTTTTAAAAACAGAGAAGATTCCAGCAATCTTACTTCTTGCTTTGAATAAGTTCCCTCTTTCTTTCATGTACTGCGTTTGCCTTCTTTTGTTTTCCTTATTTTGCCTTGCCAGTTCAACACTGAATAGAGTCCTAGAGCCCTGTCCTAGATTTATCTGCACAGGAAATCCATCCTGTTCCCCCTGCAAGCAGCTTCTTCAGGTCACCCTTCAGTGTCACAACACTCTCTAGACAAGGTGATCACAAACAACACACACATCTAATCCCCTCACCATTTCCAGGGAGTGCAGGGAGGGCTCATGCTGGTCTTGCAGTAACTTTACCAAAACACAGTCCTGGCCTGAGAAACAGTGTAATGAAGATGCAGGGCAGTTATTTACAAGTGCACTTCCCTTCTTAGTTGCCCACACCCCGAGATGTAGCTCTCATTGCCCAAAGAGGGAGTGGGCTTTTCTTTCCTCCATCACTTTTGTTGAGAAAATATTAATAACACTACTGGTAATATCATGTGCTTTACGGTCAGTTGCCTCTCTTTTATTTGTAAAGTATTCCGAGATGCTTGAATAAGTCCAAAATACCCTGCAGCCATAAGCCATGCTGGAGGAAAATTGATTGCGTAAACTGAAGTCATTAGAGGAAGTAAACAGTGTTAAGCAAGATATATGAAAGTATAAATCTACACTGCTGCTTTGTCCATTTGAAGATCACTATGTAGTATAGATCTATGATCTCTAGATTAATTTTGACTTCAATTGGTTCCTGACTGTGTATCAGATGTTTTTTTCTTACTAAAATTATGTTTTACAAAGAAGTGGATTTTAAAAACTGATGTCCATCTAGCTCCCCTTAAATCACACACAGCATCTGCAGATGCATAGGTTACTTTCACTTTTTTAAAACCAAGACAACAGAAGAAACGTCCAATGTGTGCTGCCATGTGCTGCCTCCTCCTAAGGGCAAAATTGTCTGTGTGGCCATGTGCAGAGAGCGTGATGAAAATTCTGTTAATGTTCGAGATCCACCCTCGAAAACTAATCTAAGATAAAATCCAAATGGAAAATTATTAAAAATAAATGTCCCTTCTCCCTAAAACCACAACATGGAAAAAATTCACCCTTCTATAAGGTTAACCCTTTTGTGTTCCTCAGAGCATGTAGCTCTCAAGAGTTATCTGCCAGGGGGAGTTTTCACCAGTAGGTGCTTCATCCTCGTGTAACAGATGCAGGAAGCTGATACAGCCCATCTGTTTCACTGCTGAGGTGCAGAGCTTAGGAAGCTGATTTGCCCTGCGTAATTTGACACGCTGGATGACAACGCCAGGAAGAGAGCTCAGGCCTCGTGTATGCAGCACGCTGCTCTTGCTGCCTGAGATCAAAGCAGCCCTTTTCCTTTGGTGCATCTGTCACAGACAAGGAGCTACATAAATAGCCTTGCAGCAGCCCTTGTGCTCTGACAAGCACATGATTCAGTCCCACAGAAGAAAGTAATGCTGAGCATAGTCACAGCTGTACTCAGAGGAAGTGCCCCAGAGGAGAAATAGTGTCCAGTGCACAACTTGCAGTCCCATTTTTCAGTCCCAAAAACTTTAAGCTTCAGCATCATTCTTTTGGCTAATGGTGCCACATTTCCTACAGGAAGAACTTCTTACGGCATCACTTCTGAGTCTTGTCAACAGTTCTTGTGTCACTAAAACCACACCAAACACACAGCAGCAACAGAAAAATAAGTGGGTGGGGCTTTTTCCCCTAATTTTTATGAGCAGGGTTTCTTTTTGATGCAAATAGAAAGCTTTTGGTTGGGGCCATAGCATAGAAGTCACATAGAAGTCACATTGTGCAATTGCCTCTCTTGGTGGCACACAATCAGCTTTGCTGGGACACCGCCTCTCTGAGTGATCTGCTGTGTGTGTGCATCTGCAGGAGAAATTTAGCTGAATACTGCAAAGGTGATGAAAGTAAGGACTCAAATAAAACCTTCAAAACCCCTATAAAGCTGGTTTCTCATTTTAATAAAAGCTGTAATTCCCTTTCTAGCTCTAACAGCCAAGGACAGAAACCAAATTAAATAAAAACCACTGTAATTGTATGATGCAGGGACTGGAATACTTTTGATGTCCTTAACAGTGTCAAAGTCCCATTTAACAAATGCACAAGAAACAATGGTATAGTTTGGTACATATTGTAGTATTAAGGGTTGCAGACATAGCAAAAAAAATAAGCCAAATCTTTTGAGTCAAGGCACCTGCTAGAAATTAGTTCCATACATCCAGGTATGAGAATTCAAATGAAAACAATCACTGAATTCATAGTGAAAATTCTCAAAATTCATTTTTTCCAAATATTCCCTGACCAATGGCATCCCTGGCCACCAGATTAGCACTGACCTGGATTTTCATTTAAGTTTCCTTTTCCAGAACTGGCAACCCGTGCTCAGAGACCTTTATTCCAGAACATGGTGTACCCCACATCGTACTGATGGAGTTTTCAATAAACAGCATTAAGTGGAGATGGTAGATACCTGCCTCAAACAAGTTAAGGGTGACCTGTAACATAGTACAAAAACTTAACATGCACCAAAACCCGAAGCTACTGTGATATTTCAGTCTTGCTTCTTGTTGAAGTTTTGTTGTTACGTGTTACCTCATGTGAGTTTTGTTTCCCCTGTGCTTCTCCAAACTGGTGAAATCCTTGTGCAACGGGGCTGGCACCCACCCACTGAGGAGAATGGGCTCTGCAGGGGATACTGCTCCAGTGCCTGGCAGCCTGAGAACTGCCATGGCTGAAGGATTGGACTGGGAAGTAAAAGAGAAAGTAGCCATCCTTGTTACAAGCAAGGGGATGTTTCATACAAAAGCAGGAGCTAACAAAGATGAACCTTTTACCAACGAGGTCAGGCTGTGCGGGGAGGGGGACACAGCCATCTCTGTGGCCACATCCTCAGGACACCCTGAGCCAGCAGAGGAAAGCAGCTGAGCCAAGGAAAAGAGATGAAACCCAGCCACAGCACACTGGTACACCCCCCTTTCCCAGGCATCTTAACCAAGATTAAGTGCAAGAAAATCTCTCACTGGCTACTACAAAAGCCTCCATACACAGAGCCCCCCAGAGCCATCAGAAGGACACACGTGGCTTTGGTCACTCCATGGGCTCTGTCACAGCTCTGTCCTGGCTGTGTGACATCATCACTGAACTTGCCCTGAGCTTGCTTAGATCAGGTCATCAGTGTTTGGTCACCACTAAGGACTGAGGGGTTCCTTCCAGTAGGGACACAGGAACACTCAATCCTCCAGGGCTTCTGAGCCCACTGGGTATTCTGCAAGCAAAACAATGCCATTTGGGAATTGTGTTAAAAAACCCAAAAAAGCTGCAACCACATCCTGCTTATTAAAGCCTTAAGGCTGGCAAAAGTCATTATGATGAGCTTTCCCCACCTCTTCCTCCAGTTACATTCATCTTCTTGTCAGGCCTTCTTGTATGCAAACAATAACAAATATGCCAGCAGTGTAAAGCTCATTTCCCCAGCCTTCCTAGGAACCACTCCAAGTCCTGACATTTACCCGATCCAGAAACAGTTTGATTTTGCCAAGGTTTCTCCAGACCCCACACAACAGATTCAAAACCTTTACTTCTCAACCTGCACCACACCTAGATAGTAGCTGCTATTCTTAAAGGCAAACTCGTCAAATCACAGCAGGTATTAATAAACAGCTGCTGCTTTTCTTCTTGAGCAATGCAATGAGAAGCTGCTGAAGATCTGTTTACACGATTCTTAAAAAGCAAAGTTCTTCTTTCTCCCCAGAAGCATTATTGATTTAATTGAAGAACTCCCCCAGGGAAGGGGGTTGCCTGAAGAAAGGTTACAGCCTGTTAAGAAAAAATTACCTCCATCAATTGTCAGCTCTTTAACCTAATGATGACAATCTTGAATAGCTTGCTCTACTCGGCAAAATTACATACAGCACTTAATTAGATTAATTAGCAAAATAGAGTTATCATAAAGAGTCTGGCTCTATATTTCAGTGCCAGAAAGTAAGAGGAGAAAAAAAGAGGGAAAAAAAGTGTGTACCTTAGTCTGAATGAAACCTGTCACTCATTAAATACTAACTGGTAACTGTTGGGGTTTGATTGTTGAATATTTGTTTTCATGTCTATTCCGAAATCTGAAAAATATGGTTTAAAAACTTCTCTTTTTTTTTGATGGATACTTGCAATGAATACAATTTAGGATTGCTTGTTGCTGTCCTTCCAAAGGGCAGTGCTTCAGAACAATGACTAGCAGACAGGTGCTGTAAAGGGAGGTAGCATGAGGCAATGAGGTGGCTCTGTCAGGTTTCTCAGCATCACAGTCCTGTGCAAGCACAAGCATGACCAATTTCTTCAGGAAAGCATACTTTAAAAAAAAAGAAAGAAGTGCATAAACTGATGGTCTTTGCCAAGCCTGAGATGTGTGAGACTCAAAGAATAACGTTTTGTGGGTTTGCAGTATACACCAAAGTGAGTCAATATTATGTTTGATATTTCCTGCTGGGGAGCATCAACACTCACATGATGTTCAGCAGCAAAACCCAAGCCCTGGTCTGGGCTTTGTTTATTGAGCATAAACTCCTGTTTCACACTGAAGATGCCATCTGCTCTTACTGTGTCAATCAAGGTTTCAGAGTCGTACAACATTATTTCAACCAAATGCTTATTGCTAAAGGAGTGGTACCCTTCAAGCAAGACGGATGTATTTGGATCCCTATTTTCATGTAGAAATATTAAAAGAAATGTTCAGACCTTGTTTCTGACTAATTGTGGTAAGCTGAGAAAGTTCCCAGGACAGAAAAGTCAGAAGACCTGTAGTACTCCAAAGGAGTAACCATAGAAATCTCTCCCATCATGGAAAAAAACCATAAGGTGTTATTAACACTGGTCAGCTGGGTGGGGGGAGGGAGGGGCAGTCGAAGAGTAATGACTTACTAAATTTCAAGTACTTTACCAAGCAAAATGCCAAGTAAGATTACCTTCTTCTTTGATAAGATTATAAGTTGATAATTTTGTACGTGTGCTCCGTGCCGTACCTAGTATCTTCAATTTTTAAATAATTTAAACTATCTAAAATTCATGTAATTATATTAATTTGTAATTAACCCAGAAGTGTTTCAAGATGAGTGCCATGTAGTGCCTGATGGTTGCTTTCAGTGTCTTTATACTGATCAGAAAAACAAAGTAATTAAATACCCATATTTACAAAAAACACATATAACTGTGTAAATAAGTGTAAATGAAAGTGAGGTGGAATCATTTGTACAGATGGATTTGCATCACTTGACTACACGACAGCATTAAACACATTTAGGGAAGAAAAAACACGGTGACTGGCAATGGAAGCTCATATGGTGTATCACTAGCAGGGATCACGTCACTATCATTGCTGAAAATGTTTCCATAGTGTCAACACCAGAATTTATGCTGAGAGATCAAAAAGGATTAATAATGAAAGTAAAAGAGTGACTTGAGGCATTGACAATGCATTTCTGGAAGACACTTCAATCTGATACATAATATATGTTTCATCTTGATCAGACTACAGGAAAGATTTTGGCTTATAGCGAAAACTGTGATCTTGGCAGATGAGTGAAAGCTCAAGGCAGACAAACTCCAACTCAAACTGCAAGTTCTACCATGAGAAAAACTAGCCTGTGAAAAACATAACCTACAAAAACTGTTTCGTTTTTAATTTTCATCATTTCAGAGCCCTGAGGAAGGAAGGGATGTAGATTTTAAAAACTGCTGTGGATGAAGAATCTAGACAGGAGAGCTAGGTGAACTAGAGTTTATATGTGGTGTTAGGCAGAATAAATGATCTGAAGTGTTTCAACCTAAATTTCTGAATACCTCTTTTTCTCATGTATTGAAAGGGTATTTGCCAGAAATTTTCAATAAAGTGGCTCTGAAACCAACTTAAGCCTGTACAGTGGCATCCCTCATGCTGAGGAGGTGGAGCTGTGATGTTTTCTCTCCTTTTCTGCAGAGGTACAGAGTAAACAGTGGCTGGTCAGATCATAAATTTAGGTGTGTGGCAACTTTCAGGAAAGGAGGCAAGAGTGTTATAAATAGGAGCAGGCAAACCAATTGAGATAAAGTTAGAAACAACCTCAGCCTGGACCACAGACTAATATTTACATAAAATGTATGATGAAATTGGAATATAAATAGCTGTCAGTGGCTAAAGTGAGGATGTTTTACATGAGTAAAGCACCCCAGGGAAGACATCCAGTGGCTATTTTAATCATGACTGACAATTTCAAAGATGGGGTCCCAGAAGTGTAGCCCCACAAACTTTGATTTTAGTGGTGCTTCTCCATTTTGTGAATTTTGGTCTACGTTTAGCCATTCCCAGCAGCAGTGATGACATCCATCTTTTGCACACCTGGAGCTGAGTTCCTTCTAAACAGCACATGAGACCTCTCAGTGAGCATGGAAGTCATTTAGTTTTGTTAAGTATCTCCAGGGAGACAATCCACAGCTCTGCCAAAGGGTAGCCATAAATAGTTTGTGGTGTACCCCAAGTAACATGTTACACATAAACCATACAGAGCCTTCCTGCCACATCCCAGGATGCCAGCACACCTATATTCAGTCCCACAGACAGTCATGTGTTCAGCTGGGTTCAACAACACAGTATGGTTTGAGGTCTACAAAAATACATTTCTTTCTCAAAATATTCCAGGCCAGACCAACCTCAGCTCAGTCTCCAAACACCCCTGAGATCTCATTTCTCCTCTCAATTACAGGCACTAAACAACTCTTCCTCTATGTGCAATGGGCTTCCTCAGGGAAGCAATTTGGAGGCTGAGCTCAGCAAGCACAAAATTTATGCTACTTGGAAAAAGATGAAATTCTGTTTCTTAGAAGGGTGTTGGCCACTCTTTACAAGACAAAGCCATTTGATTTCAGAATTTTCCTGGCTCAGTAACAACAAGTAGTAAACCAATGTGAACATTTGAAGGTCTCTGGAGACAGACAGCTCTGCAACGAGCTGAGAGAGGGAAAGTAGGAAGAGCTTACAGTGGATTTCACCTCAAAATATCTCTGATGCACATGATACATGCGAGACCCATGCACAAGGCCTGCTCATACCTGTCTCATGCTCTTAAGTATTTGCACAGATTTATATTTTAGAAGCTCCTTTATTTAGGGGCAGCCTTCTCTAATGCTCCAGCAAGACTCAACATCCTCTTCCTTTATCAGTGCTGCATGCCAGCATCCAGCTTGGCAGAGCATGCCCAAGGAAAGCACACGAGTAATAAAAGACAACCATTGCTGTGACTCTTTTGAATTCAGTTTATGTTAACAGCCCCTCATCTGCTGAGTCCTCTCTGGCTGCCAGGTGCAGCACAGGATGGATGAGGAGGCTGGTCACAATTCCTCCTACCTGAAAGTGTGCAAGGCCTGGTGGAAGGCAGGCAACACTGACAGCATCAAGCCAAAAACTGTGGCATTGGTGGGGAGTGTGTTCACACCTAATGTGTGGAGCCAGTGAGAGAACAGTGACCTGCAAAGCACCCAATCCCCACCTTACTGTGTTAGCAAAAGGGAAAGACCTGAGCACCCTCCTGTGCTGTCCTGCCCTCCACTCACTTCATGCCTGTGTTGGATGCAGAGGCAGCTGATGTGCTGGGGCTGAGGTTTGGGCTCCTCGCCTGCCTGCCCACTGCTGTGACATTAGAGTTTGAAACACTGCAGGGGAAACAGGCAATGAAATAAGCCCACTCCTTTTCTCATTTAATCTATTCTCACTTGTGCCAGGTTTCATTTCCCAAACCCCTCATATTGTGCCTGAAACCAGTTGGTAGTTTGAAGCTTTTGAGAAGGGTTTCACAGTGGATCATACAGTACGTGGTAATATGTCTTTATGGTACCAGACTAGTGTTTTGTATTTCTGCCCTTTAGGCCTTCCTGCTGAATGTGAATTTAACTTTGTTTTCAGCCTAAGCATCCTTCCAGCTCCAGATCACCTCAGCATGCTTGAAATCTCTGGAGAAGCCTGAGCTTTCAGCTTATGTTTGTAGTTCAGCTGACTACAACAATTTACTTGAGAAACAGTTGACAATCCATCCTATTTTGTCATCTTCCCTGCTTCGTCTGCAATGTTAGAGCTCTCTCAGTCCTAGAAGAGCTGTGTGTACGAGGAAAAGAACAAAGTCCTACTGATGAGACATTTAAATGCCATGAAATGTCACAACGTCAGATAAACTTCAAGATCTTAAAAAAGGATTACAAGTGCAGAGAGTTTATTGGATGCTGACATGCAGTTAATAGCACTTTTGCATGCAATGACTTCACACACTGTTTCCGTGCAGTTTTAAATGTCATCTAAGTGTATAAATTCCATTCAAACATAACCTTTATTATGAAGCATCAATAACAGAAAAATCTAATTAAAAAATAAAAGGCTTGCTGGAAACATAACCTTTTTCATATTGAATTGGTAATGAATTCATATAACTCTATGAAGGATAGTGTTTCAGAGGAGGACCGACAAGCACAGAGAAAACCCCACCTTCCACCACACGGTTTAGTGGAAGCTCCTTCTCTGTCTTCAGCAGCCCTTCCTCTCCCTTTGTAATCCTGCGGGAATTGTTATTCAAAGTGATTGCATCAAAATACATGAAAACAGCAGCTGGACCTTTGAAATCCCCCCAGTTTTATCAGCTCGAATCATCTGCACTGGGACACTTGTCACCTTCCCACAGTCTATTACACCCAAGCCTGTGGCTGATGAATTACAGCTCTGTGAATTGTCCTGTCTAGCAAATTGCCAGCATATGAGCAGGAACCAAAAATCACTATCAGCACTACAGAACACCATGGACAATGTAATAGCAGGCTACATTTCCCTCGGTCAGTGCTTACCCCGGGAAAGTAGGCCATGGTGTCCTTCAAACCATAATGAGAATTACTATGGTGAGGACCGTCAATCTACATAACAGAAGAAATGAGGCTTGACAGTTCAGAAAATTGGGGATAAGTACAGTAGCAGAACCAATTACTGCAAAAGGATTCATTTTTTTCTCCATGCTCAGTTTAAAACAGCTAGAAATGATCCAGGCCAAAGTTGTTGCCTGATTTTGACAAAATATGCTTATCTGTTTCTAGCTGTTGATTTTGCCTGGGAAGACAGAATGTGATAAAGTTCTGCTTAGGATCTGTCTCTCCCTAAGCCATAGTAAAGTCCAAGCTATGAACATGCCACATCACACTGCAGATGATGATCAGGATCACTCTCATCCCTTTCTGTTTCTTTTATTACATCCCTATAGAAACATTATAAATATAAATACCACTATATATAAAAATAAAAGTATTTTTTATCTTGTTCATTGCATTTCCAAACATCACTTGCTTTACTTCTGGACTGATTACTCATAAATTATTTCTCTTCCCTCCAGACTAATCAAAGATATTAGAAGCCACTTGACTGTAGACTGACATGGAGAAGAAAGGTTCAGAAGGGCATCTGAAGAGCACCAGATTTCAAGTGCCTTTCCCTGTGACCCTCTGCTCCCTAATATTGCAGGGTTCCCTCATTCCTGTTCCAGAATTGCTTTCACTGTCAGTCTCCAGCCCCTTTCTTTCTCAGATCTTGCAGAACAGTCCTTCCTGCAGCTGATCACAGAATCACAGAATGGTGTGGGTTGGATGGGACCTCTGGAGCTCATCTAGCCCAACACCCCTGCTAAAGCAGGTTCACCTAGAGCAGGTTGCACAGGATCATGTTGAGACGGCTTTTGAATATCGCCAGAGAAGGAGATTCCACAACCTCTGTTGCAGGCAATCTGTCCCAGTGCACCTTACAGGAAAGAAATTCTTCCTTATGTTCAGGTGGAACTTGCTGTGTTCCAGTTTGTGCCCATTGTGCCTCCTCCTATCACAGGAATCACTGAAGAGATGACATCCAGGGTAAGCAGTCCCATCACTTTTCCAGGGACTGAGGTGACACTGACTGGCCTGTAGTTTCCTGGCTCCTTCTTACCCTTCTTGAAGGCTGGAGTGATACTGCTTTTCCTCCAGCCCTCAGGCTTCTATCCTGTTCTCCAAGACCATTCATAGGTGATGGACAGAGGTTTAAAAATAACATCTATCTTCCTCAGCACTCGTGTGTGCATCCCATCAGGGCCCCATGGATTTGTGGGATCAAGTTTGCCTAAATGATCTCTTACCCAATCCTCCTCAACCAAGGAAAATTCTGACTTTCTCCAGACTGTCTCTTGCCTCCAGGGCATGGGAGAAAGCTGCACCCTGCAGTTCAGCAGCAGCTCATGAAAGCTCTTCATGCTCATGAAAGCAACTCAAAAATTGCTCTACCCTGCCTCAAAACTGCTCTATAGGGTGTTCTGAGCCCTGCTGCAGCCCACTCCAGGTCAGTGATATTTGTTGGACGAAAGAACAGTAGCCACAATGGAAACAGCAGGTTTGGAAGCTGTTGGTACTGGGGGAAAAGAAAAAAAAATTACCAAACTCTGTTTCTGAGCTCCCCGAGAAGAGTCTGTAAAGCATACAGCAGCCATCAGCAGCCCTGCTGAGCTAAAGACATCTCTCTGTGTCAAGTGTTTCATGGAACTTTGCTACACCACTGGGAAACTCATTCAGACACACAACCTGTTCTCTGAATTCCAGTGTACAGTCCCAGGGCTCGTGGGACTCAGTGCAATCATGTGCTTCTGAATGGATCTGAAATCTGTGGGAAGTCCTTCCTACTGCCACTAATGCTGGAGGGAGGAGGAGGCTTGTTTTTAACATGCTTGTGATACAATAATGCTAATTGTAAGTCATGTGCACTAAACATAACACAGAAATATCTACAGAAAACAGATCTCCTGCAGCAGCTAGCACTGGCCATTGGCTTGTACCAGTTGTTTCTGTAGATAGCTTGAAGTTCCCTCAAATATGATGAAATAGAGATTATTTAAGGCCCTGGTACATGACATCTAATCATTCTTTGTTTAGTGCAACACATATAAATCTGTTATTCTGCATATAAATTGCATGGTATCCTTGTTGAGCTTGCTAAGTCAGCCTCAATGAAATCCTGTGGCTGTGACTGCTAGCTACTACAGGGGAATCCTTCATGGATTTCAGCATTTTGCAGCCTTTTATTTCATTAATGTGTTTCACCATTTACCTGCTTTATCTGTATTTGAAGCAGCTCAGTAGAACCGATGAAACAGCAATATGGAATATCAAATATAGCCATTCTTACAGTGTTATGGGTACTATTACTTGCAGCACAGATCACAAGATAATTTCAATCTGTCTCCCCTAATGAACAGTCTGTGAACAGAATCTTAAATGCAAGGGTCTAATTTTCAGAGATTCAGCACCTGGGGGAATTGCATCAAGGGCATTTGCATGTTATGTACTTAAGCAATTTACAAAAACTGAAGTTCCAGCTTTCTTCTTGCAGTGTTATTTATTAACTATCTTTCTAATTTGTGTCTAAGTTTGTACAAGGAAGTAAGTATATGGCAAACATAGCACTGCTGGAAACTGGGTTGAGGTTGTCTTTTTCCATGTGGACTATGAAAACTGTGGAGGTGATTGATTTTAGAGCAAATAGTGCTCCCACCCATCATGTGCATCTTCACCATTATAAATGCAAGTTTTCTTTTCAGGGTCCTACTTTTGGACCATTCTACTTTTGGTAATGTAGCTATGATAGGCAAAGTACATCACCAATTAGCTTGCAACACTCTGTTCATATTTAATCATTGTTCTAGTAGTTTTCCTCTGGGCTTTGAGCTGTGGCAGATATTTTATGTAGGTAGAAAATGCCATTTTTCTTTTTCTAGAATTCTTCTGGGGAGATGCTGTCAGAGTGCTCCATCACCTGTGACAGATCATCACTTACAGAGAATTATCTCTAATACAAAATTGAGTTTTTATCTTGCACTGCCGTGTCTGAGAAGTCTTGGCTGTGACACGGGGTAGTGAAAGGAGCTGGATTTAGTTGCTGATTCCTCTTCCAGGACTGAACATATCCTATCTCTCATACCCAGTTCTGTCCTTAACCTCCTAAGAGCTGCCACATCCCCTTCATGGGCTAACAGGTCTCCTCAGTTAATACTATCTCCAGTGCAGCCTCCCCCAGCATCAGGCTGTGCTCACATTATAGTGACCAGATTTTCAGCCCAGAACTATGTGTTGTCACAGTGCTGACATCACTACTGCTCTTAATGCACTCTGGCTCTTATTATTTGTGACTTATTAGCTGTTAAAATCATGTTGGAAATGGTGTAAAAATCCTCAGTTAGCAAATCAATCCAACAGTCTCCAAGCAAATAAACTTTGAATGCTGCTTACGAATCAAGGCCCAAAAAAAAGAGTGAAGTGTATGCTTCTGTATAACTTTGTGACAATACATGTAAGCACAAAATATTGCACCCTGGAGCATGATGTTTCCAGTCCTGCTTGCTGACTGCTCCCTGACAGAGGCATGGGGCTCTGAAATGCAGCAACAGCCATCAGTCTCATGGGAAATTCCCTACTCACCCCCACAATTACAGATTCCTGGTCTAAGATGTGATCCTTATTTCTCCATCCAACAAAACTGTTTTTTTTCCAGTAATCCTGGCACAAGTAGCAGCACCCGTGTGTAATATAAAAAGATTTTGAAGATTTTGTTAAATATTCATAGTTGAAAAATGCAATCATTATTTGGCTAAGGACATACCAAAATCACAGCAGTTACCATCAGTTCTGGAATTCAGAACAGAGACAGCTGAATCCTAAGGCTTTTTCTAAGATTTCTCTGAGGTTTTGGGGAGTTTTTTATGCAGAGAATAACACAACTGAGAATAAAAGAAGTGCTCATGCCGTGAGCCACAGCATAAAGTCTGTATTTATAAGAGTGTAACAAATTCTTTTTTACTCTCTTACTAGACAGGAAAAATATTGGAACTCCCCAGGACCTGGGACCCCACACAGACACACTGAGTTTGTAATCAGCTGATAGGATTTGTACTTCAGAACCCACTTCACCAATGAGCAGCACATTTAAGAATGCCTGCTAAGTACACACCACTGAATAGCTGTGTAGGCATTAGTGCCTTTGTAAAACAGTACCTAGTGAAACCTAATGTACATAGCATTCAAACACAGACTGCTGCCTTCTCATGAAGCACTTATTTATACATCAGTTTATTTTGCTCCTGGACACCTTCTGAGGGGCTTATTTTTTTTCTGCCATTACACAGCATGTTTCTTTCTGCTGCTTTAAAAAGTGGTAGATGTCATTTCCTCCAATTTATGGATGGAGGAAGGTGAGGGCCAGAGAACAAAGCACAGGCCATCGAGTTCCCGTACTGTTTCCTGGCCGTGCTGCTTCCCTCTCCCAGACATCACCAATGCACAGGCTGGCCAAGAAGAGTCTCTGCTCCTCCACATCTATCTCCATGGAAAAGGGGTAACTAATGAAACACCCAAGCTTATTCAGACACAGCCTGCTTCTACAGACTGCAGGTAGCTTAACAAGGCTGTATTGCTCTGGACAAACAGGAGAGGTTCATGACAGCTGAACCACTATTTGGCTGTGCTACTCCCACTACAGCTCAAGTTGCCTCCTTTCACACCACGCTCCCATGCCGCCCCTTGAACACTCTCCTCCTGATCACAGACACACACACCTTCCTTCCTCTCAACTCTGCTGTGCCAAAGCAGCACTAAGTCCCACTTAGTTCTATGAGCTCAAGTGGCAGAAACATGAACCTCAAAGCAGTGCATGCAGCTAGGCCCAAAAAGAGAAACTAAGTTTGGTGTTTGTACCTGACCACTGTCCCAGCATGACTGCTCTCTTTGCCACACCAGACAATATTGTAAAGGGAAGAAACATCATCTTTTGTGTCAAAGTACCACCAGTAACCAATGGGAAGCATTAGGGATCCGTCAGGATGGCACTGGGACTGTGCCATCCTCTGGTTACCTGTACTTCTGGGCTAATTTTTTTTTTTTTTAACATCCAATTCTGCTTGTCTTTCTTTTCCTCCATTCTGCCTTTCAGTCCATAAGTGCTTTTCAGCTTGGGGCTGACTACAATGGATGCTCCCCTAAGCCTCTAAGGACTTGCTGTTCCTGTGTATACAAAGTCCTATTTCTAATCTTTCTGCTGTGCTCCTTTTTGCAACCCTGTGTTTCCACAGCCACCCACAGAACACAGGTGATGAGTCAGAAAGGGAAGTTTATAGCATCCAGAAACAGAAATAACTAGAAAACCTCAGGAGTTTTACTTAGGCAATTTACTGCCTTTTTCTTATTGAGAACAAACAAGTTGTAATGACTAAAGAACATCACATGGGTTAGTTTTGAAAATTATCAGACTGATCTGTCCCACAGCTGCTTTCATAATACTGAGAGCAACAGGAATCAGGGAGTGTTGAGAATGGTGGAGGGTTCGATGGAAGTGTTTACAGGAGATCAAAAGACTGAAGGCCTTTATATGATACATGCAGATCTATTAATCTTTAAACCAAGTTGTTAAATGCTCCATTTAGAAAGCTTAATTAGTCAGAGTGAGTAGGTATGAATAGAAAAAAAATGTGGTAAAGTCCTACACCCATTACAGTCAAAAGAAGCTAGCTGATGACATCACCAGTTTCAGAATTCTGCTCATGGTATCAAAAACCCATGTGTTCATCATCCTTCAGCAGCAGCACTCCAAGTCTTAGCTATATAGGAATAAAACCATTTCACAGTGAGGAACATGCCTTTGCAAGGGCACACTGTGCCATGATTATGGCTGTACAATTACCTTTCTTGCAAATATCACACTTTGTATTAATTTTTAACCTTCAGTTAACCCAAGTGCAAACCCAGGTAGGCTGAAGCTTATTGGAACATCATTACATCATGCACAGGACACTCAAGAGCTTCCTTGATCGGTTGAGCAAATGAATATAACAAGAAGAAATCACCATTACTTATAACATACATGCCAGAGAAAACTGTATCAGGAATCCATACAAATGGAAAGGATACTCGAGCACTACAAGAGTGAAGGATTGGGTCCTTACAGATTAGTTTATTTGATTAGTAGACCAGTGTTAAAATTTTTGGAACTTGCTTCCATTTTTCATGCTGGCAATTCTGAATCATCTCTCTCTGCTGCTTCAAATTCAAAACAGGAAAAAGAGAGTACAGTAACTAGCCATGGAGTCATATAAAATTATTCTTGTGCTGTACAAAGTAGCTGAAAAAATGGCTGACTCATACAGCATCTTTCACCATGTCTGCATGGGCCAGCTTGAGAAGTTGTGCAGGGCATCATTCTAGCATTTTTTGCTGCAGCAACAGAACATGAAGGTATAAAAAGAAAAAAAGACAAGAGAAAAAGGGGGAATTCTGCAACACTGAACTTAAATCCCGGTCCTACTGACTTGAGTAGAAGACCACCATTGACATCAGAAGGATCACAGCTTCACCAGTAGAGCCTGGCCCTCAGCTCTGCTTTGAAGGCTTTTGCTGCTTTGGTGGCATCACAAGGCTCAGGAGTGCCCCTTGGTAACTGCTGCTGGGGGAATTCCTGGAGAACAGAGTTGGCTCCTATAGCTGGCTGGTGTGTTCAGAGGAGGGAACACAGGGTCCTGGCTCTGTGATTAAAAATCCAATGGCTGCTATGTACCCACACCAAGCAAAACCAATGAGGAAGGTGATGCCTTGAAGTGGCTACCTGAAAACAAAGGCTAGACAAGAGAAAGACAATAAAAGTAGGCATTTATTTGAAAGGCCTTCAAAGTTACCTCTTGGGAGTGTAAAGTCTGTGAGAGGCTCCACCCAAGATGGATGCTGGGTCACAGGTTCTTCACACTTTCATAAGTTTGGCCATTTCCATATCAGGGTTAATTCTCCAATTATAATTTCAGTTAATGATGCAATTACCCCAAGTTTGCCCCTTCTCTTCAAAGGCTTTTAGTTTACACATTTTGGGGCCTGGAACAATCAAGGTGTCCTTGAAGAGCAAACCTAGAGAGGGTTTGTTATGTCTAACCAGCACGAGAGAACAGTAGTTAACAAGCCACACAAAACTTCAGAGTTACACACTAGGCAATACAGGATTTGAAAAATATTAAAGTTAAAACCTAAGGCATCAAAGGGAGAAAGAATGCAGATGAGGTTTAGAGAGGTGCTCCTTTTTCAAACAGGCACTGTTTATCCTCTTCCTTGTGTTCAAAAGAAGAATTAACTGTTAGTATCTATATGGTTAACCTGTATGTGAACTTTTCCTTTCCCAATTAGCCTTTTATTTTAAATTGAGCAATATATTGACATATGCCCGTACTCAATGACTATTGGAGCCAAACAAAAGCAAAAAAGTGAGTCAGATAAACAGTCACTCATATTTTGGCTCCATCTTTCACAGTTAAAAACTACATAAGCAGTTCAACTGCATTATGGCACATTTAAGAAAATAAAGGCCCCAAAAAAGTGCAAAGTCAACCTATGATTAGTTTTATTTGAATACTTCGCTGGGTCTTGGTTGCATCTTTCTATATAACGTAAAATAAACATTGTAAAAAAATTGACTAATAATATGGATGCCAAGAATGCTTTAAGAAAATACAACTGAAAAAGATATACTAATACATTTGATTTTGAAATTATCATTACTGGGCTAACAACAGACACTCTGTTTGCAAGTGTTTGTCCTGAACTCTTTTAACATGCAATATGTAATTCCCTAAAGCATTTTTAGCTACATGTCATTTTTCAGAGTATCTGCTTGACTCAGCTTATTTCAAGACTTTATGGTACATACAGATTTGGACCGAGCATGAATAATGCACAAAAGTGACCTCCATTTTAAGGAATCAGCACTAAAATCAGGTCCTAACATATTTAAAGGGTCAGTTAACTAAATGCATGTATATTAACTTTTTAAAAAGATATATTACATATCTATATTACTCAAAAGAATATTATCTTCCTTTCTAACAAGATACAACAGGATCAGCAATTAAGTATATTGTAAGAGTTGAACATGCAAAATCTCTCAGCCCTTGTCTATGTGATAACATTTTTCACTTACTATTTTTTGCCTCAAAACACAGGAAAAATCATCAAACTGTGTCGAACCCTTTCAATGTTCCTCACCTCTGTTCAGGTGGTAATGTGCTAAACAGGAATACATAAATGCTAAGAATACCCAGGACATCAGTTCTGATTAGCTGGTTGGAGGAAGAGACTCTACAGAAATGCTTCATTTGCGATATAAATTACATCATTCTGTAAATACCATGCAAACAGTGCTGGGGCAGGACTGCAAAAGGAGTCTCACTGGTTTTTAGGCCTCTCTGAACCAAAATGCAAATGGTGATATAATTTTTCCACAGCCTGCATCTTTCAATTAGGACTAAAAGTCAGAAACAAAATTCCAACAGCCTAGGTTTTGGGATTTCTGATAAAGTGAAACTGACCTTGCATATTTATGGTGAAGATGGATCTTGATCTAACATAAGTTATTTTGCAGTAGATAAATCCAAATCTGAATCACATTTACATGTGATAGATTTGTCCCTGGAAGACTAATTTTGCAGTGGCTCACAATACAGTTAGCAATGTGAATTTCAAGTTGCTTCCCATCAATTCCAGGTTCCATCAGAAGACTTTCAGCTGCCAACACAAAAAAGGGCTGCCTAAAAAGCAACACTCGCAGGTGTTTACCACAGGCTAAATGCTTCATTTTGTACTACACAGAATAGAACTCACTCCTGGCAAGATCGTAACATTAAGGCACACACAGCCTGTAACTAGACACTGAAAGAGAGCTTAGCACCTTCTAAAACTGCTCCTAACCCATACAGTTTGACATTAAAAAGTGCAGGCTTCAAGATGTGACATTTTCTATGCAAACAGTTTTGACCCCACCCCACCCCCATTTTAATTTTACAATCAGTAGAAAATAAATGAAGCCCCTAATAATTCAATGAAGTGCAAGTGTAACAATGTCCTTGTTCAGAGCTCCATTGAATTTTACAGGACATTATACATACGTAGATATTCATTACACTCTCCGTGCAGAAAGAGCATCTTGAACTGGTTAAAAAAAAAAGAAAATCTGTGTAGAATGCATGTCTTGAAGACCTCTAATTAAAATAATGCTTTTTAACAACCATCTTCCCCTTTTCCCCCGCAACTGAACAAAAAGTGCATTTTGCTCTCTGTAGGATTTCACTTGTTTTTCTTCAAATTTATTAGCTTCTGTAGTTATATAGTCCATTTTATTGTTAAATCAGAAACAGTAAGAGAACACTCTAGGTTGGTATAATCATTTCACAATGAGCATATCAGCTACAATACCTTTAACTAATGTAGTCAGAAAACCAAAACAGAATCAGAACAGCAATTCATTTATTTTTTTGACAAACTTGCTTATTGAGATATCACCTATTCTGTAAGGAAGAAAATACTCAAAAAAATAAAAAAGTTAAAATTTAGTTAAAAGCTTTACTTGTTTGGGAGCAATTTCATAAAACTCTTTTTAATATGAGCACTTCACTTCACAAAATGAAAAACTATTTACATCATTTTGCTTGCGGTTTGGTCACATTATCTACACACATTTGCAGAAGATCTTAGGCAAAATAGGTATGTATCTTCTTCTGACATAGGCTATCAGGTTGATTGCACATTTTCCTTTTACATAATGGCTCTCCTATAGTGCACTGAAGTCAGTGATCACTGTCTAATTACATTCTCATTTTAATTTATGGCTCAACAATAAAATCAATACCACTTCAAACCCAAATATCCGAGCGGCTGAATTACATATAGTGTGAAACATGTAGATTCCACTTTTTTAGACCTGATTTTCAAAAGAATATATCTCACTAGCACAATTAACAAACTGTGCAAAGAAAGAAACAACTTTTGCATCAAACTGGTTTGAAAATCAAGGCATCTTGCCAAACTCTGTCAACTGATTTCCTGCTAGTTACATCTCATTTAAAAAATGTTCATTTCCTGATGGCACTACAATGAACTTTTCAGCACGCGATTACTGAATTACAGTATCTTTTACATATATATGCTATGTTTAGGCCAATAATGTAATTTCCATGTTACACAATATCATTGCCTTCACAAGCAGAGTTGCTACATACATTCACAGTTTCAATAGATTGTAATTAGCTTCTCCAGTTGTGCTTTAAAAATTCTGAATATTTTCCAACATTAAGTGCAAAGCAAATGTCCTATGCAGCTACAATTGGTCACAGAGTTATAAACTCCAAAATTACGAGAAGAGCCTTCTCTCATTCTCCATTTTCATCACCTGCTTTTTCAGGTATGACCTCCAGACTTCGACGAGGCTTTGAGATTTCTGCATTTTCAGTGCCTGGCTTATTAAGTCCACATGAAAGAGTGGCATAATGGATTTGCTTCAGATTCTCCAGTGCTTCATTTTTAGCATATTTGAGAAGATCAGCTTGTCCCTATAAGGAAAAAAATGCAGATAAAATACATATTTGATAACAGCATTCTCTTCTCTTTTACCCTTCTGCTTATTTCAGATTAAAAGTATAGTTGTCCTGCTCAAAAAGAAACCCCATCCAAAAAGCAAAAGGAAGACAAATACCAAAACCAAACCAACCCAACCAACCAACCACCTCCCCCCCACCCCCCCAAAAAAAACCAAAACTCAAATATGGATTTTTCTGATGTTAGAAACAATCAAGCTCTTTGCTTTCTCTGAAGCCGATGGGTGGCATCAGCAATGGGGTATGGGTAATTTCTGCCTAACCGAAAAAGTAATCCGTGCTGTATTTTTAATCCGTGGGGACTATGAATGCTTCTGCATAATGAAAATTGCAACAACTGATTTTAATACTTCAGGGAGCCATTTAAGGCTTTCCTGGTTTTTTGGTTCTTAGGGATATTTTTTTTCTTAGCAATGAGATTCACTCAATAGTAGGATGGTAAAGGATCAATGCATGAAATATGAAAATACAGGCTGACAAGCAACATATAAAAAGGACAGTGATGACAAAGACTTCACAGGGCTGTCTGCAGTTCAGCACTACTGCTATCCCTCTTTAGAATTATAGAATCATTTAGGTTGAAAAGCCCTTTAAGATCAAGTCCAACCATTAACGCAACACTGCCAAGTCCACCACTAAACCACGTCCTTAGGAGTCACATCACTCTTCCTCTTCATAGCAATTAAGTCATAAGCAAAGCTGTAAGAGAAACTGTCCCAGGCTTAGGTGATTTGGCTCTTGTTCTACAGCCCTCCATCTCTTTTGTTGATTAAAGCCCTCTAACAGCAACAGCTCTCACTGGCAGACTGTGGACAGCCTTCCCTGCAGCTGGTATCTGCCTACCCTGCCCACTTGCAGGGAATGAGCAAGGCTGTAGCACATGGTAAGCACGTCTGCCTCAATGGTGGGCACAGAAAAGTTCAAAAACAAGAGGAGAAAGTCTGCAAGGGCCAAAGTGATTGTGCTGTGCCCACATGCCTGAGGGAGAACTGCTCCACAGCTCACAGGGAGGGGAGCTCCCTGAAGGGGAGAAATACACACACACAAGAAGTCCAGGTACTGTAGATCCTTGAGACTGACAGTACCACTGTCCAGTAAGGTATGAACACTGACTGCAGCTTCTCCTGTCATGTCTGTCCATCCTGGGTAAATTCTGTCTCCTGACAGACACTTCTCTTGAAGACATGCTAGTGTCTCTTCCAAAGATAATGTGTTGCCTCTCCTCTACCAAATAAGGTTGAAGTCCCCCCTTCCCGTACCCAGACCATAAAAGCCAAAGTCTTTTCTGATCACCAAAGAGGAAAAAATCTAGAATGTCATCAATCACAGTACAAGCTTCAGTAATATTTTCTTCTAAAGAAAACGAGGGTTACTTTTTTTTTTTTTTTAAATCACATACTTTTTTTCCAAACTAACAAACAACTAAAAGCTAATTTAAAACACTCCAGCACACTAAATGAGTCATATCTGGAGTACATCTGTTTCTAGCCCAAGTTCTGTTTTACATGGATTAGTAGAATATAGTTCTGGAATTTTAATCAACTTGTTTATTATAGGCAGAGCTGCTAGCAAACAGTCTATTAATAAGGCTGCCCAAAACTTCTCAGTTAAAAAAACACCCCTGCTCTCAGTTACTTATATGCTTGCCAAACTTTAACTACATAAGCTGATACTTTCTATGCAGGATTCTTACCACTGGCAGATTTGTCAAACTTTATTATTATTTCTGTTTATTATTATTCTTTAACCTTTTCCATATGGTTCATTCAATTCTGAGAATAAAGATGGGGAAATGCCATCAGAAGTTTGTTAACAATCTTCTATACTTCCTTCCCTACTCTCACTTGGGGTAGGGACATGTAATTCCAATCACTACAGGGTAGCAGATCCAAGTTATGAGCTTTTAATAAACAAAAATCAGATTTTGAATGTGGTTAGTACAATCGTTCAGGATTCCACTCTTGATCATCCTTCATCTCTTGACAGCTCCAGCAATGAGGCAAGACAATGTGTGTTTCATTCCCACAGAATAATGAATGTTCGTTAGGAAAAAGGTTGTTTTTTTCCTGGATGGCTTCTCCAAGCCACCAACATTGGGTTGCCAATGCAGGCAGTCTAAAAGCCAGACTAGAGGAGAGGAAGGAAGAGCCTGAGACAGAGACTCTGGAGAAGAGCTGGATGGGGAAAAGGAGGGTGCAAGAGTGATCTCTGGGACGGACCTGGCAAGAAGCCTAGGGCTGCAGAAAGGCAAGATGGACTGCACTATACAAAGCAGATACTAGATCTTACTGCAAGAGGAGATTGTGAAACACACACTGCAACAACACTGAATTTGGATTTGACAGGTAAGCAGAGAAAGGTAAAGATTGAGACAACTTTTGGGGTTGGAACACAGAAAGAAAAGAGGTTGACAAAATTCACCATATTGAAAGAAGCCTGAAAATTATAGACAAGTGGGAGGACTAAAAATTCAAAAACAGTGAATGGAGTGGTAATGAGAATAAAAGCTGGTGACAGAGAAAAACAAAAATACTGAGCAGGGAGAAGGCTGCTGAATGCAGTGAATTGGGTAAGGTGATGAGAAAATGAAAATTAACACTCATTGGGAAGGATCTCTAGAGGTGGCAAGGAGGAAGAAGAGAATATTAGGCACCAAGTGGGAACATAATAGTGCATGTAGGAAAGCGGGGAAGAAGGAATCAGGTGTTAGCAGGAATGGCTGGTTTTCATCAGGGAACTGTGAGTGTCTGGACAATTCTGATCAGGGAGGATGAACTTCAAAGACAAAAGAGGATCTAGGATAAATGGTTGGATTATTGCAGACAAGGTGTTCACACCAGGGTGAAATAGAAAAATGTATCAGTGCACATTACTTTCTTCTCCCAATGCTCAGAATTTATTTCTGAATGCCATTGAACTCAGAAAAATGTTTGTGAAACCTTGTTGTCATTATCTGCTGGTATGTCTTGATCTCAAGATAAAACAAGAGTCACCCCTGCTACCAGATATGCCATGAGCTCTGCAAGTAAGAGAGCTCTGCACAGTTGATATGAAGTGCCTAGTTCTGTTGATACACCATCATGAACACATACGCTGGGGAAATAAAACAGCATTGCACCTCAAAAACTCAAGTTGTAGTCACACTGAACACTGTTGAAAAGTAATACAATGGATCTGAAAGGCAGAAATTTAAAAAGTCATCCAGACCTGGAAAAAAACTGCCATCACATGTTCAATTAAACACAGACTTTCCTTCCAGTTAAGTATCAAATGTCTCTTCTCCAAGGGCTCTCAAGATTCAGTTTGAATTCTTTATATTTTGTGCATCCTGATTTTCACAGTAGGTGTCACTGACTTAAAAGGTAAGTTAATAGCAAAGTCAGTCAACTGCAAGCTGGAACATGGGAATCTCTCAGATCTATGGACTACTCAGGAGTCTTTCACCTTCTCTGCAGACCAAAATGACTGTAGCAATTTGCTCTGATAGAATGCATATTGTAAAGTCAATACAAGAAACCTACAAAGAGCTCAAACTTTAGGCAAGCAGATTTGTCTTAAGGGACTACCAAGAATCCCACAGTCCAAGAAACAAAGCTGGTTCACGCAGAGAACTCAATGCTGGGATCTGAAGCAGTTGCAAAAGCAAACCAATGCATTTGTTTCTGTGTGGAAGGGCTGTCTTCACCAGGCTCTCATCTCAGATTAAGTCAAAATGTAAATTAATTTAGTCCTTAGTGTTGTCTGGCAAGCACACCAAAAACTTGAATTTACTTCCAGCACAGTGGTTAACAGGCAGCTTGTGGTAATTCCCAGCTGGGAGCAGGACAGGTCTAGGCCTTGCAGAGGATTGGGAGAGTGCTCTCCTCACAGCAGCACATGGCAACCGCTGCTCCCTTTCCTTCACCATGGCTAAAATTCACTTACAGAACTGAGCACTATATAACTTGAATGTTTCATGTTTACGGGTTTCAGAAAAAGCTATTTTCTAGGCAGGCATGAAAAAAGACCTTAAAGAAGATCAAAGAACAAAACTGATATTCATTCAAAAGCTTTTAGTAAGCAGCAGCAATAAAGAATATGGACTAATTTGAAAGCCCAGTTCAGTATCCTTTATACCTCTCTGGCCCAATATGCCCATGTCATCTAGTCTGATTTATTTTTTCTTAAATCGTTCTTAAAAACATTCTGTTTGTTTTGAAACTTTTGGCTGAGAGGTAGTGTTTTTCTATCATAGCTTCTTAACAGTAACTAAAAACAAACCCAAAATGGTTCCTATGGTTCTTGCACATGAAAAATGAGGTACCATTTCAGAGTCAGTTGGATATAGGATCGACTAGAATGTCTCAGCACAGCTACCTTCATAAGCTGTTATGTATTCACTCATGATTTTTGATTAACTGGTTCTTCACTAGGTGTGTGAACCTGAAAGTAAAACTGTACAGATAACATTTGAAATAACTGCATGAGCACCCTTTCCCCCTCAAAAAATTCCAAGAAATTCTATCACTAATGATTGGTCTTTAGCTCAGGATCTGGAACCCAAAGCTCCTCTCAGGAAATGTAAGAAGCCTTTCTCAGAGTGCTTCCTCAGAGTACAATGGAACATTGCTTTGAGCAACCTGGTCGAGTGGGAGGTGTCCCTGCCAATAGCAGAAGGGTTGAAATTGCATGATCTTTAAGGTTCTCTCCAACCCCAGCCATTCTATTATTCTATGATGCACTACAGTATTCCATGCCAGCTGATGTGTTCTGAGTGCAGTTTTGGAACCAGGACATAAAGGCATTAACTTCCTAACTTCTAAATAAGAGCTTAATGAGGAACCAGAATCCCATCAGTCCAGCAACAACAAGAGACTAGTAGCTTCAGATATTTAAATTGAACTGGGATGTCGGAGGTCTTCCAAGGACCTACAGGACTAGGCAGCAACTATCAAAGGCTTTATGAATGCCCCATGGCTGCTAAAATGCACTTGGAGATTTGGCTGGAAAAATTCAGATTATTTTTTAAAAAGTAAGAAGCTGCAGTCCTGTAAGTGCTTTGAATGTTCCATTGATAAACACATTTTTAAAAATACCATAGGTGCAGAAGAACCAATGCTATTACAGAGATAACAGATGCCATGGACTGCATGCCTTGCAAGAGAAAGTAATTCACATCATCTAAAGTAACATGTCTAAAAGCACATAGCCAACAAGGAACATCTAACAAACGTTTAAGTAAGGAGTCCCATCTTCATTCCAAGTACTCCCTTTGTGTTTAGAACAGCTCCCCATTGCCAAGACTAATTTATAGATGCTGTTATGTTCCTCCTACAGACATCTCAAATTCTGAGCCTTATAAAGGGTTTTTCTCAATGTTTTTCTATGCCAGACAAGTCCATAATTTTTTACAATAGGCTGTAGGAGTCTGATGCAACAGCACTTAAGAGTGATTTTCTTTCTTCAACAGTGGCAGAAAATGTGATTATCTATGTTTAGAAAATATGAATTCTATCAGCCTGAGTAGTAACAATAAATAAATTACTAGCAAATAACCATCTATTTGAAAGAGATGAATATTCTAGCTGTTTACAATCTCTAAATCAGGCAACAGACCAAATTTACTCTAAGTGATGTTCTGAAGTTAAATATCTCTGTGTACATATGTGGGGTGAGTAAGAATGAGCATGTGTGCACATACACATACATAAATTGGATGGAAGCATTTCAGCTGAATTCAAACATACTATAGTGATAATAAATTTGGCCACATGGCTTCAAATTAAGAAAAATTAAATCCTTTAAAACAGTAACTGTAATGCATGTGCATGCAAAAGACATATAGATATTTAATAACTACATTCTAAAAAATGTACTAAAAAAGTTTCCCTGGAATTAAGCTGTCAATTTTGTTATTTTATCAAACTTTCTATTGCATCAGTTGCAGTCAAAATGTCCAAATTGAAAAAGAATGATCAATACCCTTGATCTCAAGGGTAAAATGCAACTTAATTGGTTTGGAAAATACATTAGCCACACCATGTGAGCATTCCATGAGTCCTCTGGATGGGAGCTGAGGATGGTACTCATGCAGGATTATTTAGTAATGCTGTTCAGAGCTACACAGCAATTCCTGTATCAGAGCCAAGCATACAGGTATTTATTGTGTATTTCCACGTGGATTTTTGTACTTCTTGAGAAGGAAGTTAATTTCAAGAAGGCAGGGAATTCAACAGATAAAAGAAATTCTCAAAGTGGTTCAGACTGTTGCTCTTCTGCTCAATTTATACTCAAAAAAATGTGGATGTTCACTTTTCATCTCTGTTCTCTCCTAGTTTTTTGAGAACTGGAAACATGGAAATGGAAAAACAGATGGAAATTATGATTGTAGATATTTTTCTCCAGACAGGAAGAGTAGTGTCTTAGAAACTGTTTAACTTCTGCTTAATTATATGACACAAGAGTAGGGTTACAGCCCACAGTTAAGGAGCAAAAAACCTCAGTATGTCCGTTCAAACAAATCTCAGCCTTTGACTTTCTGTACATCTGAATGTAAGCAACAGCACTTAGCAGATGCCTATCTGAACTGCAGTGCCTGTAAACAACTGCTACGATGTAACAACATACCAGAATTTTCTGTAACACTCCTGTTAAGATTTCAACAACAGGCTGATTAAAATCTCACCAATTTTTTTTAACTAAAGTATTAATTATGGGACAAATTGTACCCTCCAAAAGAAAGAATCTCAGTCTGTGAGGAGAAGAAAACCACCAAGTCAATGTTGAAGAGATTTTCTCAATCATGTCTTCAAAAGGAAGGCCTTCTAACTCCACAATTATGTTAATCCTAAGGACACGCACACAAGCCCTTCAGTGCTCCTCAGAGCCAGACCTACCATGTGGCTTCTCCAATTCCTGGCTAACGCAGAAATCACGACTTCACATTTCAGTCACTCACCAACTGCAAACCTCCCCCCACCAACCCTTATGTTCAGAATGTAAAGCAGAGATGAAGCAAAGGTACTGCTGTTTCAGGCAGCATTAAAATAGATTTGCCTATCCAAGCTGGTATCTGACACCTTTGACAGAAAAGAAGGGATAAGAATTTATTTCTTTGACATTTGCCCAAACCCATTGAACTGACTCTTCTCTGTCCCCTCGGAAGCACAAGACTGATACACAACACATCCCATACACTGCATTCAGGAAACAGTTCTGATACAGGAAATGTGATATTATGGTCCTTTACCTATAAGCAGAACCTGCATTCATATTTTTAGAATGTATTAACTGCACATACTGTAGCAAATTTCACCACTTTTTGATTCTCCTCGGCACTGGATTTGTGCAGTATAACACAAGAGGGATTGGGGCACCAAGTGACATAATGAAAAGCTTAACAGTTCAAACCAACATGGAAAGCTGGAGAAATACATATGCATTGCTGCTTTTCTGCCATAGCTCACTGTAAGAAGAGGCAGTATGGAACGGTAGTTTCAAGAAGAACTTAAAATAAAATCTACGTGGGAGAAAATAATTTTCTTTATAATTAAAACAGACTTTATAGTTTAATGTAGTGAAGAAGTATTTGAGTGATTGAGTGGGAGAGAAGAACTCATTAGTGGATGTAAACACAAAACTTGAATAATTTGGGCTAGAAGAATAGTGTCAAGGGAATAAATGAAGGGAAGCAGTTTTGCTATCTCTATAAATTTTGATATACTCTGCTGAGATGAAAGACCACTGATAGGAAACCTGAACTGTTCTAGTGTCCTAAGGGTCTCTGGCTGAAAGCTTTTCTTACACTTCACCATTTACTCTTTTGTCAAAATGTAAGCAAATGTGCTTGACAAAATGTAAGGAGAGTCTCCAGCTCATACACTCAATTTATTTTGGCCTGGATTACAAACGTAATTGCTTCCACCATTAATCACCATTCATCACTGACTGCAATAGTAACAGCTTCCCTTTTGTTTTTCAGTAACTGCATTAACCTTAACACTTATTCCCTTTCAAATCACAAAACAGGGTTTAAACAACACCAGAGTTTCCTTCCAGCCCAGCCCACTTTGCAGAAGTCAAGACTCTTTGTTTCAGACAGGTATTAAAGATTACCAAGGATCCTGCTAACGTTAAAAGGTTGCAAGAAGGAAATGTTAGACCATCTAAATTAAATAAGCTTCCATAACACTACAAGAGAATAACAAATCACATTGAGAGTCTGCTGTGTTTCAGATTATATAAGCTAAAATGACTATGATTATAGAAGTGAATAAATCCAGTTGAACTGTGACACAGAGTAATGACCAGTAACAACATTAGAATGACAGTTTTGAACAGAAAAATACAGTAACTAACCAAAGGAAGACACATTACCTTTAAAATTGTAATGTTCCACGTAAAACTTTCTATTGATTTTTGCAGTTTTCTTTCTTTTAGGCCTTCTCTTGCTCCTATATTGTGCAGGTTTTCATGAAACTCCATTGCTGTGGAAAATAAAAGAAGAAGGAATATAGTATCTATTTTAGTGCATTTTTGTGATTACAGAAATACAACTTGAAACTAACATGGCAAAAAGGTGGTGAAAGAGCTTCAAAACTTTTATTCTTCAAGCACAAATCCATCTGATGTAGTAAGATGGAATGTTATACAACATGCCAATATATACAAATCTCTCCAAGCCAAAATCCACTGACGTGCCTGTTAGGTCATTGCTATACAAAGATGGAGCCCAGCAAGTATTTCCTACAGAAATATAATCTCTAAGCACAACTAAATTTGTTGTACCACACGTAAAAACCTTTTTGTAATTGCTATTGGATGGAAACAGTAATTTCATTAACTACTCTAGCCCAATAAATTTATTTTGTGCCTTGCTCTTTTATGCATTTACATCACAGTTGTCCAGCTTACAGCTTGTATGGTGGGGTCTGCTCAGAAAATAAACACTTTACCTTATCCCTGAGAAGTAAAGAAACACCTGTGAAGGAGGAATGCCAAGTGAACTTGCCAAGGAATGCCAAGGACATTTTACCACACCATGTAAACTACTGTGTCCACAAAACCCATATCCAACAAACTCCAAATCAAAACATTTTGATAAAATTGAGATTAGCTTGATCTAAGTACTGAGTGGACCAACCAAAGTTTTTGTTTTTACCCAGCACACTGCACAGATAGCAGAAACATAAGTTGCTTTCCATGCTGCTGTTACAAGCCATACAAAAATAAACTTTAAACAGTTTCCTTCATACAGGAGAAGCAAAATGTCCTTCTATGGGTACACACAGTAAGTAGCCTAGCATGGATTACAGCTACTCTCCTATGAAAGTCATACTTCAGTTGTGCTCTCAGGATATCCATCTATAATAACATACAGGGTATTTTGAAGTCAAAAGTTGGCAAGTGGTTGTGACTTACACCTATGAACATAAAATCAAGTTATAGTTAAAGTACAAACTATCATTTTAACTATGTTGGTTGAGATCTTCTATTTGCCCAGTGAGTGTATGTGCTTCAAAATTTACATGTACTTAATTACCATGAATAAGCATACAAAGTTGGGTTGGCTGTCAATCTGTCTTTTAAGGACATTATAAGTATCTCTTCTTCATAATCTCGCTATCCCACACTCATGTCTCATTAAAAGAAAGAGATGACTGAATGTTTTCATTGTACATTCCCTTAGCTTATGCCCACATATGCACACACATATTTTTAAAAGTATTCAGAGATTCATTTGAAAGGCAAAATTGTTCTTTCTACCTTTTCTTACTATTTTAAATTTTTGCTACAAGAAAAATAAATGGCAAATATTTTCCCTGAATTAACATACTGTATCATTTTTATTTCAATCACTTCTTTATAGCTCTGACTCTGCAGTCTCAAAAAAAATGTTCATACTCTATTTCCCCAAAACAGATTTCTAAACAGGTGAGAAATAAAAGTTCATTAACCCACCGTTGTTTCCAAGTATACACTTCCTGTTCACATCAACCAAAAGTATTAACTCCCAATATGATTATGGAAAGATTACTTACAATATTATGCTTGTAGAGCCATCACAACAGTTCAGATTTTCTGATCTATACAATGAATTCTGAGACATACTGGTAAACTTTTGGAGTTCTGTACCTCATTTCCATCTTTAAAATTACTGCTTTTTAAGTCAGTGGACACCAGCAATCAATCATAACTTGAACTACCGCCACTCAGAGAGATATAAGAATCATGCTGAGGGCCTGCATATTAAAGGAGAAATTGATGCTTTGTAGATTTCAGATTATTCTGATGCATACAAAGTCCCTGATATCACAGACACAATGGTGATCATGTATTTTTGCCAGCCAGAAAAACTCGCTTTTGTTCACTGACAACCTTCTGTGGTGATGCTCTTCCTTGTCTACACTCATGCTATGATACATTTGTGTTCTGCCAAAGCCATTGCACCCCAGCTAAGTCCACTTGGCAATTGGCGGGGACATCTCATCGCCCTTCTTCAGAAAATGAAACAGCCAAATAATCCTACCAGGGCACACATCTGCAAACCCTCAGCTAACAGGAGCCTTCTGTTTAAACAGCACTAATCACCCCCCTGTCCTCAAAATCTCTCCCACACAGGCCAGCTCCTCATCATTATGCTACACTACATCTATGCTACTCTAAGCCTAAACATACAAGCAAGGACAAGTAGATTTGAATTTTATTTCTGCTTCCATTACTAGCTCTTGCCTGATTAACTGAAATTAATTATTTCATCTCTTTGTCTCAGTGTTTCCATCTGCTGAAAGGAATTAATTGTATTCACTACACAATATATGGAAAACTAAATTTTAGAGTATGAATGCAGCACAGCATTTAACTGTTGACTATGTCTCTCTTGGTATTCCTCTTACATGTTCCCACTTGCACATTGCTTTGGAGCTAGGTAATGCATCAACTATGACAGAGGAATAACAAAAGTGCTAAATTCCAAAATTAAACTTCTTCCAAGATAACACAAAAAGGAAAAAATAGGAAAGACATTCTCATTTACAGCTAAACTACATGTCCATATAAACTCATATAAACGTGCCTTTAGGATATGCTTGCAAAGAAAACTCTATGTTAAATGGCTTTTTTATATACACAATTTTCTGTCTCCTTGTAAGTAAAAATTCAGCTCTCACTCTCATTAAGATATAGTAAACAAGTCACTTTTATGAGGCTTAATTACTTCTCAATTTATTAGTCAATTAGTAATTTTGAAATGCCTGAGAGCTCTTGAATGATAACAGGCATACTATTAACCTGATATATGACTCAGTATATTTTTGCACATACCACCTCAATCAAAGAAAGTACAAATTAGTCATATTTTCCATTTATTGTGGCAGATGTTAAGAAAGATATAATTCACAACTTTCTGAGGGACCACGAAGAATATATAGGATAAGTGCTCTTCTGTTTGGATGGTATATCCTATGTTTTAATTTTTGCCCATTGCACAAATATATTTATCTACAATTTAATTATTATTGTTGCCTTGAGCCAGAAAGCTCAGATCTAAAAAGCTCTTTTGACTGGAGACGTCAACTTTACTAAAATCCTTATTTGCATAGAATCATTGACGTTGGAAGGCACTGCTGGACCAATCCCATTGCTCAAAACCAGCAACAGAGAGAACAGGTGGCCCAGGACTGCATTGAGGTGGCTGTTCAATATCACTGAGGGTGGATATCCCACCTCTCCTGGGATTCAAGTGAGGCTGACTGGCTTGGTCCTACTTTCTAGCTTTCTTTAACCTGTGTGACTGTGGTAACTCTACTGCTTATGACACTGTGATAAGGTTTCAAACATCATTTGGTCCCTTTCTGACTTTCTGCTTGGCGGCACAAAGTGCCCTTAGTTTGCAAAACCTGCATTAGGAAGTCTGGTCATCACTGCATAAGTAAGGATGAGCTGACAGAAGCCATACAATTTCCTAAGCATTTGCAAAATAAAAACTGATTCAAGTCTTTCACATTAGTAAGAGCAGCTTTCCAGTGAAACATTCACCCCAACTATTGCAAGGCATGGAAACACCCTGTAATATATGAACAAAACAGCAACAGCATGATTCAACAGCAGGTTTGGACACTGAACAAAATACTGCTGACAAGTTTTCCTGATCATAACCAGAGATTTCACAGCATATATTTCTCCTTTGCAGTACACTTATTTATTCTAAAGCATTCTCATAAGCAATCCTTCAGTATTTCCAAACAATATTTTCCCTATCAGTGCCGAATCTCTTTCTGGCTCCCCAGTGAATTCTGGTTATTTGAATTTAATGATTGTCTCAGCTTTTCCCTCTCTCTCAGACTCTTTCCACAGCCCTGAAATGCATTAGATGGCTTTAACACTTCCTCATTCCCCCAGGAATACTTTAGCATTCAAGATGCTATTCTGAAATTTTTACATACAATTCTCTTCTCCCATTTTCAATAACTTTGAACAGCATGAGGAAAAGAGAAGTACTATAAAGCTACTCAATGCAGTAGGAACCATGTATCATTGAGGAGACCAAAAAAAATTTGCTTGGTTGGTCTTGCAAAAAGAAAACCAAAAGAGGAGAAATTGCTCTCTTGATACTCTAGACCAGTCAGGTAAGACCTTGGACCTCAAAGAATCACTTCAGCTAAAGGACAATATTAGGATGGATGTCCACCAGCAAAATCAGAATTTATGTAAAATTTATTACCACTGTAGATGTGGTTCTGTAATCAGCCTTGAAAATGAGGAAATTACTCAGATCAAAAATTCCTATTTATTTTAAAATACAGCTTGATATGATCAATTTTCAAGAGCTGTACTGGGAAGCAGACTTAAGGACCTTACAGTCCTGTGTTTCCTCAACCAGCTGCAGGATGACCAACAGTATTACATGCACAGGATCTCAAACCTGTATTAATTTATGCTTAACATATTCTGATGGAACAATTCTGTTTATAAACTCAACAAGGACTAAACAGCAGTATAGAAAGCAAGGTGTCTCATACTGAAATATGACATAATTCTGTAACAAAAATTTTTCCTAAATAAAACAAGGCAATATAATTGTCTTGGCAGGATGATAACTTTGAGCCATCACTTGTCAAAAACACTTCCAGACTGGAACTTCAGCTTTATGTCCTGGATTCTCAGTATTTAATTCTTCACAAATATGTTCAGCAGATACAAAACCTTTCAGAACTTAAAACATTCATAGGAGCTTAAAATATGTGTTACTGTTCTGCTGATGTTTGAAATGCTGGAACAAAGATGCCCTGCATATTGATATAGTGCCAACACTGTATCTTCACCAAAAAAATATTATTTGGTGATACATCTCAAAAGCAACATTTTTGATAGTATTAAAAGACACTCCTCTTCAACTGTATTTAGCTTGAAAAATAGTTTCTTCCTTTCTTTAAGACGAAGCTGCTTCATGTGAAATTCATTATCCTTCATTACTAACTAGAAACAACACCTGTTGGAAGTTGGTTAGCAATCCCTCCCATTACTGGGCTTTTACTATAGTTCCAAATTATAATAAGATTTTTATTAAAATGTGACATATAAAGCAGCATTAGTGACTCTTCTATTTTTAAACTACTTCAGAAAGCATATATTAAAAAGTAAGTGTTCTTAGGTCACTGACCTGCATACAATTATAATTTTACATACAATATATGTATCTTTGAACATCCTGATGAAAATTACACGTTGATTAAGATCAAGATGTGAAATGAAACTGGAACATGGAAAACTGGAGTATGTGCCTGTACAGTATTAGTTCAGGAACTGTTTGGAGCTCTGAGATTTGTTTGCTTTTGTAACAGTTCCTATCACAAAGCCCTGGCATACAACCTCAGTTTATAGCAAAAACATTCACACCTTTTCTTTAACTGAGAACCAAGAAACTAATTTTTCAAGGAATCCTTAGCAAAACAGCAAGCACAACACTTGCTTTACTGTATTTCTAAAGCCAAATCTCTCCTTGACATGCTCATTTGTTTTCTTTGATGAAAGCTTTCTTGCCAAGAGATGATTTACAACCTAACTGAGACATGACTACACAGCAGGTGGGCTCCTCCTGGTACAGGTTTTTTTCTCTTAACAAAGAACTTTATCGGTGAAATAGCACTGGGATGAAACTCTGGCAATATATGTATAGACTGAGTAGGCCTAATGTGAAATGAGTAGCAAACAAAATTTGACTATGTCTATATGAAATACACACTGATAATACTCCAGGTATGAAGCACTTAAATTCAGTCAAGCCAAATATAGATTATTTCATTTCTGGTAGAGTACTTTGATTTAAAAGCAAACAATATACTTTTCAAATTAGTTATAAATACAAAATAAAGCAAAATAAACATTAAATGTTTTTAAATGGAAGGAAAATACCTCAGGGTTTGATTAGATTACCAGACCTTGCAGGTCTACTGCTATGTAGACTCATCTCAAACACTTATAAAGAATCTGTGAATAATTTGCATACACAGATTTGTTCCTTACAAGAAAAAAAAATGCAAGAAATCAGTTTATATTTTCAAATATTTCTTTATACACTGTGTAGTTTAAATGGTAATAAAGGAAATGAAAGAATCCAAAGAAAGGATTTAAGCTGTAAGTATTCATTTCCACACATAAATATTTAATTTGCTTATACAGCCGTAACATCTTTGAAAGCTACAGCTTTAACTTTTTACAGTATTAAATATGTTTGTTAAGAATTTTATTTTAGATTATATTCCTTAAACAGTCAGCTATTTCAGCCTCACAAATAATTTCCTCTTAAAATTAATTTTATCAGAAAAAGTGGTAAAAGAGTCTGGCTACCAGATCATATCAGCAATAAATCAAATCCATCACATTAGAGAAGCAACAGAAGTCACTATACTTATAAATTCTCATATATTTTCCTCACAGAACACTCTTCACACAAAGATTTAAAATGAACATTAATAAACTAATGCTTAGAGTACCTCTGTATTCTCTAAAAATCATCACTAACTGCAAAAACAAAGTCTTAGCAGGAACAAAGACTAGATTCTGAAGTAGTTCCAAACACTTAGTTTCCACTGAAGACACTGAAAAAATTTGACTCCATAACCAGAGAATCAGAACTTCTTGGCAGATTCAGAGAGTATTTTGCTGCAGATTCAAGAAGCTCAAGTATGAATTACTTGCATTCAATATATTTAGATTATTGTTTGACAAAAGAATACATTACCTTAATTAGTTGTTCAGTATTTTTTAATTACTTTGATTTCTTTGATGCCGTGCACTATGTCTGTAGTAAGTGGAAACGTTCCTCAGACACAGACATGGATGTCCTGCCTCTACCTAGGTGGCTGAAAACCATTTTGGTGCCTGCTGCCCTATTATTCTTGAGAAGTTGTAAAGACAAGTTGTGTGCTTCAGAGAACCTTCTTATTCCAACATTCCAAACAAGCATGGCATCACAGCCTGCCAAGCACCATCCTTTTTGCATCCTTTCTTTTAAATTAGTGTTTAGTCTTCCAATCCAGACTGGCACAGTGCCACATGCAATCACAGGAATTCAGTTTTCAGTGTAAGAGACTTTCTTTAATGCTAGGGAGCCACTCAGGACTTAAGATGGTCCCTAAATTCTTTAAGGAACACCATGAGAAGATATTCAAAGTAGTAGCAGTACCAAGCTTATGCTGCTATGAAGCTAAAAAGAGGACATGTGTAACATCTATGCTACAACTTGGTTAGTTTCAAAGGTTAAGGAACCAGCTGCACCCTTCCAAACTCTTTCCAGAACAATCCTACATAACCTTAACCTTCTAGATACCAAGGCCATCAAAAAGAATATCAACTGACAGAACCCAACCCACACCAACACTTTTTCTGTTCCTCCAAAACAACACTTTTACAAAATTCACAGAGAACCAGACCTTCACATATTAAAACAGTTGTTCTGGAAAACTGACTCATGGTATTCCACCCCCAATGTACAGAAAACTTTATTCCACAAAGACATTCCTCTGTGAAGACAGACTATATTTCTGAATGGCAGTGGAGCTCAGCCACTACATGCATGAGAATGAATTAAGACTGTCAATAAAGGGCATAAACACAGAGGTACAAAGGAGAGGATTTTTTTCCACAGACTGCTGTTTCCATCTTTTATTTATCAGTCTTGACACTCAAGAGGGACCAACAAGATTTTATAGAAAAGTTTCTGATTTTATTGAATGTTAGAATGCAGACTTAATAAAGATATTGATTTATGGTACATTGCAATTTCTCCCAGTGTTCAGATCTGGCTGAGCCCACATTGTTTCACTGGCAATAGTAATGAATCTCTTACGCTTCCAAGGAATGTAACTTCTTTCTTTTCTAGCATTACATTAACAGGATTGGGGGAAAAAAGGCTTAATGTGAAGGGGGAAGCCCAAGAGAGTAATGAAAAAAGAGTCTATGCTGGTCAAGTATTCACTCTAGTACCAGTGAGTGAGATCATTAAGAAGTATGTGAGATGTCCCATAGGAATCATCCACCCATTTGCAAAATGTATCAGATCCACAAAAAAACCAATACCATCCAAGGTATTACAGGGGACTATGTAAGAGAAGCAATACAGAGAAAATGTGGTGTATGACTGGTGTGAAGAACCATGGTGAAAAAGATTTGAGCATAAAGAAAAACAACTCATCACCTCTTCACTAATACTACCTAAACTGATCTAAGTGCAATTCTTCGCTTCTCCTCCTCCCCAGCAGAATGCAGTTTCAGGAATATTCAAGGCAGAGGAGAGGAACAAGTTTACAGAGCCAGGGAGTATATTCCATGACAGTATAATCTGAGCTGCTGTGGAGCTATACCTGGAGAGGCTTAGTGGAGTTATTTGGGGAGGAAGGACAAATAGGAAGAAAAAATACAGGGGAAAAAAAAAAAAAAAAAGAGTAGACAGGACAAAGAGCAAACAAGAAAAAAACAGGTAAAAATGATGGACAGAATACAGAAAGCTTAGAAACATAAATAAAGGGATTAACTTGAATACAGCCTTTATTTCCTTAACTATCAGTGAAAGTCTATTGTGTTAATAAACATTGAAAATGATGTTGTGACAAGTGTCGAGAAAGGAGTTAAAACAATTTGATAGCTGACTTATTAAGAAATGGGAACAAGGAGAAAACAAGGAAAACTAAGGTATTTCAAAAGCATGCAGATTGGCTGAGAGGAGTCTCAAACTGCTGTTTTAGTCATAGCAGGTGATGTTGGAATTTATGTGACGGTGATAAATATTACAGATTGCTTTCTTTTCACAGTGAATCTCATGAAAAATGTAGTAATGGATCCAATTCTAAGATGTAACTTTAAGATCAGCATGTCCTACTGATGGCAGTCAAAAAAAATAAATATTCTCAGGTACAAAGTCCAATGATAACAGATAAAGCAGCATTCCTTCACTCCCTATTTACCAAACAATAGTTTAAATGCAATGGCTTCTAACCAAAAGTCAAGACTTGTCAATGAGAGGCAGCATTTCAGAAGACATGAATTAACAAGTTCTGCTGAACTCCACAGTACCCAAACAATAAAAACCATAAATTCTCATTCAAGTCAGGGATAACTGCAGAAATATTGGGAACCTAGTCATTGCCTTTCACAGTTTAAATAAAAACTCAATTGCCTGCCTATATACCAAGTCAAAAGTGCTCCTCAATAGTAGAATGTATAAATTTCTTTTGCTCTTTTAGTGGATTATCTAATCTGCCAGAATATAACTTTTTCTTACATGATTTATTTTGGTGAACCTGAGTCAAAAAGCAACTTAGAACATACAAATAAAACAAACAAACAAACAAAACCCCCAAACCAAACCAAAATAAATCTCTAAACAGCTCAGTAGACATGTCATTTCACTGGAAAGCTTAAGTAGGAACAGTGGGGAAACAACTAAGAGCTACAACTATTTGAACAAAATTGATTTTACTCCTTTAAATTCCAGCTACCAGAAGTATTTGAAGTGTTTGTATGGCCACCAACCTACTATTTTTCTGCATGCAGCTCAGATTAACTATTTTCCAGTAGATATGGTGTACTGTGTCTATTTTTAATAGCATCCAGAATGGCTGGATATTTCCTTTCTTGAAACTGCATCCCATTTCTGATGCTGCTGAAGGGCTGCTTTGAAGTACATGTTAGAAAATATACTCATTTTATGTCATTCATTACTGGCATTATTAAATAAAGTCAGTCACTGTGTGGATGGGATAAATAAGACAGACTCTGCTCCAACAACTCCAAATCAAAGTATGAGGAAGAAAGAGAACAGATGGATAAAGGAAGAGTGAGGAGTACAAGGAAGCAAGGAAAACTATTTTGGTTAAGGTGGTAGGAGGACATGTGTCAATCTAGCTATATTTGTGGGATAATTTTGAAAACAAATTCAAAGGAAGTAGCCTGGTGGATGTTTACAGAGAGCCCGTGGGACAACATGATAGAAAGCATGACGAGGGCTGACAATCCATCAGGCACTGGAAACTCTTGCTATCAAATGAGCAAACACAAGAAATGTGAAAGCAGCTCAGTCATGACGCACAATGAGGAAAAAAAGCATAAAAATCCATCCAGGGACCGACATCATCCAAACGACAGCCAGGAAAATGACGTGTGTGAGGCAAAACTGTGATGGTCACATGCAAAGAAAGGACAGTGTAGCTGAGATTCCAGAAAATGAGAGTCTGAACAAGAATTCTGGCTGCACAGATGACTAGGGAAGGTTATGCCTATAAAACCATATGGAAAGCAATATGTATGTTTTTTATGAATCTGAATTCTTAAAAATTAATTCATCCTTAGTTTGAGCAAACAGTGCTGAATTACACATTTATGCATCATATAACCAGTAAATTGACACTGCTAGAACTCTTTACAATAACTTCACTTGCTGTATTAAAACAGAAACCTCAGAGACCATTCTTTGCAGGTATTACCAAGGCTACCTTCTCCCTATGCTCATTAATTTACCCTTCCTGATATTATTTTTCACAAGATTACAGAATCATAGGATGGTCTGGGGTTCAAAATGACCTTAAAGATCACCTGGATCCACACCTTCTGCCATGGTCAGGAACACCTTTCACTAGACTACGTTGCCCAAAAACCCTCCAGTCGTATCTACATTTGATTAAGTTCAGTAATTCTTTCTCACCAGCAAGCTGTGTTTGGTAACTATTGCTCCCCATAATTTAATGAATATTTGGAATATTCTTCTAAGCTTCCACTGATGAACACCAAAATGAATTCCTAAGTTGTGGTTCTCTCTTCTAACCAGGGACGAGCTCAAGCAGTATTTGAATTATAAAGCAAAAAATGCAAGGGAAGATTCAAAATAGGAGTACAGGAATGATGTGATTTGGGTGCAAAGGAGGCTGTAAGTGGGGTAAGGTGACCTGGACATTCAAATTCTTTACTCCAGCGAAGACACAGAAGCATTTTAGGTCTCTAAGAGATTAAGGGAATGAACCAGATTATCTTCAAATTCCCTTTAGCACCTGGATTCTATTTTCTTGCAGCATCTGTAACTGGATTAATAGCAATAAAATAAATGGCACTGCAATCATCTTTAAGTTATGTGGATTTTTTTCTTAACACTGAAAAGAAGAAAAGTATAGTGGGAAGCAAAGCAATACCACATTCCCATATCTTTTCAACATTCATGTACCTAAAATGCTTTCAGTAACTACTTAACTAAGAACTGAATGTGTTGAGCTGAAATTAATATACTGATATGAAGAAAAGAGAGAGGTTTTTAATATGGTTTAATTTTAAAGAATGAAAATGAAGAGAGATGTTCACAGTTAAATGCTCTCAGAGAATATTAATAGCAAAAAACCTGAATTCTAAAAATAGCCATCTTAGTAATTGTATCTTTGCTTATCCAGTAGGCCATCAACCTAAGAAATAATACTGCATTTATTTTCAAATTAGGTCTGAATTTTATAGGAGGCCAAAATTTTATTAAACTTAAGACAGAAGACAGTTTAATAGAGTGAATCCACTTTGCCTATTTAAAAAAAAATCTCTTATAAGCCTGGTTATGACAACAAAAATTTACTGCTTATGGGCAGCTTGTGTACTTCTTATTTTAGCTGTTTTTTCACTCTTTGAGCCACAGAACAAAAAAACCCAGACAAAGGCATGATTTTACTTTTTCCTTATCAAGAAACTACATAGGAAAACATATAATTTTTTACTTGTAATTAAAGAGAGTAGCATCTACTGAGATCTTGAGATTAATCAGTCATAAAATAGTCTTCAAACCCCACTGATATTAAAAGGTAATTCAGTTCAGCACATTCATCTTAAAAAATGCCTTGACCCTGCAGGGCTAAAGCTGCCCTAAATAGCAGGATCTATACATAATCCATACTTAGGCTTATGTCACCATGCTGGAGGGTTCTCATTTGAAGGAGATAAAAATCTCCACTACTTAGCATGGGCTTTAAGTCTTTAGCATTCTTAAAAAAAGGATTCCTGGACCCAACTGTTCCCCACATAAAATAAGGTGGTAAGACTCAAGAAAGCCAGACATATGAAGTTCACAGGAATCCATGTGAGCTAGTACAAAGCAATCTTTTCTGAAGAGCAACTATTCTAAAATACAAAAATTTGGGCAATTAGCTTTTGCCTTACCTCTAACCAAGGATCCAAACTGCTTAAGACACTGGTGACACTAAAAATAAATGGCACACTATCACCACATAAATGGGAAATGATTTAAGAAACAAGCACACAGATGTACAACATCCTACAACAGCACAATATATTTTGTGTTTGGTGGTGTTGTGATTTAACCCCAACCAGCAACCAAGTACTGTACATTTGCCCTGGGTCGGATGGGGGAGAGAACCAGAAGAGTAAAGTGAGAAAACTCAGGGGTTGAGTTAAAGCTTAATGGGTAAAGCAAAAGCCGTGCACACAAGCACAGCAAAACAAGGACTTCATTCTGTGGGAGCACTGCTCAGCAGTAACAAAAACATCTCTGCATTATCAGCCCCGTTTTTAAGCACAACTCTGTAACACAGTCCCATACCAGCTACTAGGAAGAAAAATAACTAGCCCAGCCAAAACCACCACAGTATTTTAGATAAATCTCTACATCTGTCAATAAGATATGTGAAATCCATGTCACTTGTGGTATTTACGATTATTTATGTTTGACAGCTTGAAGTAAATAGGACAACTTAAAAATTTCAGGTATTTTGACAGTTCTGTGGTTTGCTAAAGTTCATGGAGTCTGAAGTGTGTACTGTAAATCAAGGGGAGATCTAGAAATTCAGAGTGGGTAAGCCTTCCCTGCTGCTGATCTGAGCTGGAAGGCACTGTTAATAGGAGAGAGTTTGTAAATGAAGGCTGAGGGTGTAAGAGCTTTTTTTCTGGGGTGGGGGGGAGGGACGGTGGGAGGGAAAGAGCAAAACTACGAAACTGGAATTTGTAGGAGAGCAGAGAAGCGAATCAAAGAATGGAAGAAAATCATGGAAGATGACAGGAGCTGCAGGATGCTGAATACCAGGTAGATAAAAATGTATTTGTATATGAAAAGCTTTTTTTTTTCCCAACTGAGTCATGCAAAACATGGTTTGGTAAATGCTTTGGTTGACTCTCTGGCAGCATTCCTGTTTCTGATGCAAAATGTGATGCATCACTTTGAGCAAACTTGTAACATTATTTATAAAACAGTCAAAAGATCAAAAGAAAACAAGCATGATTAAACAGCAAGGTCAGACATGCTATCAAAACAAGAAGGAAACCTTCAAAAGTCAGTTGCGTCCAAATGAGAACACTGTTACAAAATATCCTGTAAAAAAGGGTCAGTTTGTGAAGGGATTAAGAAGCAGCTATACCATCTATTTCAAATGTGTATCAGACCCAGGAAAACTTTCAGAGAAGCTGTGGGACCAACACAGAATCAGAGGGCATCCACCCAACAGACCTAGAGAAACACAGGAACAAAATATCTGAACTACTGTCAGGTATTTATCAGAAGGCAATGTTCTTCTGACAACTCAAGCTTCACCAAAGCTCTTGATGACATTGGGCTACCACAACAAAAGAAAAAAAGTTCTCACAGAGAAAGAGGAGCTAGGAGTAAATGGTTAAAAAATTTTAGTGTGAAGGAGGATCATTCTCTTGTTTCCTGTAATCTTATGTTTTCATTTGTGGAAATGACTATACTGACAAGCTACTGTCCATATATAAAATAACCTGCAATTTCCAAATTCAAGATATAATTCTATGAATCTTTGATTTCTATGATTTGAAATGTCTTTCCACTCTTACTGGATGTGCCTAAATTACAGTCATCTCTTTTTTTTTGCATGAGGTTTTTTGTTGTTGTTTGGTTTTTGGGGTACTTTTTGCTGCAGTTGAATATTGATTAAAAGTTTTGGAAAATGAAAAAAAATACAGTAAGTTCTGCATAATATTTTTGAAAGCAGCTTGTACTTACCTGCTTTCTGACACTGTACTATCTTCTCATATAAGCTATCTGTATTTTCAACAAGAGTCCTGATGGTGTGAATCATCTGTAGAGAAAATAAATTAAAATATACAGAAATATCAGTAAAATTAAATTTTTACTTAAACTTTTTAATCTGTAAAAGATGCTTAAAATTGAACTCAAATCGATAAAGTAATATATATCGTTAACATAATGAATACATTCATTTTCCTGGTCATAACAAGGCAGAAAAGTGCCCTAAATGTAGCATAAAGACATAAAAACCACAACGATTTTGGGCTGGTATCTGTGAATACTGAAGCAAAATGTCTACTCCATAGTTCACTGCCTGTCAAAGCAACTGGAAATGATACAACCAGGTAATTCACTCTTGGTGGATTAGGTGAGATAACCCAGAGGCAATTTTCCTCTTCCTCATCCATTCCAACATTCAGGATGCTGATCACTCAAGACCTGGTGCTTCCTTTTTCTTAGGCATCATTCCATTGCTTTTCCAGATTTTTTCCACTACATTTTCCCTTTTATGGCTTGACCTGCACATACGTATCAGACAATGCTTTAGGGAGGAAAACAATAGGCTGGTAGTGGAGGTTAAGAAAAGTAAATTATTCCTTTAGCTGATCTTTCTAAACAAAAAGCCTTTCAGGGAATCCCAGCTGAATGCAGTTACTAAGATGGAACCCTGCAGATTTTTCAGCCCAGGGTATGTTTTGAGAAGTAACAACTTTGCTTCACACCTTACCCACTGACATCTCTGGTATCCACTCAGGCAGACAATTTTCTCTCCACTAAAACAATGACTAAATTTTGACATGTTACTTATGTGGGTGTTCATGTGGAGCTTGCTTTTCCTTAGGAGACCACAATTTGCTTTTATGAGGAGGAACATTCCATGTTACAGGGAAAAAAACCCCAAGCCCCTCTAACATTCTTCCTCAGAGAAAAATTACTGTAAGAGGCATGACTTCCTCACATGTATTAGAAAGAACCTTCTCCAGCTGAATGACATTGAGGCTGTTTTTCTGAACATTGCTCTTAAGGAAGGCATAAATCAATTCTGAGAAGCAAGCAGGCAAGTCTCAGATTTTTGATTGTGACAAGTGTGCAAGCGAGGAGGAAAAACACCTGCATAGACAAACTACTCTACAAGCTTTTAGAACTGTCAGCTGCACAAAAACCTGGTTTAAACAAATGACAAAGCATTTAAAAATAATTCTAGTTCTATTTTTATTATTTTGATTTGAACCAATAAAGACAACAATGCAAACCCTGAAATTTTTAGTTCATGCTACACAAAAATAGCATGTGAATAAGCATCTTTAGAGTATGTGAAGGTCATCATACTGAATAATTTAATTTAATCCTCACATCCTGATAATCACTATTTAAAGTATCTACTTAGCCTGATTTATATTATACCAGTTGTTGGGATTGTTTTAAATAAATGTAAAACATAATATATGAAGTTAAAATAACTTGATCAGGTTGCTAAGCTGCAAATTTGGCTTACCCATTTTTAACTGGATTGTTCTTTGAATATAAATATCAATGTTCGCTCAAGCAAAAACTACCTATAAATAGAATTATGCTGATTACTATTTAAGTGTAACAAATTGAAGACAATTTAAGTAAGAGAATACTATATTTCACCCACACAGGGAGCACTGCAAACTGACTATTCCTAATCAATCAAAGAGAAAGCCCCATTTCACCGTGTTTCATTACTATTCAGTCTCTAAAACAGAATTCAGAAATTGAAATAAGCTCACTGTGGATTTGCTTGACAGGCATGTTTTACCTGTTTCAGTCTGTATGTCATGTAACATTTGTTTCTGCAATGAACTTAAATGGAGAGAACCAAAACACAGCTGATGTCCCTCACAAATATACTTCCAATAGCTGATGTTATTTTGCTAACTAGCTGAAAGGAAACTGTAAAGCAGGTTTTTCTGCACTGAAAATCACCCTGCAAAATGAAATGCTGAGCACATATGACTCTTAAGTTTTTTTGGGATGCTGATACACAATAATAAGGACTAGAGAGGGATTCTTGATCAATATGAGTCCTTTCACCTGACCACCCTTTTGACTGGAGCTCATAAAAAAGAGAACAATTGCGCTGCCTGTTCAAGGCATTTGTTTTGAAGGAATTTTAAGAAATATTATAACTGCCCTACTCTGTTTTCCTGACCCTATGTGTATAATAATGTAATTTCTAAGTCATCTCAGTTAGGTCCTATTCCAGATACAGAACATATCTATCTGCTCTGCTTCCTTCATACACCCTGCATGAACATCAGATAATTTAGAAGCAGTGGAGAACAGGTCTCAGCTGATTAGAAAACTCACTCTGAGGCACTGCACTGACTTTCAGAAAAAAGAGAATTCTAAGACAAATAAAAATGCTTACATCATTGCTTTTTTGTTTACTTTCTGTATTGACAAAGCAAGAAAGCTTTACTAGCTCTGCAGATGACAGGAAAAGAAACTAGTCGCTGTATTAGTGTTCTTTCATCATGGCCAGGCTAACACTGAAGAATTTATAATAACATGCCAATTTCATATTTCACAGTTCCAGTATGGAAAGCTGCTAAAGACCCTCAGATCAAAAGGAATGCCTTCTTTGCAACTTCTGAAGAAAAATGGCAATGCATTTCATGTGGCAGAAATTATTCTAATATCCACTTTTATATTATCAAGAACCAGTTACTTTCATTATCGTTTGTCTCTAAAATACATAGAAATCTGTATTTAAGATTAACAGCACTGCAGAGCAAAACTGGCTGGAGCTAGCAATAATTCAGGGGTTGACTGCCACTACCATTCAGTCAGAATTATGGAACACCCCAATTTTCAGATGTCCTTCGCTAAGAAAATAATGGCGCCGTATGCTGTGTGCGTGAGTAGGTGTCACGTTCTAGTTGTACCTGATTAATAAAGTAACAGTATTAGTTCATTATAATTTTATTCTTACATTGCTCTTCACCACGCAGTCACCTTTTAGCATGCATTCAGCTATTTGCTGAATTACTCTTATGGAGTGTTTGAACATACGAATTCTCTCCAGTGTTCAAGCCAAAATTATAACCTCATGACAACACTCATGTAGACACTCACAGAGACTGAAAGACTTTTCGTAGACGCAGCATATGGAACAACTATGTATAAATGGTTATATTTAAACAGGAAATTAGCCTAATCCAAATGATACTGGTATGTATATGTGTGATTGATATAAAAGTGAAATAGAAAATGATGAGTAAGCAGGAGCTTCAGTGTGAAAAACACTATGTTGGCAGCAGAATAAGACATGGAAATCTCAAGGCAAATTAGTGGTGGAAATTGAGGAGAAAGACCAGATAGAATCTACTTAAACTAGTCTATATTGAACAAGCCAATCAAATAAGCAGGTATTTTCAAACCACACCCAACTTCTAGAATACTATCAGTGACAAATGTGGAAAGAGAAAGGGAAAAAAATGTAATAGGGAGCAAAGAACCAGTTACCAGCTGATCATGAAAAATTCTGATCATAAAATTTGCTGATCAAATTCTAAGAAAGAACGCATGTTGCATGAAGTTTAGTATGCTGTCTTTTCTAGCAAGCCTTTTACAATACTGATTCACGTTTCTAACCTATGTTGCTTTTTTCTGGAGACAAAGACTAAAAATATCAAACAGCGTATTTTAAATACAGAACTTATATAATGCTGGAATTGCTTCAACTCTCCTTTAAATTCCCACCCCACCACCACACCCCAATCTTAGCATGACCGGAGAACTTCTCAGGTACTCATTATATACTGGACTATCCTACTTTTTTTGCTGGTCAGTGGAAAATGGGGAATGCAGAACGATATGCTTTATGTGTCTTGAAGTCATCACATTTTTGAAGAGGCCAGGCTGCCAGTCTTATCTATTTGTTATAATTTGAAACTCTGTTGGTTAAATCATGCAAGCATTTTACCTATAATATTTACCTATTATTCTACTAAATGGACAAATGTCAAGAAATATATTTTAAAATTAAATTATTATTAAGGAGGTTCAGAAATAAAGACTAAATGATTAGTCCAGAATTCTCACTGAGAACTAGAGACCTGTATTATTATATTGTTCCTGCCTTAAAAAGCCAGTGATGATTGTTAGAAATCAAAATTATTGCTTCAAACTGATGGAACTGCATTGTTAACAGTTCATCACTTAAGTGATGCTGTCATCACAAATCAAATGAAAAACTAATATCCTAAAAAAAATATTCTTGCTCTCAGCAAAACAGAACTCTCTCATTAAATATATACACATCTAGACTACCCTTTAGGATAATTTTTTTATGTTTCAAAGTTTGTTGTCCGATCTGCTGTTTTATGAAAAAGTGCTATGAACTAACACCAAGTAGATCAATACAAGTGCTCACATGTATGTACACATGCATGTACTTGAGACCATTAATTTAATTTCAGCTGATTTTGAACAAGTGAAGATCTATTTCTACTAAGATCAGACAGGTCTTCTGGTAGAAGATTAAACATTCTATTTATGCCCCCATCTTGGGGAAAATATGTAACTGAACTTAATTCTAAATATTTTAAACATCACATTTAACACAGATCTTGGGAAAGAATTCTTTCAAAAACCTCAGGATTTATTCAATCCTGTGCATGTGGAACTGGTTGGTAGCACACAAGGAGACATCAGCTGCATTTTAAAATGGAAAAACCTACTGATGATAAACTGTGTCTGGCTGATGAAACTCAGTGAGAGAAAACACCTTCACTGACAGAATTGCAACACCAAGAAGGCATATTATTTTTAGCAAGAAAAGCACACCACACATTTAGATTTTGAAATCTGTGAATGTGTTGCCAATACTGTTAGACCTACATTCCAACAGCAAAACTGGAACCATACTTACAGTAAGCATGAACCAGATCTTCATTAAAATGGCACTCACATTCTACTTTCATCCAAACCTCTGCATATTACATATACTTCTGAAATTAAAAACTACACCATTTCTAATAAATGTATGTATCTTTAGTATTCAGAAGCCAAACTGGAGCTCTTTACAGCAGTAATAAAAACGTAATTTGCATTTTCCAGACATTCTATTAAACCCAGGATGGTACAAATAGCACCAATAGCAAACAGCACTTCACAAAAATAGGAAACGGAACACAGGGCATGCTAAACTGCTAATAGCACCTGCACCACTTCAAAAGATGTGTTACAAAGTGAGGATGGGAAGCTGCTAACCATTGTCCCAGGCAGCAACAGCAACGAAAGTAACTCTACTTTGTAAGGTAGGGACACCTTATAAACCCTCTGCCCTCAACAACCATTAGATGCACCGGTAACTCAAACAAAACATGGGCAGCTCTAATTCAGTATCTGTATAAATGGTATCCAAGCAGTCCAGTATTCAATGTCAGTGCACCAGAAGGCATCTTTGTTGTGGCACTGGAACAAGCAGAAGAACTATTCTTAGTCCTTTCAATGAAACTGCCATGGTCAGCTTGCTATGCAGCTGCATAAGTAGTTGTTTTAAACTATATGTGCTGCCTTTTATTTTCCACTGGAGAAGAATAGTGTTATAGCAAAAAGGAAAGAAGATTACTGTAAAATCAGATTGCAAACTCATATTAAACCTCACAACTCAAATGAATTGTTCTAACACTATGGACACCACACTGCAAGAATTCTGAAACATTCAACTTCTAACAGGACCACCACAAACAACAGAAGTCAACTTTTACCAAGAAAAAACCATTCACTGCTTTCCTCTGCTCTGCAAAGACTGTCACCTCATTGTAGAAGGCTACAGGTTGGCTAAGTCTGATTTCCCTTTTGTATACTTAGTTTTTCCAATCTCCTTCTTGTCAGGCCGCAGCTGGAGTGTTCATCCCAGTTTGGGGTTTTACAGTACAAGAAATATATGGACTACTGTCCAGCACAAAGCCACAAAGATTTAATTGTGGAATTGGAGCATCTTTTACATGAGGAGAGGCTGAGAGGGCTGGGACAGGTCAGCCTGGAGCAGAGAAGGCTCAGGGGTAATCCTGGGTGGTCAAACACCATAAGAGGTTTCCCAGAGAGATTGTGGAGTCTCCACCCTCAGTGATATTCAACAGCCAACTGGACACAGTCCTGGGCAACCTGCTCTGTATGAGCCTGCTTTGAGCAAAGAGTTGGGATTAGATGATCTTCAGAGATGCCTTACAACCTAAATGTCTCGATGTAAGAAAAGATTTTAGTAAAGTTGACATCTCCAGTCAAAAGAACTGAGTTTTCTGACTCAAGGCAACAATCAGTAATTACTTCATTATAGATAAAAACCAGGTGTGGTTTTGCACAGAAAGTTCAAAGCTTTATAAACAGAAGATGATCTTTCTCCTATTCAAATACAGTCCAAAGCACCAATGTAAAAAAATAAAGCTGCTAACGGCTGCTTCTCTACACACAGAGGACTCTTCACATCAAACCAAATTTCCTTCAAAGCAGTGAGGTTTTGAGCAAATGTATTGTCTAAATTAGAAAATATTTCTTCAACTGTGCAAGAAAATAAGTTTAGCCAGAAACAGTCATTGAGGTTTGAAGGGACCTCAGGAGACCATGTGGTCCAAACTCCCTTGCTCATGCAGGGCCAGCTACCATGGATGGCTGCCCAGGGCCATGTCCAGATGGCATTTGAGTATCTCCAAAGCTGGAGACTCCACAACGTCTCTGGGCAACCTGTTCCCATGTTCAGTCACCCTCACAGTCAAAATGTGTTACCTGATGTTCTGACAGAACAGCTGTTTTTCATTTCGTGCCTTTTCTTCTGCCACTGGGCGCCCATGAGAACAGCCCATCTCTGGCCTCTCTGCACCCTCTCCTCAGGCATTTGGATACATTGACGAGATCCCCTCAGCCTTCTTTTCTCCAGACTGAACAGCCCCAGCTCTCTCAGCCTTTCCATACAGGGGAGATGCTCCATTCACTTTTGTGGCCCTTTGTCTGACTTTTCAGCATGTCCATGCCTCCCTTGTGCTGGGGAACCCAGGACCAGACACAGCACTGCAGGTGTGGCCTCACCAGAGCTGCACATAGGGGAAGGATCACATCCCTCGAGCATAACATATGATATAATCAAGTATTATGTTTCTCTTCAGCCTTTAAACCACTGTCCTATTCCAAGAAAAATGCAGATGAAATTTCCATTACGCTTACTGAATTCACTGCCACATTATGATAAAAATGTAACGCTGTACCTGACAGTGGCAGTTTATCCCTTTAAATAGGAAAAACATAGGAACAGACTCATGGTTTAACCTTTTCAGCCAATATTTTCTTTCTCACCTCTTTTTAAAATGTTTTATATTCTAGAAAACACATACATAGAAAAAGGTTTTTTGTCTTCAGGACAAAGCAAGCCAAGATTATGCCATAATACACTGCAGGATCAAAAGACATGAAATCTGCTTACCAAAACTAATTCTTGTAGGCTTGAGAAAAAACAGGATATAACCTGTTCTTAATTCTGCAGTGTCACAAAATGAATTAATTTTCCCCTGGTTTAAGAAAATTTACCAAAGGAACAAATGGTCCACAAGTTCTCCATTAAAAAAGTCTACTTGTTCTTAATTCTTCCTGAGTCAAGTATATGAGAAACACCAGGTTGAAGACAGAGTAAATATAATAATCTGCAGCTCAATTCCAAAGACAATACACCCAAAGACAATAAACACTTTAAAATCCAACAATCATTCCTCTTCACTTTCCTGATAATCTGGTTGTTGTAGCAAAACGATTTTCATGCCTTTTAAACTAAAGCTGACAGAATGAAAAGCTGTGTGAAAAGTGGACAATAAGTAAGGACACATATATCAAATGAAAATATCCTCTATCTGTATAAGAAGCAAAAAATCTATCATCTGTGTGAAAAAGTTAATAGGTAGCATTATTTCTGAAACAAGAACTGTCAGTGGCAGTTCTAATAACCACAATTTTTTCACACAGATGGAATCAAAAAGTCAAACAGAAAATTTAAAATTTATTGGGAATAAGAACTAATGTTGGAAATATGGAATACATATGAGAAGTTGCTATGCATCTGACCTGTTTTTATGCTCTTCCATAAACATTTCATTGAACTACATTAAAACAGGACAAAAAGCTACACGAACTCCTCTTCCTAAGTAGCCGTATTATTTTATGCTCTTATGAATACTGTGAGTCAGCCATTAGACATAATGGGATTAGTGAGAGGATACAAAAAGCTTCACCATTCATGATCTCAAGGAGAAATGCAGAAATCTTGACTTCAGAGAAGCATTAAATTGTCATTATCAGAGCTTTTCAATCAATGCAAAACAGCTCATACTTTACAACATTTGGCATTGGAGTCTTGAGTATCCAAAATTAAATGTTTGCTCTATGGACTGAAAAAGCCTAGCACAAGCTAAGGTTATCATCTGCAGCTCTGTTTTTGGAAGCATAATTACAACCCTTGTGCTGTTATAAAACAGGAAAATAAAAAATGGTAATAAACAGCACAACTCTTTCCGAAGAAATTGTCCAAGCTTTTCACTGTATTTTCCATGAATGCTTTGTTTTCAGTTTTTGTGACAGACGAACAGCTACACAATCAGTAACTATTTCAATTCATCTCAAAAACTTGGATCTACAATTATTATAATTTATTAAACATGACAAAAACCATTACCTGGGCTATTTGCAATATTAAATTGCAATGAATGATGTATGTTTTCCCTTAGATCTCTTCACCATTGAACTATATCCATTTATTACTTAAATAAAACCGTTCTATTCTGCAGAGACTGATAATGAAAGTAAGCAATACTGTAGAAAGCCAGAGGCAATAATGGAAACAGTGAGACACTGTGTGTTATCACAATTTAAATACTTCATTTGTGTTGCCAACTCTGAAATTTATTGTTTTAACACGTTATAACAATCTACTGCTAAGACTGAGAAAGTTGTTGAAAGTCTAAGCAGCTATGTAACTCACACCTCGATGATCTTTGCAAATCTGGGGGCAGCATTAATTCACACAGCTTCCAGAGTACTTAGCCACTTTATCTAGGTCAAAGTTGCAGAAGCTATACCTACTATCTCTAATCCACTTACTGGAAAAACACACCCTTAATGCAAAAATCAACACAAGCAACTGTCTTTAACACCTCTTTTCCTGCTGGAGCACCAGGTTAAGTTCCACATTCACTTTAGCTATCACAAAAGATCTAAGAATTTTAAAAGTCTAAAATTTAATGGTAACTTTATTTCAATATGAGCATTTGAAAGGAAACTTTGTTAAAGGCTTTGGAAAATCTAACCAGACTGATTTGCTGTGTCTACATGCTTTTTGACATCAAAGAATTCCAAGGGATTAATGAGCCCTTCATTTCATAAAAGCTGTATTGACTCTTCCCCAACATGACACATTTCTCCATGTTTCCTTTAATTTTCTTCTTCAAAACAGTTTCTACCCACTTTCACAGTACAGATGTCAGCCTGTCTGATCTGTAATTTCACCATCTTCCGTGGAAATCTCTTAAAACACTGGCACCACACTAACAACTTTGATAGTCAGTTTGAAGTGAGAGAATACACACAACAATTAGCAGTTTCGATACATCAACTCCTGAGATCTTTCAGAACTCTTAAATGAGTACGTCCTCTTTCTGGTATATTATTTTCCCAGTCTTTTGCCTCTTCTGTGTAATATCTTCTGTCAGCATTTCAGTTACAGATGAATTTTCCAATTAGTCTTTCATAAAGAAATGTTTCATGTGAAACCTTAATCTCTACAGGTATATGGATGCAAAAACTAATTAAGTTTTGTGGCTTTACCTCTTTAGCTGGGCTTTTCTTTTATACATTGATCAACTAGTGACCTTACACAATCTTTGACAGACTTCCTGTTTCTGGTATTTTCAGAAAAGAGGTTACTGTTATTTTTAACTCCGTGCAGATCATTCTTGAAATTCTTCATTGTCAGTTTTATTTTCTATTTAACCTTGGCAGGGTTGGATATTGATCCTGTCTTCCACATTTGCACATGACTTCAGCTTTTTGGAAGATGCCTTCTTTTCACGAGAACCTCCTCCATTTTGTTCTCCTCAAGTGTTTTTGGATAAGCGGTACATATTTACTTCAAACTCCCCAGGTGCTATCTATAGAGTGTCAGTGATGTCTGTTCTTTTGACTACTTCTTTTTGGTTTGTTTTATATAGCCATGCTCTCAAGTAGAAAAGCAAGGAATAGTCACTTTTCAATCTTCTGTGCAAAGCCCCAAGTTCTCTTTTTCATAAGCCAGATAATGCTAAGATCTAAATTGTAGCATGGAACACCCAAGGTGCTTGACTTCATAGTCATGGGCTCAAGAACAACATTCTGAACCAGCTGGGCTCAGAACACAGCTATCATGGTCTATGCCAGTCACACAGTCCTCAGGGAAGGGACCATATGGAAAAATCTGAATTTTCTTCAACAGCACAAGGCAAGTGGTGGACAGATGTGATATTCAAAGACTGAGTTCTACTACAGGAAACTGGTGACATTGAATTCAGCCTCCTCTGACACAATCAGGAACTGAATATTTAAGCCTATGCAAGAGCTGAAGCAACATCCTCACTCACTTTTAGGAGTGAATTACTAGCACCAGTATCTTTTGGTTGCCCAGAAGTTTGCAACCTCAAAGAGTAATTCGGGCAACGAAGACTTATCAGCTGAATAACTCTGACACATTAGTAGTCTGAGCTGAAACAGAAAAGTCTTGCTCTACTCGTTCTCTCAAGATACAAATCTATAAACACAGCATGATGACTGTTATCTTTCTTACTATATTTGCACAGTAACGATAACCAAGGACCTACATCAACAACAGGTAGCTAATACAGATTTTATCAGCTAAGTGTAACTCAAAACAGATCTGCTAATGACTCATTCTCTGGCCCTGTGAAAGAGACAATGGATACACCCTTTGCTTCCTCCAGAATTATGAGTTTCAATCCAACATGCTACACTCAATTAACCTATATTAATATCAAGATGAGTTTTAAAAGTGAAGAACATTTAAGATTTTGAGCAGTAGCTGAAGTATGAGAGGACCACTAACATTTTACCAAAACCTTTTCAGATAGTCTTTAAATAAGCCCTATTAGTATCAGTCCAGTCGGTGACTCTACCAGGTGTAGTGTCAAAGTATCTGCTTTCCAATGGGATAGAGTCCATCCCTAGGGTGTATAAACAAAATCTATTCATCTTGCTTGATTTCATTTAAATCAAATACAGACCTATACTGCATTCTGTAGACATTCTGAATTACAAAATAACCTCAAAATTTAAAAAAAAATTAAAAACCACCCACCCTCAGAAACTGAAAAAAATAATGGAACTAGCAGCATTACTTAATTAGCATTTAATAACACCTAACTCTACTATAGCAGCCTTACTTCTTTTTCACACAGGTACAGTTATCTGCCTGCTCTGTGTCAGTTCTTCTCTTAGAAGCTAACACCTGCTTGCATTCATTGCTTGCTTATCTTCAGCAGATGGGACACTTCATCCTCAACTGAGGGCAAACAGAGACAGTCAGGTTCTCAACCATGTCTGGCTTTATTTGTATGGTCCTCTAGCATACCTTTGCAGTGCTATTACCCTCATCACTGAGTAATGCTGCAGACTGAGGGTGGGATGATTTCTATTTTTCTCTTGCCATCGTATAACTTTTTAGGGTTTACTTACTGTTTATCTTAAAGGTTATAAGACGTTTAAAGAAACATGCAATGGTGTGGAAGAGGCACTTGCCTTAACTCCAAGCTTCAGTCTGCAGCACTGATCAGTGATGGGTGTGATGACACCAACAGAGTGCATGCTGAAGTATCACATAAAGGAAGCTGAAGTTCATGAACAAGAGGGAAAAATAAAACATTGTTAAACAGTGAAAAGATGGTAGGGTGAAAAATACTCAGGAGCAGGAGAAGCTAAAGAAAGATACACACCTTAAAATTTTGCCTTTGTCAAAAATTTCTAGCTATATTTGGTTTTCAGTATCCTGGAAAGACACTCCAGGTTCCTATTGCATGGATAGGAGAGTTTTTTAACCCAAGAACAGTACTAGCCTTGATCACTTAATAGCTCCTCCATTAATACAGCAGTGAATGCAGACAATTTAAGAAAGCTTTATGTGCTGGTTTTTTAAAGGCAAAAATCCCAAGTATCTACTGATATACTATTTTATTATAATTTACCTCACTGTTGCTTTAAAAAATATATGTACCTGTGCTACACTGAAGACACTCTTTCTTTTCCATGTGCCCCTGCAGTATTGCACTTGTTTGTAATTATTTCAATGTGGACTGACTGCCCTGCTGCTAAGGTCTTGCATCCTTTCTCACTTTACAGAGCAACAATGAGTCCTTTAAACACTCCCAATGTAAACAAATTCTGAATAATTAAAATCTTGAATACCACCTTCTATGTTTATTATAATTTTATAGAAAAGAGAGTATTTCTGACAAATAAGAATCCCCTCATAAGCTAAAAATATCATGAACCTGAAACAATCACACTTTGAGAATGCCATTACATATGCCACACTGAGAGGACACACAAGGTAACGACAGCCTACCTATGCATTTATGATATCAACCAAAGTTTGTTTCATAAACATTTAACTCTGTCTTTCTTATCCACATGATTTCATACAGTACTTGACATGCCAGAAGTACACAGTTACATAATTCTGACCTACATGGAGGCCTAAGCCAGCAGAAAGTAAGACAACTAACCATTACTCTGACAGTACATCTACCCTTTCTCAATTCGAGATAAAGAGCTCTCATTATTAAGCAGAATTTTACACCCATGTATTAATTAATCATGACAAAAATATCCCCAAGTCAAAACTAACGAGGCAAGATTTGAGCTTTTGAGGGCTCATTATATTAATATACACTAAAATCATACAACCCCCCCACCACCACCTATAAAACTGTCAGACTCTAAACATCTGCCACCACAGCAAATACCAATATATGAACTAAATGGTGTCACATCTCTTGTCTCTTTGAGGACAGGATGATACAGATGTTTCACAATGTGCTTTCAGAAATAACAGTATGGGAATATGTCTCCCATGGCTGACTTCATTTTCCAGCATACCCTACAGATTCTAATCACCTAAAATCTTTTGTCAAACTGAACAGAGTATTGGCAAAACCCAAATGTCATAAATTGAAATGCATCTCATTATTTTAACTTAGAACTTTTATTTGATTAAAATAACCTTAAATTTACTTATCTTCAATATCATTTAGAGCTAGAAGCACTATCATACTCTTTGTTTGAAATTGAGTAGTCGTATTTTAGGGACGAGAAGATGGAAAAATGCTTTTTGCCACTAAAGAAAATGTTTTATTACTATTACATGTGAAAGCAAAGTATAGATTTCTCAAGTAAAGAAATACTCAAATCATGTATTGAGTATAAGAGGGGGGCGGGNGACAAAGAGCAAACCAAATTTGAATTGTAAAGATTTCTGGAGTCACGAGTCACCTTTGTCTAAGTGATATTCAAACGAAAAAATTATTCCAGACTTAAAACTAATATTTTAAGTAGCTAGAACAGCTTAACAACTAACAAGCAGCACCACCACATCAGAACAAACTGCAGGTAGAGGCATCTCTATCAAGGAAACAAAACTTCTTTATGTGTTACAGCTGTAATCCCAACAATCAAGCTTGTTTGCATCCAAATTACAGCAATATCCTATAAGCCACCACTAAGAGGATACACACTATTTTCTTGTAGCTGTGCTGTCATTCCAGCCAGATTCTGTCGTATTTACGGCACAACTGAACTACACACACTGACTAAATTGCTAATTATTAATGAGTGTGTTTTTGACTTTGGTACAGCATAATTCCAAAGCTACTTCTTCTTTAGAAAGCAGTTTAAAAGATATACATGAAACTGGGCTACTGGTTTATTTTTCTCCATTTTTTTTCTTTAAATGGCAAGTGCCTCGATGCTGCAAGGTGAGGTTTCTCATTTAAGCGCACAAAATTAATGCAAAATTATCATTACATGAAAGAAAACATTAAATAAATGAATAAATAATCAATTACACTCTTCCAGATTACTTCAGTGGAAGTAAGGAGGACATTTCAAATCACACTCATCTGGATCTTTTTTCTACATTTCTAATTAATGCAAAGTGGATGTAAATCAGTTTTATTGGTGTATTAGTTCTTCCATCCTTCTTTCCTGCAACATGTTGTATTTCCAGCCTCAAAAGACATAATTTAAGTATTTACTTAAACATAATGTCTGAAGTTAACATTACAGCTGCTTACATGTGTAAAAATGCCTCATCAAATCACATCTGTAAGAAAGATAGAAAGAAGGAAAATAAGAGAGCATGTGTAGAATTTTACACGCCAAGGTGCTTAAAAACTATAACACCTAAAAGCAGTGCCTGACATTTTTGTATTCTATGTTGCGTCAAGGCCAAAAACACCCAAGGTACACAAAGTGGAAAATGTGAAGTAGCAAGAGGTTTATAAATATACAGTAAGTTTCAAACTACACAAAAACAGGTAAATTAATACATTCTCTTCTTCATGTTAAATCCTCTTGATTATAAGCACCTTACATTCTGAAGCGTACAAACGCTTAAGTGTTTGCAGGCAGTATATTAATAACCTCTGTGTTTTACTCTGAATAAAAACACAATCAATTGCTGCACATTCATGGGAATCATTTTCAAGCACAAGTAATGAAGCATGAAATAGGAAGTCACGGGTTAAAATTACTTTCAAAACAGGCATGGTATTGTATATGACATATATCTTTTAAAAGCCTTTAAATAGACAATATAAGACAACCACAAAGAACTACTCACCATTTCATAAGCTGTTACAATCTTCTTCAAGACCTCTGGAACAATCCCTTGGAGCTCCATAGTTGGATACTGATCACTGAGATTCATTACTACCAAGGGTGTATTATCAGGTCCAACCAAGTGCATAGACACTGCCAAAATGCACTGCATAAGATTTGCTACAGGGGAGAGGCCACATAATTCTTTGAATGAAACTACTGCATTCTGCAAAAAGGAAAGAAAGAGTTTCCTTTACAGTTAAATATGAAATTTAAAGTCTTGGTCTTTCCGGATAAAATACTTTACTGTTATACTTGAGCTACAATGCTGAGCTACAATTACCACAGTATTTCCCTGAAGAACTGGCAGTTTTCAAAAGCAACCAATATTACACAAGCTTTTACAAAAATCTTGAAAATTTAAGTAATTCAGTACATTCCACAGGAAAAAAAAAAAAACCATATAGAACAAGTACATCTCCTATCATGGCTAAAATTAACTATGGAAATAAACAGGTTCTAAAACATACTGGTTATATATTTTCATGTATTTTGAAAAATGCTAAGACATTTTTTAAATGCCACCAAGAGAAACAAAGTATTAGATGCTGAATGTCTCTATTAAGCAAAGTAAAGTGGAAGGAGGAATTTGGCACATTTGTAACTTTAAACATACTTGAACTACAGTCCAGACGTGCTGAGGATCTGCTGGCTCCATTTGGTGTGATTCACAAACCCAGCACTCCACTATTGATGTATTCCTATCATAGAGCCACTTGAGTAAATTTTTAAGGTACTTTAACTTAAATACTGATTCTGTACCTTTCCCTAAGATTTCTTACAGTTTTATTTTATATTCAGTATGGTAGAATATAAAGCCATATAGCCAAGTTTAAACTTGAAGAAAATTTACAGCACTGGAAATAAAATGTGACTCAAAGCAGCCACTGACATTCCACGATGGGAAATATTGTCAGCACTGTACTGAATTTAGGATTTTTGTACCATTGAACAAAATTGGAAACTGGTGATCTATGGCAGGTCTGGAGTTTGTGTTCCCAAAGGAAATAAAAACAAATATATGGTATATTTAAGCTACAAATGTGCTCAGTGCTCCTTTCTCTCATGTCACACCCATGCAGAGTATCTGGTAGAGATTTTCATTTTCATCCAAACCACTTTCCGTCTTGTTGGCATGGTAAAACTCATTTGTGGACATGCCTCCTAGAAAGACATAATGCCAACCTTAACACAAACAGGAATCAAATGTGAAATATTTTGCTGTCCCTTTATGAGACAAATACCAAAGCAGACTTCCAAATATGTATGTACAGCATATTCATGCAAAATTATGTGAACACTAAATTGCACCTACCCAGTCACCTAGCGGGTACTTTAAGTAAAAGTCCAGGAAACAGAAACTTCTTATATCATCTGATGTACACTTCAATGACACCATAATTACACAGCTCAAGAGACAGACATTGGGAAGTCCATTCAAACAGATTTTGCTTGAGGTAAGTACCATTGTTAAGCCATTAAGAACAACCATTTTACAGAGAGGTTAACGGGGACCCAGGGATTGTATATATTCATTAATGACAGGCAGGCCAGGACTAATATGTACTACTACTATAACTCTTACCTTTGGACTTCCAACTCTATATCCAGAGACTATTCCTCATACTGTTAAGTAACTAAGACATGCAACATCACATCCAGTTCAATCACCCATATTAATCACTTTTATCTGTGATTAATATGCAACAAGTAACGAGCTATGACATCAGCTTTTGTCATGGTAATACAGGAACAAAAGAAACAAAAAAGGCTGTTCCTATACAGATTTAGAGAAACTATTAAAGTCACTGTCACACATTTTCTTTTTTCCTCTTCTTCCATCTTATATTAAAAAAAACAAACTAACCAACTTTGCCCTTTATAATCTGGCTTCTGAGGATATTATGCGGATATAATGGTCATAAAACCATTACAATTTATAACATAACATTTCAGTAATATGGAAATTAAACAAATCTCATATTCCCTGACATAAATTGATACTTATTTTAATTGAATGGTTTATTTGCTTTTATTAGCTGTAAAAACTTAGTTACATAGAGTTTAAATGGTGCACATTATATAATATGTTAGTAAAGTTAAGAAAAACTAGTCTTCCCTCATGTGCCTAAAATATCTTCTCGATAGCATTTTGAGAGATAATTTTAGTTGATAGCACATCTTTCAAACTGACAGACTAAAATACATAAAATACCTTTTAATATCTCATGTTCAAAGGAACCCCACTGCAGAGCCTGTTTTCAATTACATCATTATATGTGCATACTGCAGCATGCACATTTAAGAGTTTAACGTAGCTACACAAAATTCTATGTTTTTACTGCTTTCTCAACTCAGTTCTTCCTTGAAAAGTATCTTGGTATCTTGCTATATGGTATTCTTCATATGACAGAATTTCAGCTTTCAGTAGGTTAACTACAGGTAAAGTTCATTCTACATGCAGCCTGTAATTTGAAACATTTATGAGTCCTTATCATTCCTTTTTTTTAAAAAATTATCTTTTCAAAGAGCAAATTTATGTACCAAGTGAAATGAGGAAGATGCATGATGATGTATTAATTTCTTCTTTCATATAGAACTAGTTTTAAAATTGTATTACTGTTAGAATCTCTTTAATGTAGGATTATTCACAAAGGAAATTTATATACACCGATGTGCCTTTAAAATACAGAATCAGGTCTCAGATATTTCCTTTAATCTCTTTTCCCTTAACACTATATAACAGCAAGAGGATCTGACAGATCAGTCCACTTAAAATGACAATTCTTAATTTTGTTGATCACAGCTAGCGTTCCATTAGAAGTTCATGAATAGTTAAAAGTTTTATTAAATGGAATATAATTTTACAACTCAATTATAATCCATTTCTAAAAGGGGTTATTTACCTGGAATCTCCAAACACATTTTTTGAAGTGAGATCTCTTGGCTTTCCCAAAACCAGCACCTCAGTCTGCAGTTTTTCCCTAAATTCAATGTTTACTAACAAGATGTTTAAAGTATGACAAGTTCTTCTAGAAGACACCTTCTAATACCTTAGTACAAATGCCAGGTATTTCTAACACAACTAGGAAGAATCATGGAAAGCAGATGGATCTTTCTGAAAGCACTGTCTTCTATTTGGGAATTAAGGAAAACCACAACTTTGGTGAAACTATGCTAAACATTCTTTGATATACAAGTAAGGTCTCTGATAAGCATTAAAGTCTCCCTTTTCTATCTGTTGTATATTCCTCCAACATTTCTACCAAATTTTTGAAAACTAAAATATTGCCATACTTTCTTTTAGTGTATTTCTAATATTCCTTCAAAGACATAGAATGTTGAGTTCTAACACCAAAGTCCTATTTCCAGTTCACATTCAATAAAATACACATGTGCATTCAAGGTTACATCAACAGACAGTTCACCAAAAAGGCTGCTCTGACATGATCCATTCTTAAAGTTGTTCAGCATTTGACTCAAATAATTCAACATACAAGACACTTTGAAAAGCATGTATTCCATATGCATCACAATACAAAAAGGTACACATATGAACCAATAAACTGATTATAAAACTGTACCTGCATATTTTCTCTCAAATCCGTAGCATCCCGAATAGGTTGGAGGGCATTCTTGAATACTTCATCTATTGTTTTAATCCATAATGTTCTCAGAGAAGCGTATTCCCTTGATTTCTTGCCCTTCCTCACAGAGAGGCCCCGCTTATGAGGTTTCCCACCACCCCTTCGATTAGTAATGGCCACATGCACAAACAAGGAGGCATGAGCTAAACTTTCACCAGTCAACGACTGCAGAGGAACGTGCCGATAACCAGTCTGGAGACACTCAAAGGGAATAGTGTACTGACCGATAAACTCGTCCCCAATGTAATCATCATCCAGCACTACAAAACGCACCATAGCTAGTTCTGGTAAATTTATTTGAAATTCAAAGCTTTCATCAAAAATTGGATTATCCCCGTTCTGATGCATAGTTTTCGTCCTTTGCTCAGCACAGTCAGCAGGGATTCCATGTATTTCAACATAGACATAAGGATCCACAACATCACCTTTGGCACCTGATCCTTTGGGTTTAGGGAAGTTCTGCCCACTAATGATTTTAATATGAAGCAGCTGAGGTGAAACTCCAGGCACGGTGTCTTTTGTATTCGCACTAAAGAAGGAAACTTCTTCCCTCATGATAGCAGGACGAAGGACGTAGCCACAGTTTCCATTTTGTCGAAACCAACCAATGTTAAGGTCCATCATTAAGCCAGGTGTTTGAAAGTTCATTGCTACTATCTGACAACCACATTTCCAGAAGTCCTGGGGATTCATGTTACTAGAGTCAATCCTCATAGGACTGGGGAAAACCCTCGCAAGAAAACGTTTGTTATAATTTACAAAGTCTCCTGGGTTTTCGTTGGCATATTTGCTAGCAAGCACTTCATTAAAAGAGCACACTTCCCAGTACTTCTGGAGCTGAAATGAAACTTGAAACTCTTTGAACTGAACTGATTTACATATGCTTACCAGCTCAGAGAGATCTTTGCAGAGCTGGAATCGTTTCCCTGTCATTGAGTTTTGCTGTTCTACTCCCTCTTTTGCCACTCTCTGTGACATTTCTGCTCCTTCGTCTTCATCTGTAACATCTCCCTCTAGTCCAGAACAATTAGCAGAAAGCTTCTTTGCTTTAATTAGTATTTTCCCTTTAAGTGATTCCGGTGAAGGGAGATAAGACTCTTCAATGTTTGGAGACTGCGTATGCAGTTTGTCCCCCAAAATTTTCTTCATGTGTTGTACCATCACTTTCTGCTGCTTAATGGAACAATGATTTTCTAAACACAAAATAAGAGGGTATTCTGAAGCAAAAAAGGCATACTTGTTAATAATGTCAATCACACTACGGAAGACAATTTGTGATGTCATTGTATGCCCTGTGTAAATCACGGGCTCATTATCCGGACCATCCCACACATCCAGCTCAACACTTCGACAACCCATTTTTAGAGCACGAATGTAACCTGTGATGTCAGAAGGCCCTCGAAACTGATCCTCTATCAAGTACGTATTGTGAGATGAATTTATAAAATAATGAGATAAAGGTTGTTTCATATCTTGACAAACTTTTTTATGCTCTGGATCAAATATGTGGCAGTCTGGTGAAGTAAGGTAATTCGTAAACCCATCTATAGAAAGACAACCCTTTTCCTGGCCCTCTTTGGCTGGCTCATATTTCTGAATAATTTCAAGGCTTATTTCTTCTGTGACCTGTGCCATACCCTGTTCTGCTTCCAAAAACATCATGAGGTCCTTGGTATCTAGAAATTCTTTATTGCTTGAAAACTGAACTAACAGGAAATAGATTTCAGGTCTGGTACAAAGTTCATGAAAAACTTCAATAAATTCTTCTTTTGTTACTTCAGTACCAGTTTTTTCCCTGGATCTATGTAACTCCTTGAATTTCAATTCAATTTTATTAGTTTTTAAACCAGGGTTTAAGTCTTTTATAAATTGTACAGCATTACACAGGGGTATATGTCCCAAATTATCTACATCTGATTCACTGAACATTTGTGAAAGCCACGAAGTCCGCATATTATCTTGAGTAGTTCCTAGCATATCTAGAGTATGTTTTCCATAAGAAATCAGGTATCTTAAGCCAGTAACCCAAATATTTGCAACATCTGCTGAATTAGCAACCAGATCTAGTGACTCATAATTTTCTCCATATATAATTGAAAACGCACAATCTTCTGATATCTGGTCATATATTCCATTACTGCGAAAAATATCTGTATTTTTTCCTGTTCTTACTTCTTTGATCGACTTGATATCAATCTTTGCTTTTTCAGAATCCTTTTTCGAAGGTTCCCAGCGTAGAGACTGCATATCAGCATCCAAAAGAAAGTATCGGTGATACACCCTGGAGTTGGATCGGACTTTTTTGAGCTCAGAGCCTTCCACCATGGCATTGATGCAATCACTTGCACTGCTGATCTTCTTCTCTGTGGGCATGCTGCTGAATGACACAGTCTTCTTCCTTTCTCGCTTCTGTTTCGTACCATCCTAGTAAACAAAGGTGGGGGGGGGAGAGAAAAATAATGTATCAGTATGATTTTGCTCAACATTGAAAGAGGTTTCAATTTAAAGCTGAAAGTTCATCAAGTAGTTCAGTAACGTCTGTGGGATGACCAGTAAGATGGAAATTCTTACTAGAATCATCACAGTGAAAATACTAATAATGGCTTAATATTTAGTCTTGCTTTTGTAACTAATCTTCCAGATTTTTTCTTTGTATTTTTGACTAACACAAAACTAAAAAACAAGTTTTCAATGCTAACAAAATAATAATGCTGTATTATTGCATATATGTATATACATTTTATTTTATGAGTTGTATCTTTCTTAGAGAACAGGTTCTGAAGTCAAGGCAGTAGTCAAAGCAACCTTTTCTCTGAGTCCTTGTACAGTCCTACAGATACTTGCCGAAGTTGTCAGTACAGAATACAATGCTTTCATACCATGCTGAAAGGGTCCATGTGAACACCAGAGAAACATTAATACACATAAAATCCATAGGTCATGGCCCTAATCTAAGCATACAAGACACTAACAGCACTTCTTCATGCATAGCTCCCTTCACCAGAGCACCCATCCGCGTTCCTCCCACAGACTGCCCACAGCACGCACACATCCCTCCCCTTCAGCAGGAAAATACCCACAACAGTCTAAAGGAGCTGGACAGAAACACAAGGAACTGAAGTGGAGCAGAGGTGATTCCCTGCAAGTTCTGAGTTTCAGAAAATACAGCAGTGACTCAGAAAGAAACTTCTGAGAAGGTTTAACTGTTTCCAAAGAACCTTCATGTCATTAAAAAGGACTTGAATGGAAAACCTGGTCATGAAGGGAAGCAAAAGTGATTCACCATTGCTCTTAAAGCAATGAGATAACCCAGAGGTCTTACTTTACTAGAGAAAGCTTGGGTATATAAGGATATATAAGCATAAAAAAAGGGGAAAAAGAGAAAGGTCATTCAGCTACCTCTATTGTACCTGTTTGTGGTAATTAAAACATGTGCAAATAGATCAGCAACACAGGACTTAAGTACAATCAATTTCATAAGAACTGAATTTAAGAAACTTGTGTGCTTTCATTATCTCCATTTTCTGAGACTGAAAAACACTGGGTTTTTTTTCTGAAAGCAATGTGTCTTGATAAGCTAATTTTTAGTCTGAAATAACATTTACATTAAAAAATATTTTTATATTAGATCCTCTAATTAGAAGTGTTCTCCTTATAAAACAGCACAGCTCAAAAATTTACTTTTCCAGCTTTGTTAAAAAAAAACCAAAGAATGTTGATATTCCCTCAAACAGTTTTCCCTTTGAAGTCTGTTCCAGAGCAAATCAGCATTGCTTAAATGGCATAAAGGAAAGTGAAAGAAAACTTTTAACTACTGCTACACTGAACAGATGTTCAAAAAAAACCCATTCATTACAAAATGCATTTCCAGTTTAGGGCATATGTGCTGTATGTTTAATTTCATTAAACTAAAAATACAGAGTCCTGGTTTTGTAATTTAATTTATAAGCATCTGAAAAGTCTTTCATTGGGAACAATGATTAGTAAAGTGAGCAGACTTAATATTTGCTGTTCCGTGTTTGAGAAAATTAATCAACCATACTATTCTTGCACCTTTAATGACAGCAGAATTTGCTTTATTCAAGTTCTCAAGAGACCAGTAAAACGAATAACCCTGCAGAGGACTGTTTTATTTCTAACTGCAGATAAAACAACTGCAGTGGATACTGCACAGGGTTGACTCTTGGAATCTCAGTACGGATTGTTTTCAAACAACAGCTAATTTCCTTAAATTTAAAAAAAAAAAAAAAAAAAAGTGATTTTTGTTTACAGAAGTTTTTGCTCTATTTTAAGGCTAGCTTGTTTGTCTACCTATTTCTATCTCCTAACCTGAAAAAGGGGCAAAGGACAGCTCCCCATATATGAGCAATGACACTCCTGCCTGGTACTTCAGGGCTGGGAACAAAGCATTTTGATACTCCTTTATGCTCTAGATTTCTCAGTCACAGACCTGGGAGAGGAATACATTTCTCAAACTGTTGAGTGACAGACAGCCGACAGACAACCTCCTGACACCAGAACCATCAAGGCCTGGCAAGTATTACCTTGCCTGACGTGATCAGAAGAAAGGTCTACACCTTTCTCTATGATCAGGAGTGTATCTGATCCAAGACACTGAATGGCGAAAGAAAAATAACTCTTACATTTCTTGATGCCATCTGATGCAAACAGCCCATCTCAAGGCAGCCCCACTGCCAGCTCTAGCTACTGAAAGATTAAACTGGAGTTCATGCATGTGGATCAGAGGAGTAATTCAATGTATCACCTGCAAGATTATTTTGCTTGCTTGCCAGATGAATTCACAGCCAGTTCAGCAGTACTCTTCATTTTTGCAGGGTGAAGCAGTCTAGCCACTCAGATTACTTATACAAAGCCAGCACCACAGTTTGAATGAGTGTGAAAACATTCTGAGCTCCAGAGCACCCTTCCTAAGTTTTTGCTTCTCCCGAGATCAATAATCCTGAGCTACCAGATTGTGCAAATCCCCATCCCAACAGAGACATGGCAGTCATGGTCAATGTGCATGAACAGAGTAACTTCAAGGTTATTTTACCAAAGACACTGGTGAGAAGTATTCACCTGTCTGAAACACCCACTTTTCTGGAAAGTCAAAGAAAAACTCTCACTCCACAAGCTGAGAATTCAATGGCATAGAGCATGCACAAACTGTGTGAAATTTGTGAGTCTTGGCAATATAGTCTGGCATGGAGGAGACAGATTTATTCTGTTTTAAGATGTGAAGGATTTCACCCTGAAAGTGAGGTGGCATTCATGAACTGGGTTATAAGTCTCTCATGGCCTTAGGTCTGCCTTGAATCAAAAAGAATGGCACATCAGAAAACTGTATCTGAACAAACACAGGAGTGACTTCTTGGCATTCATGAGACTTAACAGGGTTCTTGCTGTTCAACATGCTCAAAATGACACTGACTCTACACTGCAGATGCATAATTCAGTCCAAAGCAGCAGTTACAATTTTTGTGCTGAAACAACTTTCAGTCATTCTAGGATCTCTTGCACAATGAAGACTACGTCAACCCTCAGTTTCTAATATGTTCTATTATGTTCCTATATGTTCTAGGATTTCCCCTAACAGCTGTCTGTATTTCATAAGACTTAATCACTGAAACCAGAACAACAACCTCATCAATACATTTCCTAATACTACTTATGCCCCAGCCAAGGTCACCTGCAAGATGTTTTGAGGAACAGACAAGACCACAGATAGAACTGCTTTGAAACATTGCTCATAACCACTACAAGTGACTACACAGAGTTTAGTTTATCCAGGAGTTCCTAGCGACAGAAAGCAAAGCATCTAGCAGTTTAAAAAACAGAAATAATCCCAGCTGTCACCTGTGGCACTTAAGAGACAGAGACAGCTGGAGAAAATGGATTAAAAGCACAGGGAGGGAAGAGTATATCCATGATAACTTTTTTTTATTCCTCTCGAGGTAACAACAAACAAACACCTATATGACTAAGACAGCACTATCTAGAAAATAGAACTGGAGACAACAGAGAATCTTGAATTGAGATTGAGAGAGATGCACATCATTCCTGAACTGCAGTGCTTTTAATTTATGCAACTTTATGATAAAATTACTTCAAAGGCAGTTCAAATAACCACTGGTACTGACAGGGACAGCAGCAGAGTTCAAACAGAGATTTGATAATGTAATAGATCAGGATGACAGAGGAAATGATGAATAGTGTAAGGTTTGTAAACATTTCCTAAAGGAAAGGAAGCAGAGAGTGAACTTTATGACCTGTAAATGCCCAAATGAATCATGCCCCAGAAGCAGTTCTTAAAAAATATTTAAACATTGAGTTGCCAAGATGTTTAGGTACCACTTGGTGCAGTGGAATTAAGAACACTTACAGCCCAAGGCAGGGGCTTGCCAAGTCCCTCAAAGTGGTAGGTGTGGGGCTGCAGCCAGAGCGTAGTGCAGAACACACCACCCACCTGACAATACAGAATGGGTCCTCACACTGGCCCCTGCAAACTTTAGAGATGGGAGCCTGTGATCCTGCCTCTCTCCATGACTAAAGCCACCTGCAGCTTTGAGGTGGTAGTTCCTAGACTGGAAAATCCAGGCCTCTATCTGCATTTATCCCACTAAGGTACTCTTTTTAGAATAGAGGACTTCAAAAAGAAAAAACAGTGGTAACAAGAGGAAGTGGCACAGTGACAGATTTCTAGAGCACTCGTCCAGGAAGTGAAAGTCCCTGATGCCATAAAACAAACATTGCACTTGGTGACCCTGAAAGCAAAATTTAGTCCAAGTAGCAAGGACCTGAACACTGAATTTTGTCCTCTCAATACACAGCACCCCAGTGGGCAGGTCCTGCTGCTACTTGTTTATGTCCCAACTATAAAGAATTTCCATTCATCTTTATATACCAGAGGTTCACCAAAGTGTGGAAAGCAGCTCCATGCTAGTGTTGAGAGCATGAGCACTCCAAGATGCCCAGGCAGAGGAATCAGAGCCCAACCACTCCATGAGGAGGCGAGTGCTCTGCCAGCTCAGTGATTACATAAGAAACAAGAACACAAAACACCTCCTGAAGTGCAGTAGCTCTCTGCAGGCTTTTTGATTGCCAAGGGCTGAGCTTTGACAACCTCTGAGAAAACTCACAAACCTTGAGGCAAAGCTGGTACACAGTCTGTAGGAGCTACAGTCTCAAGAATGCCTACTTTAGTTCATCCCAAACAGAAACAAGACAGATGTGAGCCATTCAGCCGAGCAAGGTCTGCTCATAGGTGTAATAATAAGACTGCAATCAGGTACAGCATGTCAAGAGCTTTCAATTTTTTCTCTGTTTTTGCATGTAAGTTCTGAATTAAGTAGCATGCTTGTGAACCTGAAAGCCAGTGGTGTGCCAATACTCCGAGCAATTACAGGTGAGTAGGTGAAAAGAAAGGCCAGCTCTAAGTGTGGTAATTTTAATTTTTATCCAATTACACCATTATTTCACGTAATATAGTGTGAAAGCTGTTTTAGATGTCATTTAGTGTACATCTGTAGCCTATAGTGTCAGTAAAATTCATTACTTTACGATGAGACCAGGCAGACTGATGACCTTCATAATGAACACAGAGTGAGCTACTCTTCTGACACTATACAACTCACTCATTACTTGTTTTTTATAGTAGATGTGATACTTAGGTAGCCAATTTGAGTACAAGACTTGCCTGTTTTTATCAAATGCAATTCAGCAGTAATTGCACAATCACCTAGCTTGAAGACATGATGTATAACAAGCCTATTTCAGAAAGTGGTGAGTTTAAAAAAAATTGATGCTTTGTTTATGTAATTAAGATTCTTAAGCATTTTTCTTCAAGACAAAAAACTTGAATTTTAGAGATTTTCTTCACACTTAAGAAAGCATGTCTATATATAGTTAAGTCTACTCAAAGGAAAAAAAACCCACATATATTTAAGTTAGCATTTTAAAATATTAATTTTCTAAAATGCATTTGGTTAAAAATATTATAATATCAGTAATTTGTTCTTTTCCAAGGTTCCACCTGTGGTTTTAGAGATATAAATTCTAGTGTGGATGAGCAAATGTGGTACATGTGCAATGTCAATCATATTATCTTTATCTGTATAAATATTTTTGGCACAAAAATATTTAGGGTTTTCTTTGAAAAAACACCTGTAACTGAAACAGCAATAATGAACAGGACCACTTGTTTTTGCAAGCAAATATTAAAAAATAAATCACATTATGTGTAGTTTTCCTATGCATAACTGCCAACTCTTTCTACAACATAGAATGTGGCATCATAAAAGAGGCTAAGCAAGTTTTTGTGTGAAAGAGGCAGTAGAAAAAAGGGAAGGAAAATAGCAGGTAACTCAAATCAGCAACAGTTCATCTCTGATGCACAAAATTAAGCATTGATTCCAAAAGTTTTATGCAGTTAAAGGCAAAGTGAGAGTCTTCTTTGGAAGAGGATGGGGGGAAAAGGGAGCAAAGAGCTGCGCAGGAGGAAGGAGAGAGGTGGTGGTGCAGAAAAGGCACCATCAGGAGCCATGTCCCCAAAGGCAGGAGCTGGGAGCTCTACATCCTTGTCCTCAATTCACCCTCTCTCAGCCTTATTCTCCTGGAATCAACAACTCAGCAGAAGAATCTGCTGACAGCCACCACTCAGCCCCTCTCTTCCAGCCAAGCATCCTCTCTTCCCAGTCAGCACCTTTTAATTTGCCATTACCGGGAGATTCTTACTAACACAGTGACCCGGTTTCACTAAAAGGCACGTACTTCTCAATGCTCTAACACAGCTGCCCAAAGCTTCCAGAGCATGTGGAAACCAAAACAAGCAAAAACTCTTCAAGTAATCAGCACTTCAGCTGACAGGGTCCCAAACACTTCAGAAATGGCACGTGTTAAATCAGACTGTGTCTAGCAGCTTCTGTAGCCACTGTTCAACTGCACACAGCTCCGAGCAGTAAAACAAAGAGTCCTCAACTGAAATAACAACCATTTCAGGAGAGACAAAACATCAGCTATTTGGAAAACATAAGTCCTCCCACTTGTTGTGAATCACTGTATTTTTGTTCAGCATTTAAATATTTCCCCAAACTGGTGCTCATGACATATCTGTTGTTTGTAGAAATCTTTTAAGAAAAACATATTTTTCTAATGTGTGGTGGGTTGACCCCAGCCAGACCCAGTTACACAATGTTATAAATAACAGTGAGCAGGAAAGAAAATATGATTAGTTGAACAAGAAACAACTCTTTTTTTTTTTAACCTTTTTTTACTAAAGTAATTCTGTGCTTAAAGGAATATGGACACAGGTGCAAGTCTTAGCTCAATATTCAAACAAAAATGACCTCTGTTATTTCAGATGTGCAAACTGCATGTTTCTTGATACCAATTTCCTCTTCAAATCCCCTTCAAAACACTCATTTTCTGTCCTGTGTCTTCCTCCTCCTGCCCCAGTTGCGTCTCCTCCCTTCTCCACACTTCAGCTCCTCAGGCCCTCATTAGCACCTGTCTGACACACAGTAAGTTGACCTACCTCACTGCCTCAGGAAACAAAAAATCTATTTTATTCCAAATTAGTTTTCTGCAGTTTTAGTGAGCTGAAACAATTTTCCATGTGGCCAGCTAAGTATCAGAGCTGGTTCAAAATAACCACTAGAAACAAAGAACCAATTAAAAATGGGAGGAAAGAACAGAGTCACACACTGTTATCAAGAAGTTAATTCTATTAAAATCAATGTAGGTGAAATGCTTCTGTTGAAATCCAATCCTACATGAACTGACAGTAAGAGTTTTATCGTCATTAGGTTTTGTGGTGGACTTGGTCATCTTAAAGGTCTTTTCCAACATAAACAATTCTATTAGAGAAAACAAAATCTCTCATCTTGGTCCACCTGACTACAGCAACAATTTCATAAACATATAAAACATAAAGGCAAGCCATAAGAAAGAACTGCCAACACCATAAAATAACAGAATTGATGTTCTCAGGCTCTTGGGCTCATTTTGTTCTGCCTCATTTCAAGAAAACAGGACACCAGAAAGTTTATGATTCTGTGATATGAGAGAAATCACTTTCACACTACCTGTTAGAAAGCAGAGAAAAACGGTAGCCTGTGTTGGCCTTGCTGCTGTTAGAGCAGGCAAATTAACTCAAAAGACTGCGACTGCAATGAGCCAGGAAGTAACAAGATATGGTTTTGCAAATAAAGTCTAGACTAAAGGCTTTCTTTGCAAAACTTCCTACAGAAGAGCTTATTTAGTCATTTGATCAGTTTACCAAGAGTAGTAAAGAAAACATCTTTTAATACGTTTTTTATGTTGCTGTCTTACGTACCCTTTGGTTTTTCATTATTCAAGTTGTCTCACAGGATGTCACAAGGGAGCTGTCCCTGACTCTCTGCTACACTGTGCAGATACAGATTCACACAATATTCTGAGCTGGAAGGGACCCACAAGGATCACCAAGTCCAAGGCAGACTCTTCTTCCATAAGAGACTCTTCTTCCACAAAGATGCCGAAGACATCCACAAACATGAAGCTGCTTGCTGCCTTCTCACTCAGCTCTTACGTAAACCCACTCCAAATTCTTTTGAAGAGAAAGTAAACAATCTGAAATTGCTTATTCTGCTGAAAATAAAGGAATTGAAGCTACTTTTACTTTGTTTGAGTTTGACCTAAATTTTAAGAAGTCTGTGGCAACTAAGACTTCCCCATTCTGCAGTTTCATGCTGCCATGTATGTTTGCCTTCTAGCAGGAATTACTAGGATACACCATTCTAGGATTCTGTAATTTTACAACATGATTTTATAATTTAATTATATTATACTACGTATGACATTATAATTGTATAATACATTAATATATTTTATATATATAATATTATATATGAACATTAAAACACAGTAGCAAAACCAAAATTCAAACACCATTGAAGCATTCTTTCCTGTATGAGTTTATCCACACATTTATGAAATTAAAATAAAGGGGCATTTGGTTTCAGGGGTTAATTTACAATACAGATGAGCAAGGGAAAGGGGAAAAACAGTCTGGTCTCAAAAGAAAATAAATAAGAAGCAGTTAAGGAAACTACCCAGACTGCTGTGAGCACGGAGAGAGCCAAAGCCTGAGTTATGCTTGGCATGAACATCTCAGTTCTCAGTGTTACTGAGTCAGTTACAGTTCAGGCTTCTTGGAAGCATTTCCAACCGAGCAAAAGAGGTATCCCATTTTCACAAACTCGATAAAAGCAAAACATGCATATTTCAGATCCAAACAACCAACATTTTAACCAAATTCACATAAACTGCAACAATTATTTATGAAATACAGCAGTTACTATGTACTGAGTCTTAAATTGAGGAAACGCCACTGACAAGCTGTTAAAAATTGCTTGATGGCATGAAGAGTTTTAACCCTAGATAAGCAAGTTGAGAGTTTTTTAGACTCCTAATTTCTCATGTATTAAGAAATTATATCTAAACTATGACAAACAGATCATTTAAACTGCTACAAAGAAACTTATGTTTATTATAACCATTTATTTTTTCTGCCATCAGTTATCAGAAAAAGTAATAGTAGCTACAGATGCTTTTAGCTTGAGTAATGACTGAAGATGACAAAGGTGATGCTGCATATAAAAGTACTAAAGGATTTGAAATTGGCTCAACAAAATGGCTCAACAGGTTGCAGCATGGCTCAGGAGAGAAGTCTCTGAGTCGTCACTGTTATCCATAAAAATAGCAAGATGCTCTTTCTGCATGCATGCACACCTATTTATACTCCGAGCATTTTCATTTTCAGGTCTTCCATAATGTTTTAAATACCCAAACATTACAGCTAAGATACACTTTCAGGAGCATTCCAATCAAGACTTATCGACAAGATTTAATAAGCACCAGTCTGGGGTTGCACATCAGATTTTTTTCTAGTACTCACAGCTGCACGTTAGTTCCACTGGTAGAAAGCACAGCATTTTTCCATTTCTTGTTGCAGTCATAAACAGCAATTTGACCGAACTGGCAAAATAAATAACACAGCTGCCAGCTTTTAAAGCAAAAGTACAGCATGTGGGTGACTATGAACTATAACAGAGTAACTATGTTAAAGATTTCTGTAATTTTAGATGTAGGCTCTGCAGAAAGCTGCTTCACCTCTCCCTCTCCTGCTTCCCTTCAGCATCATAGAGGAAGAGAAGCCAACAGCATCACAAGCAAGAGGTGAAATGGAGCACTGGTTCAAGCCTCCCAACCCTTTTGCACTCTTGGGAAAGCCTTCTGAGCAGCTTTTCCAGATTTTCCCACAGACTTGAGTGTTGGGTTTATTTGGTTGGTTTTTCACCAACTTTCCTACCTAGCAGGCCCAGACACCATCCTATCTGATTCAAAACAAACCACCTGACAAAAACAAGTTTGTAGAGTATGCATTTTAGGATGCCATTACAGGTACATACTCCACAAAATGACATATATTTAAATACTAAAAACAATAATATGGAAAACAACACCTTACTCCATGCACACAAGATTCTTATTTTCAATGCTGCATATGCAGCCAGCAAATGAAAATAACTGTGTTTGTTATGATGGACTAATTTAGTCAGAAAGCAGAGAAGTACCTTGTCTCTCTCCTCTGCTGCAAGAGGAAGTCTACATGATATTCACTTAACTGTCAACATCTCCTGCTCACAAAAAATAAACAGCAGATTGACCACAAACATGCTGTATGATTTATAGGAACAGCTTTTTCACATATCCTTACAGGTCACCCCACCCAACCTCTCAGCACAATGTTATGACTCAGTCATGCGTTTTTACTTTCCCTGATGTGGCAAAAATGTTCACTTCCACCTGTGCTGTCAGTTTGTGTATTTTGTCCAAATTAAAACCCAAATGTCATCTGCTCTCTTGGAAAGTTCCTGGTGGTTTTGTGTCCTTTCCTGTCACTGAGTGTTTTTCAGGGAACAACACAGAAGTAAAACTATCACCCATAAGTTATTTTTTTCAAGTCATACATTCAAGGCTTTGGAGTAATAAAATGTAATTTTTTTTTTTCATTCTAAAAACTGTCATTACCACTGCCCTGCAGCTTTCAATTCATCACTGATTCTCTTCAGTCTAGTGATTGATGAATGGTGTCTTCAGATTTGCTTCTGGACTAATTGTAATTGGACTAGCAAATTTCAAAAGATAACTTTAAAGAAAGAAATGGAACTTCACAAACTGGTTTGTTCTTCTTATGTGGTTTGAGCTAAGTTCCTTTTTGTCACTTAGGAGAGTGACTAATACCAATATTAACTTTTCAATGCCACAAACAGTTCATGCACATAATTCAGTATTAAATTAAATACAAAAGTTGGAACTTATAAAAATTTACAACTTGCTGAACACATATTATCTTTCAAATTCTTGAGCTTCTACTTCATCCTTACTACTAGGATGGCAATATAATTAAGCAGTGATAACTAGCTGTTGATTTTTAAGGACAATTCTTATGAATTAGATAAAAAACACTTACTAGATTATCACACAGGCAGACAAGACCTGAGTGCCCAAGTACCTTTGCTAACCACATAAAGCTGTTTCTGACATGTTTTCCATGTTTATTTTCAGGTGTATGTAATTTACAGTTGTCAAAAAATTACAGGAAATTCTCATGCTGAATGCTACATCAATGCCCTTCTCCCCCCCTTAACTCAGTTCTTTAATTATTCATAACAGTTACAGGCACTTAGGAAAGAACAGTGAACTATAAATATTTAATACATGATGCCTGTAACAGAAAGACATGAGAGAGACTACAAAAATCAAATAGTATAAAGTATTTGTTTAACCTAAGCAAAATAAAAAGCAAGGCAGGCAATCTTTATATTTATATAAATGTTCATAGCTTTAACAAACCAAACCTATTAAGTTATCTGTATGCTTTCCCAAATAATTACAATTAAACAAATAAAAATTGGCAGGTATACCAGTTTTCTTCAGACTTCCATTATTTCAAAGGGATCTATTTTGATTGCTTGCTACAAGCTTGCCTTGTGAGGAATGCTGAAAAAGTATCACTACAGGACATTACAGTTTCAGTATGTTAAAGGACACAAGAGTCAAAAGCAAATACACTGAAGACAATTTTTAGATTCTCATCTACAAAAGCAGCACCTTAGCAAGCAGTTGCTAGGAAATTCTCAATATGGATTAGAATTACAGCACTTGGAGCAGTAAGAAAGTATGCAAGAACTTGAAAGTATTGTAAAATACGGTTCATAACCTTTCTAGTAGTGGAGGAAGGCTACAGATTTACTGTGCACTTGAACTTCAGTACAATATGGCAGGCAAAAAATAATCCTTCTTTTAATTTTCAAAACTGAGTGTATTTAATACTTGGCACAGGCAATAATGAAAATATGGTAATACCATAACTGTGTTCTGTGGAGGAAAAAAATAATTACTAGGAAAACAAGACTCCTTTTTTAAACCACTAAGTCACACAAGAGAAATATCATTAATCTTTCAACAGTATATTCACATACCACATCTCAATACCCTGTATGCAGCTTTCTAAATTTCTTACACATCACAAATACTCCAAAAGTCACAGTGCAAAGCACAAAAATTAACTCACATGACATCCAAAACTAAAACCCATCACAGAAGCAAAACAATTTTCTCATCTATTTTCTTCAAAGTGAATTACCTTCTGCTCACTCTGACACCAAAGGCCTCCACTGATTCTGCTCACAGCACAGAGTGCTATCCCTGACCTTTGAAATCATCTCAGGGTCCCACCACAAAGGCCCACCTGCCTAAACCCACAGGAAAAAAGGTGCATGCCTGGGGTGGGCAAGAAAAGGCCAAAGAAGAAAAGTTTAGGTCATACTTAGAAACCACATTAATTTTTCTTATCTCAACCTTATGGCCACCCACCACGAAAACTCACAGTGACTAAATGATTTCATGGGCAGAAGTTTTATTCTTGGTCAATGCAACAGAGATAGAAACTGGAACTGTTCCCTCACAGCCAACACCCCTGCTCTCCCAGCTTCCTACTTCCAACTTTCTCTTTAATTGTAATTACTGGTTTAACAAAACTATCAAAACATATTATTTTAATAGCTCATATTTTATTGTTTTAAAATGATTTGAACATTCATCTTCAACATGGAAACCTTTGTGAAAAGAATGTTTTCTGTTCCTAATACTGTTAGTCAGAACTGAAAATGTATCACAAGAGCCACTTTTGTACCTAAAGCATGCAGATATTTTAATCAAGATGTGGTGTATATTTGGATTGTACTTGAAAGTTTGCCTGTGCAGTGGACAGTAATGTAAAGAAAATCCCTGCTCTAAATGACACCAGTGTACCAGGAAAAGTACTAGAATGGACACAGTTATATTTGCAAAATGTGTCTTTTGGTTACCCAGCTTACTCCTCCCAGTAGTTGAATTACGCCAGGAGAAAAAGCCTGCTGTTAGAATTTGTGTGGTCCCTAAAAATAGAGCTGGCCCTCGGGTCACCTACACCAATAAATCCAGTGAAAAGCAGACATGCCTTCGATATTAATGCTTACACTTGAACCCTGAAAATAAAGGCAAGTATTCAAATGCCATAATGAAATTTGAAGGAACAACATTTTATATATTTAAAAACCCTCAGAATAGTTTAACTGCTACAAAGACTAAAATAGTAAATCTTCAACTTCTTACAAAACCAAAGAGATTATTAGATTTTTTAAAAAGCAATAAAAAGCACTGTCATTAAAATTCAAGAGTTTTGGGGTTTAAGTTTTTCTTTAGAAAGAGGTTGTATGTAAAACATTTTAAAAGCACATCTTTAACCAGCTTTATCCATATTTCCACACATTTCTGTAAACTCATACTGCAACATGGCTGGCCCCATTGGACTCAAGAGAACTTAAGTTTGAAGTGACAGAGGGGCCAAAGAGAAGCATAAGAACTGAGAGGAAGCAGATGTGCCATTAAAGGAATGCTGCTTTAAAAGATTTTGATTTCTTTACTAAGACAAAACAGAAAGAACACATTAGAAGAAAAATAATTTGCTGAACTAACCTGATGCAATGACTAATTGAAAAGTTAACCAAAATATTAAATTATTTGAATACAGCATTTTGTATATACATATATACACAACTGAATATAGAACTCAGTATTTATTACCCACTTTGAATCCTGGACTAAAAATAGTCACATTATAGTTGAAAATTGCTGTAAATCAACCAATTCTCTGAGACACTAAGTTAACTGAACACAGCAAAAGCATTCTGGTGATATTAATAGAACTGTCTATTCATATCTGCAGCAACTTGTTGCTGGCCAATTTTCCCCTATCACCGGATTTAAACTGACAGTATAGTTCAGTAGGAAAGAACAAACAATAAGTGGTATAACTATTTCACTCACATTTGATAACTTCTCATTCAATATAAGTTGAATCCCTATTTCAGCAACTTGCTTTATGCTGCAACTCTATTTCAATCCTTCAACCAAGTGTAAATTAGCTATTTAAACTTGTAGAAATAAGACACAAATTTTACAAATTTGGAAAATCAACAAAAATTTGGTCCCAACCTGTTGCACTGGATTATTTAATTCAACATTTTTTAAGAACAGTTCTAGTTGCACACATAATAAAGAATAAATTTTGACCTCAGTAATTTATTATAAATACCCTTCATTTAAATACCCATCATCTTCTGCCAGTCCCATCCAGACAAATATTATTCCCAGAACGTTAAGGAACTGAACCTTCAGGTCTCTCTGTTAAATGATCTGCTGTAAAATACAGCAGAAATGTCCCGCTTTATATAGAACCCTTTCTCTACCACAGTATTTACACACTTCTCACAATGGCATTTACTTCCAATAAAAACTATTTCTTAATAGATTTATGAGAAGGAAGGAAATCGTGGCAGAGTAAGCTCTGTGATGATAAAAGTGATTGAGATAGAAGCAGGCTGTTTCCAGGGCGACCAATGAACCATATATTATGTTTTAGATGTTTCCTAGGAAAATAATCCTAGGGATCACATCATCTAAGAATGCATAAGAGACACACATTCTCCTAACTTTGAAACTTATTTCTTGATTTCAAGTAAATCTGATAAGAGATCTGAAGATGACATGGTTCCACAGGCTTTCCAAAACCAGGCAGTTGGGAAGAAAAAACGGATGAATAAAATTCAGATTATTAAAAAAAGCATAGATCAAGAGTTCACACCTCTTTCAATCCCCAAGTCAACCAACAAGACACAGTCCCACTGGAGCTGACGTGTCATTAAACTTGTGGCAGACACAGATGCATCCAAAGCAAATGAAAGATCCTGATACTTCCTGCAATGTCAAATCTTAGCCCAATGAAGAGTTTTTTCTATTCATATTTTCATTATGGCTTCACTTAAATGAAACGGATATACAGTGGTGAGATCTAAACATGTGAACTCTTTACTGCCTCTCCCTGAGATTTCCTCTGCAGACATTACGGCACTGCTGAGAACTCCCGGGGGCTCGATAAGGAAAGCAAAAGCTTGTTGTTTAACATTATCAATCAAATCCTGCTCCAAAAAGGGCAGGTGTAGAGTACCTGCCTCTTCAAAGACTCTGCAACTACACAGACTAAGACTCCTTATTTCTTCTAGGCAAGACACCAGAGAGGCTTATCTCATCAGAGCATGACCTGCAGTCTTCCCACAGAAGTTGCCAGCAATTTTGAAAGAGAACAGGAAAGGTTTCAGAACAGATCTTAACCTGTGTCAAAATCCCTCCTGTGGTAAACAGTATTTTTTTCAAGGTGGGAAATTCAAGTATTGCCTGAAGGGCTTAAAACCAGCACTGTACTATTCACCTTCTTTTTCTACCAAGATAGCTGCAAGCTGCATCTGAACAAAACCAGTCATCTGCCCTTAGCAGATATGGATGGGTGGTGAATACACACAAGAAAATCACAGAACTTCCTTGTATGAACACGCTTTTGTCTATTTTGGAACACCTGAATTAAACCATAGGATTTCAGAAATGATTTCTCCTCAGATTACCCTAATCTCAAACGATTTATTTTCTTCAGGGAGAGCAGAGATTCATATGAAGTTAATTGGAGCAGTCTTCTGCAGACATGGCTACTGAGGGGCAACGGGCTTTGAGCTTCCCACACAGAGGTCAGTAATCTCAGGATACTCACAATCACATTTACTGATAAGTGATCGTTATGACAATTTAATCTGTTAAAGGGATGACAGTAACTGGAGAACTCTTCACACATTAATAGATAATCCTTCATAATTTTTGCCTCAAACATACCAAAAACACTTAGTAATCAATAAATTAAGATGACCTCCCTTGACCTGCTGACAATACACTACCCAACACATACCAGGGTATTGTTGGCCCTCTTTGCTGCAAGGGTGAATTGCTAACCAAGTGCCAGATTCTCCTCCATCAGGACTCTAAGGTCCTCCTCAGCAAAGTATGAACAATTTTCATTAATAGGTCTTAAAGGACAAAAACAGCTAAAGGACTGTCAATAGGAAAAAGAAAAGTTAACAAATTAGTGATATATGTATTACTGATAATTTTTAACACAACTTAAAACCATTTCTGTGTAATTTGTTTGTTTTAAACACAGTCCATTTTAGGAGGTTTGCTCCTAAAGATAGTGTACTCAGTGAAATAAACGGAATGAAAATTCACTATGCAGAGGGTTCATATTGGCTGCAAGTTATTATAATCTCAGTATAATTAAGCAGTTGCTTGTGTTCTCAACAAAGTGCCAGTGCTGGCCATGGTTTCATCCATTGTTAGGAACTCCTTTGCTTATTATTTAATAACTTGTTCCACTAATCATTATCAGCCTCACCAGTGCCGAGTACAGGGGGACAATCACAGCCCTCATCCTGCTGGCACTACTGCTGAAATGGGTCGGGCTGCCATTGGCCTTTTTGACCACCTGGGCTCACTCCTGGCCCATGTTCAGCTGCTGTCAACCAGCACCCCCAGGTCATTTTCTGCTGGGCAGCTTTCCAGGCACTCTGCCCCAGCCTGTGGCACTGCCTGGGGTTGATGGGACCCCAATGCAGTACCCAACACTTAGCCTTGTTGAACCTCTCACAGCTGGCCTCAGCCTGTTCCTCCAGCCTGTCCAGATCCCTCTGCAGAGCTTTCCTACCTCCCAGAAGATGAACACTCCTGCCCAACTTGGTGTCACCTGCAAACTTACTGAGGGTGGACTCCATCCCCTCATCCAGATCATGGATAAAGACATTAAACAGGGCTGGCCCAATACTCAGCCCTGGGCAACACTACTTGAGACTGGCCGCCACATGGATACAATTCCGTTCATCACCACCCTTCAGACCTGTCCAGTGATCAGTTAATTCACACATTTGTCTATATTCGGTAAATTAGAGAGAAAAGATACCATTTGAATACACAGCCTACCTGCTGGTTAATGAGAAAATACCAGTAGACACATGACGGAAAAATCCTTAAAAGCAGTATTACACATACCACAGTTTACTGATTAGCTTGTTAATGGTGATTATAAACATTCTGAAAGCCTCAAGAGATTATCTTCTACACTCTTCAACAATTGTGACTTACAGTCTATGCTTTTCCTGGAGTTTCTGGCTAATTTCTAAGCAATACAGGAAACACAACTCAAAACAAGTGTGATGGCAGACACTTTCACTAGTATAACACTACTAGGTAACTCCGGATGTCTGTAAACTAGATAAGACTAAAATACATTTAAAAAACATGAAAAAGTTCCAAGATGTTATTAAGTGTTATTACATACACCCAAACTTTCTGGAACAGCTACTGATTTTGGAGTTCAACTTTCAGCTCCTCCAGCAAACCTTTTTCAGTGATTCATTTTCCTGACCCCCAGCAATAATCAGTTACTCTTCTAAGGAGATGCTGGAAGTCAGGATCTCCGAAGTGAGCAGTCCAATGCCATCATCTCTTCCGAGTTAATGCACATTCAACTTCAAGCAAATCTTACAGGGCTGTAATCCTTTTTTAGTTCCTAACTTACTAATAGTTGGTAAAGTAACATCATACCAACAGTATTATATTTCAAGATGCATGAAAACAGATCCAAATTTTTTCTCCTCCATTTAGCTGTTCACTGCACTTTGTGTGAATGTACCACAGCCACAGAATTATAATTCTAGTTTTGTTCCCATATGCCAGATTGAACAAATGTTATGCAGAGAAAATAGATACATTTTATGGATGCATGCAAGTATATTACTCAGTGATTTATAAGACACTGGTGGCTAACAAGAAATGTTTACACAGGCAACCTTCCTAAATTTCCATGTTGTATGGTAATAGGACTGCAATTCTGCCTGAGATTAGAAGTAAATTACTGTATCCAAAACCACACTCCAGGTATAAACATAACTTTATGAATAGCAAGTCTGCCATACATATCATTTTGTCATGGACATAACTGAGCAACATACACATTAGCAATGCAAGACTCCTCAAGAAAAACTGGCAGACTTGTCACAGCTTTGGATCCAGCAGTGTGTGGAAAACTCATAAAAATGTGTGACTGGGAGGCAACAAGTGCTGATGGTGAGGCTGCACACACATCCGTTGGCTGGTTCCAGAAACAAACTCAACAGCTGAACGCAAAGGCTAAACAACAGCAAATCTTTTGGATGCTCCTCACCCTAAGGCTTTAACCAATTTCAGGAAAATGTTCCAAATTAAGACTGCAACTCTGCTTCAGTGTGTAAGATTCACTTGTTTTAACTAACTTTGAATGTTACAAATGAGGGAAATGGACAGGCTCACTTATTGCCATCAGATGAAGAATGACAAAGAATATGAAAAATACAGAGATAAGACTAAGATTCAGGAACATGAAAGACAAGGGGTTTGATCATATGTTCTTGACCTCACAGTCATCTCCCTAATATATACCACCAGAGATGAATAGTACTTTTGCATATGTTTTTCTTTGGTTTATTTCCATGTTGTCCCAGCAGGCCAATATTTATAGAATCAGTGACATTCTGAAGCTTGTTTGATACAGTCATAACACTCACCTGGTAATCTTTTTTTATTTATTTAAAGATAGTATGTAGACAAATTACTTCTGTAACCACAAACTAGTTTAAAGAATACCACTTTGATTCCCTTTGAAAAATAAATCAGCATTTCCTTCAGGAATGGACTACTCTCACTTTACTACAAAATGCAAAAGCATATCAGTTGTGTACACTGCTACATCTTTTGATATTTTAACAGATTGTTGTTCAATTCTTTTATTCACCATCCAATAATTGTCAGTGGTGTATACATTTATGGTTTTCTCTTTTTATTGAGATTGCAGGAGAACTAGTCTAAATTCTTGTTTTACTAAGGACATTCCATTGAGGTATGTTTTGAAACCAAGCTCTACAGCAACTAAATTTAAATATTCATCACATGTCAAGATTTAAGTAAGAATTCAGAAGTTCCACTTTTTCTTACATGGAATAAACTAGACTTCTTTCTACAATTTTTATTTAAACCTGGTCATGAAAATCCACAAAAAAAAAAAAAANTAAAAAAAAAAAAAAAAAAAAAAGAACAAGCATTTCAGAATCCAAGGTAACTATGAGAGAACAGGCATTCTATGACTTAGGCAATACTATGCACCTTCCAACTAAAAGTTGGTGCTAACACAGCTCACTCTTCCTCTGAACTGCATAAACAAATGCAAGGTGCCCACACTGCTAAGTCAGTTTATGCTCTGGGTCCACAACTAAGAGAGTGGGAGGTAAAGAAAGAGAACAAATGCTTAAAATTATGAGAATTATTCCTTAAAATGAAGAGAAGTTGAACATTCCACCATTGCATAACTGTTTTCTAAAGAAGCTTTATAAAAGAAGCACTTCAGGCAGCATTGTTTTTGTCTCCTAATTAAAATATTGTATCCTCTTGGCTTCCCTCTTTTTAGAAACCAACAGTATTAAAGTACCTTAATTCACACCTCTCCCTTTTACGTCATATGAAGGCAGAAGTCATTCTTCTAATGACTTAAATACAACATGAATTTAATTTGTTAGTTATGTTATTAAAGTAAAAGTAAAATCATCAAATAATGGCTCGTAATTTGGAAGAGCGCTCATGATGTCTTTTCAGGAATTTTTAAGCCACATAATTTCAAGGTGCATGCAATATTTCTTATTTTATATTTGGGGAAGTCTGCTACCAAAGACACCTTGATAACCAGTTTTAAATATAAACATAATTACTCAATATTTTTAGACATTATACTGGTATGTAGACTTTGAGACACCTTCCAAGTGTATTTACAGCGTCTCCTGGGACACCAGTTACCAGGGCAACCTCTGAGGTCACATGAACTACTGTAAATTACAGAAGTTTCTAGAGACTCCAATTTACGTTCCAATTGCATGTACCATGCATGACTGCAAACTGCTGCACTGCATCAAACCCACGCAGCTGCTGCAGCCCTACAGGACAGCCCAAGTCCAAAAGGGTGCTTCAGGGAGAATGCCTGTCAGCAGAAGCAACAGAGAGGAACGTGGGGTGGAAAACAGTAGTTCTCAACCTCAACACACCTGAACACTGTCTGAAGTCGTGTCTTCTCGCATCACCACATTCCACAACTGTCCCATGTCACAGCGCCATGTTTGATCACATTCCTGATTTTCCCAGTTAGGCTCACTCCTCTCCTCCACCTCTTCCCATCATTTATGGTCCCCTCCCCATCCCAGCAATGCTCCTAACCTAGCTCATGCAAACCCTGATCCTTTCCTTTGCTTGCAGGACAGCCAAGAGACAGCACATGTTGCAGTTCATTTGGAACGACCCCCATGCTGGAAGGCCTGGCAGTGCAGACCTGGCACTGCTCAGTAAGTCACAGCCAAAAGAACAGATAGAGACTGCACCTTCCCCAGGTTTTTGCCATGAAAAATAAACACTGCCTCTTCTGGCTTTCTTTTTTACCCCAGCTAAGTAAGGAGATCTGTCTGGATCTCTGAATCATTAAAGGGAAAACACAATATATGGGAAACATATTGTCTGAGCACTTCAGACAGGAAGCACATACAAAAGATCTGTCTCCTGCTGGCTTTATAAAAACCAGATAGCTTTTATAGAAAAGACTAAAGACTTCGAGAAAACACACTAAAATCTGGGGTGTTTTCTCATTTATCCAAAATGTTTCCATTTGCATACAGTAAGTCATGCTGCCACACAGAACTTTCTAATTTGTTTACTTTACTGTAAGAATAGCCATTCTTACATTTGAAACTAATTTGCACTATTGTCCAAAAGAATCACAGCTTTATATTTAGTTTATAAACATTTTGCTACCATTTTTTAACAGCCATATAGAATCTGCTGTATCTGCTCTTTATTATGTCCCGGTTTTGGAAGGAGACTAGACAGCCTGTAGTACAAAAAAAAATTCATTTGTAGAAGATGCCATCAGTCACTAAAAAAGCCAGTGGACTTCTACTATCTATAGATTCTTTCAACAAAATATACTCAGATTATCAATAAGAGTTTTGGCATCAACGCCAAGCTCAGGACTCAAGACAGAATAAAGCACAGCTGTGAAACCACTTTCAAAATAGCTGACCCTATTCCACTTCAGCACAGTGGTAACAGAGGAAATACTGATCATCACACTCTCCAAACCTGATATTAAAAAAAAAGAAAAAAACCAACAACCAAATTCCAGAATATATTAAGAATTAAAAACTGATATAAAAATTTTGAAGACTCTCAGAATTGTTTTCACTCATTCCAAAAAAACCCAGTAATACACTTTTTGTAAGTCAAAAAAAAGAGGACTAGCTACTTTCTTATATATTTGGCTTTCTTATACATTTCAATATTAAAATAATGTCTTACAAACATCTTATCCACTAGAGTTAAAAAAAATTCACAGGTTCAAATTTCTGAAAGAGAAAAGGACCTGTTTTCACAGTGCAACCAAGCCCTGGCTCCCAAGTGCTGCGTATCTAAAAAATGAATGTACAAGTGTAATGAAGCAACAATGGTTCTTCCTGAGAGGGGAGAAACATTTAAGGGATGCTGGGTGTGTACACATAAATACATGTAAACACAAAAAGGAAGAGGATGGGGAAATAGCCATCTTCCAGTCTCATATAGTTACTACTTTGAAAAGAAGCACAAGGCCCTGCACTAAATTTTGCTACCTGTATTACACTGTAATACAGTGTAATAATTACCTGTATCCTATGTGCTTTGATTGAATCAGAATGCTTCTACACCATTTGTTTTATGTAGAACTGCCTCAATTTCCGAGCAACAGGCTTTCAAAACTTAATCAAACAACAGGCTTCAACCTGATTTTTCAGTTACAATTAGCAAGAATTACCCAGATCCATAAATTATGGGAGAGTGTACTCAATAAATTATGTACACAACTACTGGAAAAAACAGTTTATAAGAGTTTCTAGAAACAATGTGTTGTCCTTCCAATGAAAAATGTTATTTTGAATTACAAGGGCTCACCCACAACACCTGAGGCCCAAATGATGTACAAAATATTGCATACACTATATAAGTGGGAAAGAGAAAACAATAGCTGGTATTCATTCTGAAAGTTCAGTGAAATATAACAAAAATGAATGAAAATGAAAACAGAATTATAAATGTTTATTTAGATTGGTCTCCAACTATTACCCAGATTCTCTATGTTTTACATCTATACAGTACCTTCTCCACATTTTGAAACAAAGTATGTTATATTGTTCTCAGGAATAAGAGTCAGAAAACTTTTCCAGGCATTTCCTCACTTCTAAATACACAGTCAAGTGATCATACCTACAGATTGGAAGGAAAAGCTCCATTGTTGTTGCATAAACTGACACTCTCAACATTCTCGGAGTCTGAAATTCCACCCTCCCCCTTCCTGCAAGAGTGCTAGCCCTTCACATTTCAGTGTCAATATTTGTAGATATATTCAATTACTACCAAGTGAGTAGTAAATTACTCCCAATGGAATGTCCTGTACTTTTGGAACAAACATTTTGAAGGGTATTAGCGACATATTCTGATGGGAAAGAGGGAAGAATATTTTGATCCGTGTTTTTCTGAATCAAAATTGTTTTCTAATCTCCTCTAGAAACATCCACATTTAGAAAGGCATAGCATATACACAACCACATACATGAGGGACTGATTTGGAACTTCTGTGATACAGGTAATTTTTGAATTCTGTACGTCTGCTTGGGTAACACATGGCTGTGTAGGTTTAACCTGAAAAAAATTGTATGTAAAAACAGGCAAAACTGAAAAATTAGGGATGACTAAAAATAAGTTTATCCGGCTCACACAAAGCAGACAATGCCAGTGAATGAAGATCATGTCTGCTCTGCAACTCATCCTTGCAACTGATTCTAAACCTGTAAAGTCAACATGCACAAATAAGCAGAAACTACAGTGGAATAAGAAAAGGTTCCTTTCACAAGATCGACTATATGTGAAAAAAATTACCTCTAAAAAGGCAAAAAATAAAGTATGCACTTCTAATCAAACAGACTACCACATTCTTTAATACAAATCAAACAGTGGTCTATTCCCTTATCATTACATGTATTATTTGCCTTTAACTAAATTTCTTAACTAAATTCTAGCAATTTGCAAAATGAAACCCTGCCTGAGACTGAAAAGCACAGGAAACAATATTATTAAAAATTCCAGCCAAAAACTGAAAAAAATTAAAAAGAAATTAGAAAATAAGCAAAAAAAAAACCCTATAATGATATCATAATAAGAATTTTCTGTTCCAAAATTGATGACACTTATACTCAACCCTGTCTCTAATTTCTCCAGCAGAAACCTTCTAGGCTCAAGCACTCTCTACCACCTGCAGAACAGCAACCAGATCTCCCCTTACTGACCTGCTTTTAAACCAAATGTTAAAAACAAGTATTCTGGATTAGCAGTGCAGTGCAACTAAGCAGAATTTGACTCAACAGCCTTAAAATTACACTAGAACTAGCTTGTTGTGGAGATTTTTAGAATTTAACTGGTGATCCTATTGTACAGTCTCCATGGACTTCCTTATATAACTTTGTAGGAAATTTGCTCTAGTATGTACAAGTTTTAGTTAATGTGTGGGGCTTTTCTCCATGCAGACACTACAAAAATCTTCACAGCATGCATCCCAAAAACAATAATCATGATGGAGAAAGTAAAAATTACTCATCATTTCCTGAACATGGTACTGTGTGTTTTGTGAAATTCTACAATTCTGTACTTCCCAGTATTGTAAAACAATTGCTCCTGGGCAACTAAAAAGACAAGAAAGGGTGAAACCAATTTTGTATTAATCCAGTGATAGCATGAAGTTAAAAAGCAAATTCTTTAGTTAACAGTACAAATATATTTCTTCATCTGATAATGTTACTTTAGATTGCCAGAAAGATTACCACCCATTTTGCAAAAACTAGCAAGCATTTTTCATTTAGAAGTATTTGCCAAGTCCTCAACCACAAGGTCGTCTAACTGCTGCTCATAAGGCCACTGACTGTACCACAAACATTAATTAATCAACCACTGCAATAAAAAAATAAAATAAAAAATAGACATACACAAAAA
>VXAC01006246.1:711466-865351 GCA_013399225.1 Rhipidura dahli
AAAAAAAAAAAAAAGAGAGGCTCTTGGAACATGTATTTTCATTTTATAGGCTTTACAAAACATGTTTACTAAAATTAGCCCAGTAAAGCACTGAGCCAAAAAGAGTTTAAGTATAGTTTATTCTCTTTCCTGTTGCAGCTGTTTTAAAAATAATTGAAAAGCTTCCCTGCCCCTCTTTCAGGCTGTAGGGTTCAAATGACAGAGTAACCTGGCGTCAGGAGTTAGAGAGGATGCAACAGATTGAAGGAATGCAGAATATATTCAACTAGGAAGCTTCTTCAGTCAGGCTACAGTTACAAACTACAGTACCTGAAAAAATTACATAGTATAACTAGTACCAGAGTTATATTACAATCACATATCACTAGCAAAAAGCTCCACTAAAAAGAAAGCGAATTCCTACAGAAGAGTGTCAGGCAGGAAATTTATGACAGACTGACAACAGAAGCACAAGAGAAGTTACATAAGGTCTTGGCATTCTTCCAAAGAAACGGGTTTTATCCTTATTGATGCAATTAAGTTTCTTCTTTCACACACAAGTAAGTCCATATTTTAAACTTAATTTTCTGTAAGAACACACAGATCATGTAAATACTTTAAATGCTCACCTAGCTGTCTGTCTTCTCTTGTAGTGCCCTACTTAGAGCTTTTAAATGTATTAGCCTATCTTAAAGAAATCGGAAAAAGGAAACAGATATCTCAACATTATTTTATTGCAGTGGTTCTCCTAAAAGTTGGTATGAGAAGGAGGGAGACACAAATTCGTATTTCTCCCTAGGAAAAGTGGGCAAAATTAAGATGCTCATGAAAAGCCATCACCCAACTGATGGCCAATCTATAGCTACCCACAGAGCTGCCTCTTCAAGAATGGGGCTTAACATGAGAACTTTGGCACCATTTTCATAAAGCTCTTGGTTTCCTGAAGATATCTATCAAACATTACAATTATTTTTGTAAAGCCTCATTTCTTCAACTAACTATAAAATACCTTGTGTTCCTAAACAGAAAGACACGCAGAAGTCAAGCGTACAAGAATCTCAAGATCTGCACTGAATCAGAAGTCTTCGACTCAGAATTTCAAACAAAAGTATATCCTGCACTCATCTTCAGCTTCTTTAGACAGCGAAACTGTAGCTGCTGATTTGACAAACTCCTACAAAGTCATTTTGACCAGTGTCTCTCACCTTTAGACCCAGTGATTACATTTCCAGGTTCATCTTCTCCGAAATGAAAAAGTGGCGTTTAAGAAAAAAAAGATAATCTGTTTTTTGACTGAAAAACTGTTTCATTAACACTGCCACTTCCAAGTGCCCAGCTTCTTTTGCTGTAGACAAGGGCTCAGACACTCTACTCAAGGAGATTTTACATAGTCTACCACTACTGATAAATAGCCTACAGCTGGATTTAAGATTTTAAGGTCTTGGTATACACAGTTAATCCACTCTGAAACTTGAGTAGTTGCAGCAGATGGTAATCAGAAATCTCTCATCAGCCCCAGAATACTCTCATGGTATATCATGCTATAAATAAAGCATATCCCTTTCCCCCCACGCTGTAGAACTAGTTATGGAATATCAGAAGTTTCTTTGGTTTATAGAATGCTCAGAAAGATAGTATGATGCAAAGGCTTACATCTCATATTTTTGGAGTGAAGTATTTTTATGACAAAGTTAACGCAGTTTGGAAAAATGTCTGATTCATTTGTAGCTTACGCAGTTGTAATTTTGCACTAGAATTTGAATTTCTCAATTTACAAATGCAGTTTTAAAGCATCTTTTGTATAACTCCTGCTATTATGGGCATATTGCAAGATTTACAGAACTGCAGTCAGCTAAGAATAAAAATAATGAAAACTGATGACCTGATTTGGTCTGCAGAATAAATTAGCTCTATGCTTTTATGAGCTAGAGCTACTTATTCAAGGCAGAAAATGGTACATCTGAGGTTTGATCACTGTTGATAGGTAATAAAATACATTAAAACCAAGGCATCCCCAAGAACAATTCAGCATGAGTCCTTTAAAGGATCCTGACCTTAATCTCAGTCAGGGGGGTAGAGGGTGGGTATAAGCTGACTCCAAACATAACAACAGTCATCACACTGACTACAGCTTTTACATGTTTTCTATCAATTTCTATCTCCTTCCATGCAAATATAAACGTATAGAAATCTTATACATGTCCAGTGTTTCTAAAAATTAGAACCTGAACTAAAACTTACATCACACCACTTTGAAATGGTCTTTCAACTTTACTTCCCAAAAATCAAAAAGTAGTATTTATTTCTTCCCTTTAAAATTATTTGCCAATGAGAACATCAAGTTCTTAGAATTTAGCAAAAACGTTATGTTCAATTACTTCTTGAATGTGACAAAGTCAACGGTTTTTGTTACCTCTTCTGGCAACAAGTTGCAAGTTCTGGGGTTTCCTTGGCTTGTATGGTCAAAAATAAACTTTATTTTCATCTACTCTTACATGAGGTTATAAAAGTTTACCAATTAAGAACCACAGCAGCATCAAGATTTCTTGTTGGCCAGGAACCTTACTACTTGAAATGTTAAAGAAATGCAGACTCATCTTCTGGTATATGTCTATATTTGCAAAAAAATTTCCTCAGACAATGTATTCCAACAGGATTTGTATGTTGCAGCAGAACGCAATCCCTATCCAATTTACAAATACATAAAATACTTCAGAATACTTCTGAAAGACTTTAGAATCAAGTGAACCCTAATATGACACCTTTAACTTCCATACATTTTTATAGCAATTTTTATAACATCTGCATTAGCAACTGATTTATATCATGTTTCGCAGAGATCTCTTCTCCCAACACATATTTGTCTACACAGAATGTCAACAGATGTAGTTATCCTGAAACTTCTAATTGCATCAGCAGCACAGTCAAGCACCCAGATAAATATAAGTAATTGAAGTAATAATGTTTATTAAGCAATCAGTACTTCACACACTTCACTTTCAGTGTTACATCTATTTATACTGACACACGGGTAACAGACACAATCAATATGTGAAAACAATTACATTGGTTTTTCTAATTATATAGATCATAATAATCTGATAAACAAAAAATTAATCTATATCAAAGGCTGTACAAGTCTTTCAGATATTGGGGTTAATTCAGGCAACTTTCAGTGCCAAATGTGGAATTGCTTTGGCTGGGAGGGGGAAAAAGTTACTGCCTGTGACCACTGACAACCAAACACACCCCCAAAAAATCCTCCTGCTTTTTAGTAAAGCAGTGAGGAATGTGCCCAAACTCCACATTTACTAAAAATATGTCACAACATGGTATAAATGGTTAGATGTATCCCAGTATACCTTAAAATGGCAACACCAGTTACAAAATAATTTTCAAGTTCTGATTCCTAATGAAGCTATTTAAATATCTGTATTGATTTGAAAGTTTACTATCACAGGCCTTAATAACACTGGAGAACATTGATTTATGTTTTTTCATTATACGGGGGGTATATATATCAAAATGGGTATTATCTTACCCATTTTTCCGTCATCACACGGTATATAACCTTGCCAAATTCATGCCCTTATGACTATTGCCTTGTGATCTATAACACTAGTATTCTCTACCTACAGAGTCCTCAGTGAAGGAGGACATTCTATATGAATAGCAGGAGTAGCTTTCAAAACACTTATCCATTACCTTACTTCTGTCTTAAACACATATATACTGAAATAAATACCAGGAAACTGTGATGTCAGTAGGGAAAATATAAATATTTTTAAGCTTTACTAAATTATGAAATCTAGATAGCATACTTATGTGAACATGTCACGAAAATGAGCTGCTAATGTCAGGTCTGCACTCTACACCTATCATTATTTACTACTGGCAGAAGCTGCTGCTAGTTACATACTCACATTTCTAGCTGCCATGCCATAAAAACGAAACAAATACTAACAGCTACTGCAAGCATACCAACTACAGAATTATCCCAGGAAATTTATTCTGCTCCTGGGTAAGAGATTACAAATGTTTGCACACATTTGGCTAATTCCTGAAGGCCAGCAGTAGGAAGAGACATAACCTCTACATTGACCTCCAGAGTTTGAACAGAAGTGGATGCAAAATCACTATGTCAGTTAAACAATTACTGCAGTATGTTGTGATAGTGCCTAGAGGCACAGTTAGGAAAGGCACCTGAATATAGTTATTAGACACTGCCAGTTTCAGAGTTTACAGAAATAAAACAAGAGTCCATGGGTTTTGCTCTGCAGTCTATAAACTGCTAAACAACAAGGCTGAATGTGTCATTAAAAGATCAGGATTTTTTTCATACACTGAGCTACCAGATCCTTCAGCATTAACTCATGTACAGGTATATACTGCCTTTCACTGCTGACAGGGCACACAGAATGAACAGCACAGAGAGAATAAGACAGCATTTGCAACTAGCAAGACAAGAGTTCTTGAGGGTATCCCACTGGGATAAAACCTAGGGAACTACGATAAAACTGGGTAGAACCTAGGGAAGGCCCAAATAAAATAAAAGGAAAATGATGTATAGAGAAGCGAGGGAAACAACAAAGTATTTTATCACTATAGAAAGTAGCACAATGAGGGCATCCAGAGGAAAACAATCAGCACTGGTGAAGAAGGCAAAAGCCACATTACTTTTGTATGTTTTTTCTTTGTTTGATTTTAAGAAATTAAGACTGGATTTTATGCCAGTTAATGACGACTGGAAAGTTCTGCTTGACCCGCAAGATCATGGAACTCAAAGAAAAGGCAAAGGCAGCCTGAAGAAGCCTCACAAGGAAAAGAAGGTAAGGAACAAAGGAAGTGGCAACTCATGAGCAACATATCACATGGTAACTAACCTATCACCTTTGAGCCACTTTTCACTGAAAAACATTGCAACAGTGGAATGAAACTCAGTCCCAAGAAACTCTGTTCACAGGACAGAGGAAATACTCCTTCCCCAGCACACAAGTCCCTTGCAAGGTAAATGCACCAACCCCAGAATGGTGCTGTGCAGGCATATTTAGAAATGGCAATACAAAACTATTTTCATTCTTACTCCTTGGAATAAGAACATTCATTATTATTAATAGCATTAAAAAACATTATCAATTCATAATCAGTGGTTTTAAACATCTGCATCTTAAGTAAGTCTGCAACTAAAGAAGATCAAAATTTCCTTTTTTTACTCCTTTCAAAAGGTATATTTATACTGTGACCAAGAACACATATTATTAGGCAGACAAAATTACACTCCCATGGTCTGCTACTGTCTCTGCTGGAGTACAAATCTCTACACAAAAAGATTATGAAAGTGACATGCCACTTGTATATTTCTGGAATCTTGTTTTTATTAATTATATCCAAACAACCTAAGAATCACCTATCTATTTTCAAGCTTACATGATTTTTCTATTATGTTATTGTGTTTTAACATACTGCACCTTGTCTAAATACTACAAGCAGTCCGATAAAAGTTGAAAAGAAATGGAAAAGTTATGTTTTTAACTTCAGGTATCTTCAAACAATATACCCCTGCAATTTAGTGAAATGGTTTTGCTCATGCCAATTTTTTTTTAAACAAAGTACTGAAACTCATCTGAAATTTTCTTATTGTTTCTGACTAGAAGTCACAAAAGCAGTGCTGTTCAGCTGACCTCAGAACCTAGAGAAAAGTTTCCTTCCTCGGGTAAGCTTAATGAAGTGGGGGGAGGCAGCTACTCCGAGTCACACCTTTGGAGGCAATGCAGAAAAGCGTGGGGGTTATCTCATCGCTTGCAATTAGCAAACACCACCTTTCAGGTCAGATCTTTTTTTGAGACCAGCACATGTAAAAATTCTCATACACAACACCGGAAGTTAACTTTTTGCTTTTACTGGTATGACCCTTGTACTAAAATGTTTAACACTGAGCCATATAACAGCTGCTTACTTTTGCTTAAGTGTGTACAAAGTGCAATATAAGTAAGGTTCAGCTTTATTTCAGCACTCCACCCCAAAAAAAAAAAATCGAGCTGGCTGTTTCACATATGATATCTCCTCACATATCTCTTTCTGCCCTCATCTATTAAATGGTTTTATATCTTCAAGCCTCAAAGCATTAAAAAAATCCCACTAGTTTATATTTCAAAGACTAAGAACTTTGTAAAGAAGAAATATTAGATTCTGCTAAGTGAATTTTTTCCCCTACCACTGTTCTCTAACTTCTAAAGAGATGCTAATGAAGAAGCATGCTCTTCCCACATTCTCTTCATCTTTGGCAAGTTTTGTATGTTAAATTACAATAACTAAGGAGTGTAAAAATGCCAAGGAAATACATGATAAAAACACGAATTTCAAACTATTGTTTTTAACAGTATGACGTCCTTGGTTCCAGCATTAACAATACTGTTCTGTTCCCAAATCTTAAAACAAGAGCAGTTTCTCACTCCAGCTTGAAGATACCAAGTCGAATAGAACCAACATGCCTTAGTAGGACTAATGAACTTTTCCTAAAAATGTACAAACAAAAAACCCAGCTATCTGGCATTTTAGCAACAGTTGATCAAAACTTGTTTGATAGCACAGCACTCCTCTCTCTGCAGCTTCTGTATGGTGTGAGTGAAACACAATCTGCATCTCGCATTCTGTCCTTGTACCGCTACTGGAACAAGAAAGAAAATTGGCCAGGGGATAAATCCGACTCTGTCTTGCCACTGCTTTCTCCTGCTTGTAGTATTAGTACTGTGCTTCTTTTTAGCTTTTTCTCCCTAGTGTTTCAGACCGAGCATTCACAGATATTTTTGGCTGTGACAGGCTCAGATGCCAAGCTCGGGAATGTGCTTTTCCATCGGTAACAGTTCAGTCTAGGGCTGCCTTCCCAGCCCCCTGTTTCTCCAGCCTCCTGATGACCTGTTTGCTTGCCCATTCAGCAAAGCTAGAGCACTGCACACCCAAGTGCAACTTCAGGCAAAAGGACTTTCCCACTCCTCCATTTGTATTGCATAAAACCACAAGAAGAGGCTGAGATGCTAAAGGCACTCACATAGTGAGCTCTGTAACATTACAAAGGTAAAATTAGCACTGCCTTGTTTTGTAAAAGCTTCAAACAAACATTAGTCAGAGAGTGTACAATATGCATTCACATGTCAACCAAAGAGTACTTTAGCTGGCAATATTCTGATGGCTACAGAAAGTAGTAATAGATGTATGCCAATTCAATTAATGCTAATTTAGCACTTGGTGTATCTCTCATTTAATTCAAAACCATTCATGTATAAAATTGCACCTATTTGTGCCAATGTAGTTAAGCTACAGGAAAGCAGTTCAAGTCAAGCTTTGCATTTTCTGTAAGCATATAATATTTTTATAAAAACCCATATATGCTGAAGAATAACTAAGAGAATCAGAAATCATTAGTTTTGTTTACACAAAGTAATAACTTTCAGTTATTACAAACCAAATATATTGGTTTATAACCAATATAACCAATATATTTGGTTATATATTTTTTATAACCAATATATTTGGTTATTATAACCAAATTTTTATGCAAACTAAAATACACAAGGGCATTCAACAGCCATCAGCTTAAGCTTCTGTTGTAAATATCTACATACAGAAAAAGAAGAATAGGAGATATAAAATCCAGGGCCTATTTCCCTAACTTCTGCTAAGCTGTATAGTAATAATAGAGGATATAAATCAGCCTGAACAATCTACAGTTTCTGTGTAACAGTTTTTATGTAAAAGACAAGCTTACTTTTCTCAAATATAAGTATTTTACAAGCCATAGCACCTCCTTTTTGAATTCAAGACAAATTTTTATAGTTCAGAAGCAATTAATTGTTTTACAGTGCTATTAAAATATTATCTTATCAGACTTTTTGACCTACATTCCTAAACACTAACACACAATTTCTGAAGTTATAAGGAAGTTTGATGCACTGGATAGACTGTGAAATGAAAAGTAGAATGGATCAAAGTCTTCCCTTGATACTACTATTAAAATTAGTACTTTGACTACCTGTGAAGATTTTAACTCTCTGGCACTGAAAGGAGTGAAATTGCACCCCTTTCCAAATGACCAACATCTGTCCTTTTTTTCTTGTTTAGGCTGAAAACGCAGGATAGCCTCAAGTTTTTTTTATGAGCGCCTCTCCTCAACTGGCAAAATGACAGGAAGATGCATCTATGACTGTAGAAGAGACAGAAAATGGTATTAGCAGCAGCCAGGGAAGTTTGAAGACAGAGCAGCTCTAAAGGCAAGCTTGATGGCCTGCATACAGTGCCAGCTTTGCAGTGATTCAATCTCTATGACAGATTGAGTCAAAATTTTTAATTAATGTATGTAATACTTAAAAGATTAAGTACTCTGAGGAGTTGTTGAGCATTTAAATGCAATCGCTTTTCAAAGCCATAGCAGCCATACAAAGGTTTCTGATCACAAATCTATCATACTCCTTACATTCATCAATATCAAACCACCAGAAGAGGTTTATTTAAAAAACATCAGTCTACCATATCAAAAGACGCAGAGAAACTCTAGACCATACAATCATGTATTTATTTGGGAGACTTGTTTTATTCTAATGATTCCACCCTGGCACATGGGAAGCCCATGGTCTGGGTGACAGAGTAAATTTTCTTCATAGCAGCCTGTATGGAGCTGTGTTTTGAACTTGTGTTTAAAAGGGTGTGGATAAGACCAATGTTTTGGCTGCTGCTGGACAGTGCTTACACAGTGTTAGGGCTCCTTTTTCACCCCCGCACTCTGGCCCCATTCCAGCAAATAGGCTAGGGGTGGACAACAAGTTGGGAGGGCAAAGAGCCAGAACAAACAAGTGAGCTGGTGAAAGGGATATTACACAGTGTATTAACCTCACGCTCAGCCACAAAACTCAGGTAGCAGAAAGGAAGGGTCTGGCTGCTGAGAGCCACCAAGATGCTTGTGGGAGGTAGAAAGTAACTTCCTGTGCAGCAGTTGTTTTTCTTTCCTCTTTTCTTCACTTATTACACTGTCTTTATCTTCAACCAGCAGTTTTTTTGCTTTTGTTGCTCCTACTCTCTCCTGTGGCCGTGGGACGGGCAGGCAAGTGAGCAACTGTGTGGGTGCTTGGCTGCCCTCCAAGGTCAACCAACCCACTACACATGGTAAGTTTAAGATCCTTTCCAACCCTGTTTTCTGCTAAAAGGATCATCACTAGAATCTTCTTGGGATTAATAACACTGTCCTCTCATATTTAAAATACCAATCTGTAGAGAAAAAAAATTAGAGAAAAAACAGCCATGAAAAATGCTGCAGAGAAATAATAAAATGGGTTAAGTATCTGATGAAGAAAACTCAATTTCTTCAATTTCTTCTCATTACTATGATACTAAACCTTTATACTCTTCGGTAAGTCAGGGAAATCATTTTAGATTCTTAAGTTAGAAAAAGTCATTTTACCATGTCGTTCAACAGCTGTGTTGCCAAAGCATTTCCATTTTTTTTTGTCTCAGTATCCCAGAAACTACCATTTGTTTAGTCTAACCAGTCACAGTCCAGATTGTTTTTTTCTAGATCCTACTTCCAAATAACCTCTGGTTTCTAGTACTCTAGGCAGAAAATGTGTCCAACAATCTTCTGAGGAACTATCCATTCTCCACACCTCCCTTGGGAGAAAAGGAGGGTTCTCCCAAAGTTCTTGATGGACTGGAGTTCAAAGCATCCAACTAATATCAAAAGTAAGAAAAAAATTCTCACTTGAAGACTAAACTGTAACTCCTAGGAGTCCTCCAGGCAGAAACTGTCATTATAAGCAGATTTACAAGGTCATCCTCCTTACAATTCTGGGGTTTGTGTTTAATTCTAGGTTTAACTTGGATTTACAGTCAAAAATAAAAATTACTGATTTAAAAAAGCATAAAAATATTACAAATAGTTTTTTATCTCTTCTTTTGTTCAATCAGTAAGAAATATATGGCAGAAATAAAGCTTGAATCCTTATTAGGAGCTGTGGAAGAACACTTCTCTTGCAGCCTCAGTTTTTAGGGATGAACACTGAGAATTGTCACTTGCACTTCTGCAGAATATTCTTCAGTTCCAAATTATTCAGATTGACCTGCTAAGGATCCTTCAGATCAACTGGATTTTACCAATTCCCATCAATATATTACTAAACACTATGGACAACAACCAAAGAATTTTCTGTTTATTTTCCTCTCTTGTACACACCACATTTCCAGCTTCTGCTGAGCATGAAGGAATCATTTCAGTGCCCACCATGAGATTGCCACAGGTATCTTAAGTTCAGTGCAAGAACTTCGTTAATGGATTCAAGCAGCAAGCAATTTCTGTTAACAAAAGGCCGGCTTGAACTCCTCAGAAAGAGAAAAAGGCATCAAGAATGAAGAAAATAACTTTCCCCTCTCCCACATGCAGCAGTCATCAAATCATTCCAATCATTTTCAGAACTAAGAAGGGCTTTTTTCTTACATGGGTGAAAGAGGTGAATGGAAGGGTAGGAGAATAAGTAATATACTACCTCCCGAGAGAGGCTAATTCTGGGAAGAATAATTCCAAGTAGATTTACCAAAACTGAAAAAAACAGAGTGAGCACAGGCTAGAAGGCGGCTTCCTCTAAACCAAAAAAGAACAGTGTCGGTGATTTAATTCAATACTTTCCGGTGATCTTTTATATTTTAATACCTGAGAAAAGCTGTGAAGAATTCAATAGCTCACAGTTTATTAATCCTTTGTGGAATAATCACAGTAACACTGTATACTCAAGAGAGAGGATAGAAAGTGACTACACTTCAATAGAGAAAGAGGATAAACCAGAACAGAGACATTTAAACAATGCAGACAAACAAGATGGAGAAACAGGAATGCCAAACCTTAAATGAGGATGTTGATGTAACAGATGTTTCAGAAACTCCAGGTAATGAAGACTATCACCGAGAAATTATTGCCAGCACAAAAGTTCATCAAGTCAAAATAAGTTGTTTGTGTGGAACAATTCTGCTGTCCAAGAAAATTATGTAAGTTATCCTTACAGTTAAATCAGATAAACTAACTCTGTCAAAACGTATCACAAGATCCTTATGCACTGAGATTTCAAGTGTGACCAATCTACTTTCACATATCGAGGAAAAAGGGGCTGAGGGACACTGCACATTATTAATAAAAGACTTCAATTGTTTTCAAGTAGACAGGACAGCTGTTATGTTTTGTAAGATGCCAAAGTCTTAAGAAATCTTTTAATCCATACATCATACCTGACTACTTTATAGGAGAATAAACATGACATCAGAATACAAAGTAAAACAACAATAAGGAATGATTTTGCATCATCCCACTCTACATAGAGAATTAAGAGACATCAAATGAAATTAGCAGGTGGCAGATTCAATATAAGGAAGAGTGGGTACCTTTTCCTCATCAGCGTATTCAAGATACTGAACTCTGAGCCACCAGTTGTGCTACAGATGCCAAAGTATACAAGGTTCAAAAGAAACTGGGAAAAAAAATGGGAGCAAAACTCATCATTTAAATGTAGATACTGAATATGAGAATACCACCTCTGACTCCAAGAACCCTCGAGCAATAGGTCACTGAAAACTACTAGGTCAATATTGAGGGATAATGATACAGGTTAGTTCCTCATTGCACTTCTCCCTGTGAAAAGCAGGGCAGGGGGAAGCAGTGAATTTTAGCAATGAAAAGTCAAAGCACTTCACTGCCTGTCTCCTCCTCTGTGCACACTGAGGCTTCTGAGACAACAGGGGCTGCTGTCCTTGAGGCTTCTGAGACAACAGGGGCTGCTGTCCTTGCTTCCACGCACGGCAGAGCCTGAGAGGCTGTCAGAACACCTGGGCACCTCCCTGAGGCCTCTCACCCTCTGGGAGGTGATGAGGCTGCACAGCTGGATGCTTGGCTTAACAAAGCTGCCTGCTGCAGCTCTCACCCAGCCTCCCTATGCTGGAAGCCTTGGCTGCAGTCAACAGCTCCAGGACAAAGCAGCCCAGGAGGCAAAAGCAGCAGGGATGGCTGCACCAGCCCCAGCATGACTATATCCTCCAGGTAACCCCAATGGGCAGCACTGGGTTGCCAGAGGGGCTCCAATGTGGTACTTTGTTACCTTGTGCTAGAAACCAGCCAGTGCGTGTGGATCAGGGACAGCGAATCCTGGACATTCAGCACTGAGTTATCTTTTTCAGTTATTAAGTGTTTGGCCTTTACCAAACCATGCAACTGCATTCCTTGTACTTTTCTGAGCAGAGTTCTCCCATCTAGTATCTATTTAGTGGGCACACACATCAGTTTATTCTGTCTTCTTGCTTATTGTTTGCCTAGACAACCTTCAGCTTTGCCTTCCTTCCATGCTTCTCAGAGCCTGCATTCAAGCACTCTTCTGCAGGCCCAGTGGAGATAGGATGATGTAAAAAGGCCTTTCTTAACAGAAGACCTCACAAAGCTTATGAAGACATGTATTTAAGAATTTGTTAATTTGTGTGTTTGACTTTAATTTATATTCCAGTTTTTAAGTTTCTGGTCCACTTTAGACTGTTGCACCACCGGGCCTGCCTTACAGCACACCAACAAACAGAGCACCTCATGACTACCACTTTAAGAGCTCCCAAAGCCCACCTTTTATTTTCCAACAGGAACACAAGCCACATGAAAGCCTTTTACTGAGGAACTTGCATAGAGAGCCTTTGCAGCAACTCATGGACACAGTCCATCTACCACCTTTGTGGATGGCCCCAAGAGGAATACATAATCACAGAATGGCTTATGATGGAAGGGACCTTAAAGATCATCTAGTTCCCACCCTCCCTTCCCCAACTATGGACACGGATGCCACCCACTAAACCAGGTTGCTCAAAGACCAAACCAGACTGGCCTTGAACACTTTTGGGTATTGGTCATCCACAACATCTCTGGGCAACCTGTTCCAGTGTCTCACAACCCTCAGAATAAAGAATCTCTTCCCAGCATCTAATCTACATCTCTTTTAGTTTAAAACCATTCCCCCTTGTGGCTCAAAGGTAGTTTTGAGATATTTTCCATTTCCTTTATCTATGGCTGTTTGAAAGTGTAAAGGAAAATGAAATGTTAAAGAACCTGAGCACAAAAGATGTGAAATCCCAGCACTCTGTAACTCTCCCTCTTTCCTTTAAATAAGCACTCTCCCTTAAGGCTGTGACCTGCTTTGTTGCATGGTTTTTTAACAATACAAACTTACTGGAACAGCAAACCAGTATCACTATGGACCAAATGCTGCTTGGCCCATTAGGAACACCACAGCAACACAATATTCTCTTCCCGTGCATTTAATAACCTCCAAGTCACAAAATAAACCCCCAAAGTAACAATTTTTAATTATTCTCAAATTAAATAAGCAACAGTTTAAATATCTCTGCTTTTAAGCTTATCTTGACAATTTTAAATGCAAATGGAATTTTGTTTTGTTCCCACATCTGGCTCTTCCAATGAATCCTATGAATCAGGAACAAATATAATGAAAACTACAATTCTGATTCACTGATACCCATATTAAATTGAGTATTTTGTCTTCTTGGTAAACTCATCACATATATCTCCACCAAACTAAAAGCAGTCTATTCAATTAATCCTGCACATTGAACTAAATAGAATAAGCTTACCAGTTTGACCCAAGAAAATAACACCACTACCTTTAAAGAAAAAAGGAAAATGTTTCAAAAACATGGAGTGAGACACAGTGAACATACATGCTACAAAATCAAGAACGACATATAACAAAACAATGCTATAGTAAAGAAAAATAAAACTACTCTATTCTTTCTGTTGTTCTTAGCTACCAACATAGGTCAACTACCAGAACTCACATAACACTCAGGCCAGACAGGAGACCTCCCAGTCTCACACACACACACACACACACACACACAAAACATGAAAAACATAAAACCCCCAAATCACAAACAAACAAAAGGGTAACATGGACAGAATTAAAAGTGAAGGACTTACATTATGCTACCTCAAAAGTCAGCTTTCTGCATCATTTGCTTATTTTCTCTAGCTGGAAAACTGCCACATTTCTTTCCGAAGCATTTCTTAGGAAAGATTTTCCTAATGACACTTCTGTCCCTTACACTGTTTTCTGGGACCTTGTTTCTCCATGATATATAAGTGAAAAACTAATGTCTTAGACCTGATAAGCTTTGCAGTAACTGAAGGAAAACAGGTTATGACAGCTAAGTATAACAAGTATCTTCAGTAAAGAATTCCAAAATAATCCTGGCAAGGAACTGGAGAAAAGGCGCCTGTAAACTGAAATTTTTCAAGTTACAGCCTAAAATATGGGGTTTGTTTTTTTGGGGGGAGGGAGGGGGTGGTTCTAAATTTTTACATGTAAGCAAAACAGGGTTATAAAATTCTAGCAGGTGTCACCTTCTCCCAGTCATCTACTGTGAATACTGGAAGAAAATGTATAATGTCAAATAAGTACATTTTTCAGTAACAGTTTGTTTCAAAGTCTCCTGGAGGTTTAGTATATTTCTTGTTGTGTTTTATAGTAACTACATTAAAACAAAAATTTCCTGGAGGCAAGAAGAAATGGCTTTTCATTGCTTATTTAAAACAAGTAATGAGTTTGACAAGCCACAAAAACAAGAGATGGAAATGAAGTTTCAAGCAGCACAATTTCTGCCTCACAGAACTGCAGCTAATGTAAGGCACAGAAAGATCACAGACAGAGTGAAGAAAGTTCTCCTATATCATCTGAACACAGCTGGATGAGAACGTTTCTTAGCAGTAGTAAAATGCAAGACAGAAGTTCAAACACTTTTTATTTTCTCTAAAGTGTTGCCTCTCTCCCTTTCCTCCATGTAGCAGGTGCAAGAATGGCAGTCCTGTTTTGTTTTCCTACTGGAAGAAGCCTACTCCCTGAGATGACCACAGGTTTTATTAAAAACAGGATAGTAACAAAACAAAAATATTAGGCACAAATTTTATTCTGTCTATATTAAAAAACAAATCTTATCATCTAAGAACAGTCATTTAAAGAATCATATTTCCAGAAAGAGGGTTAAGAAATGTCACATTCATTTCATACACTGTAGGGTTGCAAGATGATTTGACAAGTCACAGAGGGATTTTGCTGCTGCTCAACAACTATCTTTCACAATAAGATCTCCCAAGACACTTTCCAGCAAATTAACTGGTATGCTACAAAGGGAAAAAAAAAACACAACCCAAACCAAACCAACAAAAAACCCACTGTAAAATACTAGCAAATGTAGCTTTCCACAATGCTGTACAGTGCTGAAATCTGTGAAAACTATGAGCCACCAAAGTTGTAGGAAAAGGACTGCAAAATATTTTGCCTCATTCAATCACATTATCCTTTCCATAAAGCTCATCATATGACCAAAAATCCCTTTTTTTAAATCAGTTTTCAAAAACTGCCCTACTGCTTAGCAAAAAGGAATATATTCCACACCTAACATACCTCTTTTTATCAAATGGAATACTACATTTTCCAAGAAACTCCTTTAAACATTGTGACTGGGATTTGTATCTCAGCTGTCTGTGAAATCCTTGTATTTCCCCTTCACTACCAGCCCTGCAGCCTCCTTGCATTCTCAAACCTCTGGTTTCAGGAACCTTGGACTCAGATTTAAAATTCCTGCCAAGTTGTTGGCCTGAAATAATACAGAACATTTTTTCATCCTTTCTAGTATAACAAAATGAGAGCTTTGAATTGAGGCCTTACTCTTTTTTCTGAAGTTTTGCCTGTCAACAACAGCATATGAAGAAACTATAGCTGCATAATCACCTGATCAGTGCAAGACCAATACAGCTGACATTGTCCTGCAAGGACTCCCAGGCGGTTGTTACCAGTGCCTCCTAAGCACGTAAAAGAGGAACGTTTACACAACTACATTGTTAACAATTACATAAGATTTTTAAATCAATGGACCAAGAGTTCAGTCTGTATTACATTTTTGAAAAATCCTGGAAGAAAGAGGTAAACACAAAAAACACCTGGCTTATGATCAAAGCAGCCAACAGAAGTTGCAGCAGAAGCCCATGACTTATTCCCACCAACCATTGGAACCAGTGTAGAAGAGACATTTAAAATAAGAAAGGGTTATAAGATGTGCACTTCTAGACTACAGAACTGTGTTCCAAATATTTTAAATAGTAAGAAAAAAAAGTAGGGAGTATCTTTCACCATGATGCATTTTGACTCTTGCAAAATTCAGTGACATGGCAGCTAGGAGTAAGGTTTTGAACCAAACAGAAAAAAACCACAATACTGCTCAGCATCTGTCTTATATAGTAAAAAAATTTATTTATATTTATTTCATACAAAAAAATATTAAACATTTAACAGCTATGCTGTATTTTAACAGAATGCATCAGAAAAATCTTATTTCTCCAACACCTCAGCCAAAGGTACCATTTGATATAGCACACTGAGCAGATTTACATAAAGCCTATGTGATGGTGGATAATCAGGCAGCAGGTTAAATCTCCAGGTGACAGGTTTTTCTCAACAAAAGATGCATTTAGTTGATGGTATCCCATCATGTAATTTTACTAAGTTCAGATGGTATCCCATCATGTAATTTTACTAAATTCACCAGAAAAAGTGAGAAAGACCTGGAATGAATTAAGTAATTCAATAAATTCACTTCAGAATACTTCCAATATATGAAGAAATGGTTTGCAGAGTGTATTATAAATCTAAACATTAGAACCTCATTTTTTAAAATAAAATTAGTTTAAGATTCTTAGATATTTGGCAAGTAGTTAATCTTGTAAATCATTATTAGTGGACAAAGCTTTAATCAGAAGGCATGCAAATGATTATAGTAAATTTTATATATCCACTAAGGACTGAGTTGAATTTGGGATTAGAAAGAGAAGAAAAAAAATATATTTTCTACAGCTTACTCCACTGAAAGTATATATTTGAGCTATGATTTCCAACTAACATAAAAAATCATCAGCAATTATCAGGACAAAAAATGGTGCATTTTCTCCTAGCAAGGCAAGAACTCTTAAACTACTATTTTTGGAGGTCACGTTCAATACTGAGGGAGAGAAATATTAATTTCCACATGTAAAACAATGAAAATCCATGTCATGGATTTTCATGTCATATTCTTGCTACTCCAACTGAGTGTATGTCACTTACACACAGAAGAAAAATAACACATAATCAGACATTTTAGAACAAGCAGTAGAATTACCTGAAGCTTTGAGACTTACGTGCATAATGTTGCTGACAATGATGCTCAGAAATTATGAGTCAGACACTGGATTCTTGTCATAAAAGGGGCTCACAAATGCATGAGGGTTCAAAAATGATCAGGAATTCAGGAACAACCAAGGTATATCTCAACACAGCAGTCCAACTGAGCAGGAACAGACTAATAGGGATTACTTTTCTTCTCAGGAGTAAGAAAGTACTGAAGAAGGGAAATAAAACAAGCCAGTTTCCCTCCTCAAAGGAGAAAGACAGACAAGCAATAAAGTGTTGGGATTTCCTTCCAAGATAATGCTGTTGTATCAATCTTGCGGGACACAGAAACTTCTAGTTCTGTTTGTACTTCATTGCTTACTGTATTTAATAATCATTTTAATCCTCAGTTGAATAATTCTCTGAAGTGAAACTTTAGATGTCCTATTTTCAGGAAGGCATCTGATTTCACTGTTATACTTTATGTGAGTTTTCTGAAGAAAAAAAATGCCTTCTTGACTCTTCTGTACTCTGACACGGGCATTCTGAAGAGCCTCAAACATTATAAAAGCAAAAGAAATAAAAGATTGAATAAAATAATCCACTAACATGAGTGTTGGACAAGAACCTTAAAAGTCAAGCAGAGCTAGAAGCTCAATGTGCTAATCAGCAATGCTCTGTCACCAGCACCATGAAAAGCCTTCCTAAAAGACTTCTAACAGAACAATTGTCTCCTGCAAAGATGTTAATGGCAGCCACTTCCAACACAAGTATCATCACCAGCATAACCATTCTTACATAGTCCTTTAAAAAGGTTTTAAATATTTAGCAAAAGGTTTTAACAGCACTCTCCCACTGCCAATTAGCAGCAGTGATACCATTTAAATATTTGATGATGACAACGCTAAAAATAAATAAATTACAGTCCAATTTAGTATCACAATATTGCTAAACCTCCATTACGCTCTAGTAGATTTACCTATTTGACTGGCACACACTTGAAGTACCATTTTAGTCCTGCACTGCAAAAAATTAATAAAATGGAATGAAAAAAAATATATTAAAGGGCAGCAGGATAAAAAAGGCATAGGAAAGCTTCAACAGGTGGAACAACTAAATATATCGAGATTCTTTAGCCCAGAAAAAAAAAAATACATAAAGCAAACATGAGGAACACCTCTCAGCTTATTTGTGGTAAAGATAAAGCATTCTTCTAATGTAAGAACCAGGTAAACAAGTGAATAGCTGCCTGGTAAAACCATGCAAAGAAAAAAAAAAGAGGAAAAAAAGCACTTCTTCACACAACACATAGCTAAGAAATACCATAGATGCTACAGGGGTGAAAAGCTTCCAGAAGTCAAACTGGCCTTTGACAATTAATGGGGAGGAAAAACCACCCATAAGGATTAAATGCATCTTAGCTCCAGGTCACTTAAGGCTGGAAGCAGATGTCGGGAAAGGAGGCTTTTCCTATTCTTCCTGTTGGAGTCAACATCATGAGCCAAATGGACTTTTCAGCCTGACCCTGGCAGCCATCCTTAAAATTCACAAGTGCTGGGAGCTTTTGAAGGCTGGGGGAAACAGATGCATCTACCCCAAGTTGTGCATTCAGCCTTCATCACAGACAGGTTCAAGCCCCAAAGCCTGCAGGATTTAAACCCAGTGTGAAGGTTGAGAGCTTTGTGCTGGAACAGGCGCTCCCTTTTCATCACCCCTTTCCTGGGGATTCACAAGCAGACACAAAGCACTGCACAGGGCACACAGAGTTCTGCTCTGCTCCAGCACTTTGCTGGGAAGAGAAGGTTCTCCACCAGCTGTTCTGGACAAAAAGCAGAGTGTGGCCAGTCTGTTATTGCTGACGCAGGAAAGATGAGCTGCATGAGGGATGTGGAGAGACCCAAGAAAGAGAGGGATGAGCAGGCAGGGTGACACAGCAGATGAGGTGACAGACACAAACAAGGATCCAGGCCAAGCAGGCTGGTGAAAGACCAACACTATCCATCATTCTTCCACAGCATCCTTCTAAATCTACAGAACACCACAAGATAATTCTCAAACTGGAAGCATGCAGTGCCTCCACACTACACCATCACTCTCAGAGCAGATTCCAGACCAGGCTGGCTGCTCACTGAAGAAGGACCAAGCATGAGGCACGTGAAACGTGTTATTTAAACTGAAAAGTGTTAACCTCAAATAATGTCTGTGAAACACATCACTGCAACTACTACAACCAGGAAGAACAATGAGAAATTAGAGGACACTTGGGTTTAACAAATGAAGTACATCCAATAAGCCATATAAAGTTTTTGGGGGGTTCTTCAAAAGAAAGAAAAAACTAATACTACACAGACTCAAACGATTTACGTCTGATCTAGCTTTCTCCACTGTGTGGTAGTAATGTGCCAGGACGAAATACATTCTCATTTCACATAAATATTAGTCAGGAACTCTAGAATTTACACTGGCTTTTTGTAACAAACGGCTATCAACATATCTCCACAAAAAAATTATTTAGGGAGCATTCTCTGTAAACAACACAATACGCTTCAGTTGATTTAAGCCTGATTTCCTGAAGTGATTTATTTCCAACTGAATTTTTCCTGCCTTATGTAGCAAAAATGTATGTCTTTACACTGTAAACATGTCAATATTGCAACTGAATGTAAGTATTATTTCTGCAACTCAGAAACTAACATTTCCTACAATATGTGCATGAAAGAGATTCATTCTGCTTTAAATTTACTAAACAAAAAAGCATGGTAGAGAGTACACAAAGTCACTGTCCTGCCTTTTTTTGTGTTTCTGTGCTGTTCACAGGAGTTACTTAAAGTCAATAAATAACTGCTTATTCTAAAATGCCCAACTACAGGAAGAAAATATTCTTAACAAAAGCTTACAATACAAGCTGAATTTCTGTCCTTTTAGTCCAACCTACACTTTGGGAATACAAAGCAATGACATGATATCTTTTTAAATAAGCAGTCATTTACACTTTATTTTAAGGAATGAAGCTAGAACAAACAGCTGACAATGTAAAACACTTTCATCACAGGGAACCAGGTAATGAAATATATAAAGCATCCTGGATTTTACATCATAAGAGGTACTTCACAAAACAAAAGCCGTGCAGACCATTCTGCTGCTGCAGGATTTCACAACCATTCTTCCTCTCCTATCCTACACTAAAAAGGGTAGTAAAGGATGGGGATATGTTCACAGATGCTAAAACATCAAAGCACTCACAGAACTGTATAATGCTCTGCCTTTTTTTAGTGTAAGCGAAAAAATAATGCTGGTAAGAAGAAAGGAAATAATATAAGAAAATAGTGGAGGGGAAAGTTACAATCACAGAAACTCAACCATGAAAAGATCTTGAAATTTCTGTGGAAGTGCTTTTTATGAAAAAAACTGCTGGTCTTTTTCTTCTGCAATACCAAACCATTTTAATCAATTTCAGCAAAGGCATTAGGACAGTCATTACACTAATATGCATAACATCAATTATCTGCTATATACTTGTAATGTACCCATTTCCTATACCAAAGTAAAACTTCTGAATAAGTTTCTTTCATTGAAGACTTTTACAGTTAACCTTGAAATCCAGCTTAATATTTGGTATTTTTTATTGCTCATTTAATAAAACTGTCAGCTGCTATTCTGAAAATGAGTTGGTTTGTTTGTTTAAAGATACTTCCTGTCTGCCTGCACTTACTTCCAGAACGTGAACATTTGGTATTTGAAAAGATCCCTGAGCATGGTATACAATCTGAAGTACTCTGGGATATTTTATTACTTACTCCAAAAGGCCAAATGACATTAAAAGGAATCCCAAGAGAGGCAGAAACAAGTCACAGCTATTTTACTTTCCCAAGGCTGTACCAGTTAACCCTGTGAGCCTCAGTACTGCTGAATTCCAGTCTCTCCCTACAGTGCACTCTCTCCACTGCTTTGAATATTCACATTTTGTGAGGTCAAGGTGCAGGAGGCAACAGGTGAGTGAACTATTCAGAAACAAGGGACAGGTGAGTCTATACAGACAGCTCTGGAAAAGAAGTGAGTTAAGTAGATGTACTACAGTCAAGAGGATGGTCAACAATCCTTTCAAAGGACTGCTTCATGCACAGCCTTCTACAACAGGGAGAAGCACAGTGATGGCACTGCCCCATGTTTAAAAGGCATGCCAGATGTGAAGATCCACTGTAAAACACTAACAACAGGCTTCATAAACACAGCTGCAAAACAGGGAAAGAGGCCACTTGCTACTTACTCTCCTTAAAGACAAACAAACCAGCCCTCTCCAAAGGGCCCATTTTATGCCAGTGCTGCAATCCACTAATAATAACATTATCAATTTGTACTTACCAACCATTATTCTAATATATTTAGAAGGAACAATATTTTCTCATAAATTGTATTTTTTAACTAGATTCTGCAACATCATATTGCTCAATTTACAGGTGATGAAGAATACAAATAACCAATTTCTATTTTAGCCATGGAATATATCATTTGATCTTGTACCAAAATCTACAAATATCTACTTAAGAAACCCCTCCCCCCCACAAAAAAAAATCATACACCACGTATGATAAAATGAGAGCATACTTAAAACAGGATGTTTACCTGAAGGTAAGGAAGAGCTGCATGTATGTTAGAAGGAAAGTTAAAATCAGAAAGAACCTGACAAATTGAAGATATAAACTGAAATAATTAGAATGCAGTTAGTAGGACAGGTATAAGCTTTTTTGCAGATGATTGCTTTTGCCCATTACAAAGAGGAACAATCGAGCAGTAGCCTGTATAGAAGGATCACAAACAAAAGGTCATTAAAAGACAAAAAGCATCATACTGAAATTTATTAACAGTTGATCCTGTAGCAGAGCAGTGGAGCAGAGTAGACTGACCTCTTGAGGTATCTTCCAGTCCTATTTTCAAACATTCTTCAATATATATACATTGCTGATTTTTACCACATTTTTATGATTTCCTCTTCTCTGTTTATATTACACATAAATTATTATACACCTTTCGTCCCCCAAAATCTAGCTGCTAGTCTGTTTCTATTTAGACTTCTAAATTTCGAACACAATCCCACATTTGTGTAGAAAGATAAATAATTTAGAATCCATGCACTAATACTATAATATGTGTTCCAACTTAATTTGCCCTTAGAGATTGACAATCGGTGAATTTTCTATAAAGGTTTTTCTCTCATAGAGTCAGTGCACATAATACAAGGACTGATGGCAATATCACCCATGGACCAGCAAAGGCTGGGAAACTACACAATTAACTTGTCCTGTCGGTCTCTGTTTAAATTCTATTTATCTTCTATGAATGCAATCAAATCATGGGAGCAGTGTATTATTTGTGAGCCATGGGCAGGACACCACTGCTCTAATTCCTAGTTTAAAAATAGGCTAAACTAGTCATGTCACTGATCAAGCCCGATAATAGGCATAAGTAAAAATCTCATCAGGTATTCATAATGATTTTTAATTCCATTAATTAATTTTTCACCACCGAACAGACTGAATGTGTTTTGTGAATAGTCTTAGGTTTTGTGGGCAGAGGGGGTGAAGGAGTTGTTATTATTCACACAAGCCAAGCTCTTTACTCAGTCAAGAGAAACACACAGATAAGCTCTTCCAGAAGAGAAGTCAGAGAAGCTAAATTCGTCCAAATTAAGCTCCCACTCCAAGTCAGCTTTTGGAAAAAAATACTTCTCTTGGTGGGCTACAGTACATAAGCCAACTAAACCATGTAAAGGCAGTATCCTCATGCATACATTTCTACAAACAACTTTTTTGTGTGTGTTACATATCTTCAAATAAAATTTCGATTACTGCAGTCTACAGAAACTACTCATGCAAATAGAAAACACATACCACATGCAATGCACAGCCTACCCACTCAGTGTCTGGGACATACAGCATCACTGTTAACAAGTAGTAAACTGCCTGATACATAGGTCTAATGGATATACAGGATATTCTATGCAAATACCTAAGGTATACAGCTTTTGTATCATGCAAGACAGGATCTTTAAGGTGTTATGTATTCTTTTTAAAGTATTATGTTTTTTAAAAAATTAGGAAGCCAGTACACAATCAGTACTAGAGGATGGAGAAGGAATATAAATATGGATAGGTGCTGGTAACCTTCCATAATCCAGCTGAGAGTCCAAAAAATCACAGAGACAGCATGCTCTAAAAGAAAGCTCCAGGATTCATGGAGCTGCAGTTAGCTATTCAGGTCTCTCATACTGACAAACCACAGAGATAAGGCAGATCTGCACTAAAACAAAAAGAAAAAACTAAGAAACAAACAAAAACAAATCCAAAAGCAGCCTCTCAGAAAAACCTACATTTTGGCTGTCTAGTTGAATGGCTGTGCAAGGTTAGATGGGGAGCTCAACTATCCCAGCCTTCTTCCCTAAACATATGCTTTTTTTGTGCTGTCAGTTTTGGTGTCAATTAGGACATGTGCTCTGGGCAAAGTATTTTTCACCGCTGGGACATCCACATCCTTCTTCCACAGATCTTCTGTACCCAGGAGGAATTCAGCTGATACTGTAGCATTTTTTTTCCAAGGGGAAGGGCATGAATAAGCCAAACACATGTTAAGTTTTCTCCTTCTTTCCTCTCCATGGCTGTTTTCTTTGAACTTAAGGAACCTTAGCATCTTCGAGCCAAAGACTGCTTAATCAAGTTTACTTGCGTTGTTACACAGGTTTCTTTGTAATATGAAAAATTACTGAAAATCAGGTAATTTCATATACTTTAAGCTGAGTCAAGCAACCTAATTCCTTGATATACTTTCAGATGGAAGCCAAATATGTATGACCCGTTCCTGGGCCTCCATGGAGACTTGAAAACATTGTGGCTAAGATAATTTAGGACTGCAGAGAACCTAAGTCCACTGAAAATGCTACTTTAGAGTTTACCATGAAAGCAAAAGGGTTTATATTAAAGCATTTACAACAATCATAGTTGTAGAAAACACTGTCCAACATTCTCCATACGTCATGTTTTGTACAGCTGATATAAACGGGTATTATTACATTATGAACTAGAGATCACAGAAGATTGAACAAGATGGCAACATATACTGGCATTCCAACAAGAAAAAAGATCTTGATGCATATGCTGTCCAAATACTCCATCATAGAAAGACAAAGATATGTTTAGTTTCAAAAGCAAAGCTCTGCTGAAAATTATACCCTAGAGGATCTACCTGCTAAATTTGGTTCCTCTCTTCTCACAGACTTTGAAGCTTAGGAGTTGACAATGCTCAGCAAATGCATGACTTTACAGAGCTTGAGTTTAGACCAGAAGAAAAAAGGAAGATACAAATTTGTAAAGTTATCGGCCAAGAAATTTATTGACACTGAGATTACTATTGGTATATGCAAAAAAAAACACCCTGGACTTTGCTTCCACACACATCTTGATAAAAACACTCCTGCTCACAGAATGCTAAAGCCACCGTTCTCCAAGTGTTTCTCACTGCTGTCTTTCTAAATAACTGCAGTCTACCCTAAGTGTATTTCTTCTCATTTTATTACCACAACCTGTCTCCTAATAGAGACATATTTATCCCCCTGGACCTCTTTCTGTCTAGGCCTATAGCTTTGGGAAACCATGAGGTTCTGTAAGCATTTATTGGATGCCCCTGGAAGCAAGCAGCTCTGAGGAAACATACCCATACACCACAAGTCACTTGCTGCCTTAAAGATTCTCAAACGCCTACCACCTCAAAGTCTCTTTCAGAAAGGCGTGGAGAGGAACCTCACACCAAAATAAAGCAAGCTCACTGCCAACTGTCAGAGCAGCTAAGAAAAGTTCACAGGATGCTTAAATCCACTTTGAACTGCAAGATGTAAATTAATTTCACAGAATGTTATAGGAAACATTGTAGGAAATTACATAATAGGAAACCACAGCTAGCTGCACCAAGGAAAATATTATGGAAAAACAAAACAATCACCCCAAAACCCACTACATACAAACAAGTGGCACATAAATTAGTTCACAAATCAGGCATCCAAGAGCCTAAATCCCATGGATGCACAATGCATCATCACTATTGCCTCTTGAAAAATCAGAATCTCACAAATACAGAGAATAGGACATAGAAACTGAAAAAGTATCTATAAAAATATGTACGTAGTCTTTAGCCCTCAAATTTGGCACAACAAAAGCAAGCAATAACATAGGCTATTTCATAAAAATTGCTACAATGAAGAGTACAATCTTTAATCCTTTCAGTCTAAACACAGCTGATATATGAGAGTGAAAGGCCAAGTAAACTACTATGTATAAAGCCTGTGTTACTTTTTCCAGTAATAGCAGCTGTACCACCTGTCATCATCCTAGGTGACACTTCAGACTCAAAGAGTACATCATCTTATACCAAACAAGAAAGAAAAAGTCAAATTTAGCAGGTGCACAAAATAAATAAGACAGAAAAAAATATGGAGCTATTGGAAAAAGGGAACAGATACTGCAAGTAAGAAAGGAAAGGGAAAAAAGGCAGCAACTGCTCTTCTCAGAGTTATGAAAATAGACAGCCAATGGAAACACCGGCTGAAACCAAAATAAAATACGGCTCTGTGCTCCCGATTTTCATGCACAAACCTGTGGTTCTAAAGGATTTAGTCTAAACTAGAACTATTATTCAAATGTCAATTTTCCGTTTGTGACCAAATGCCTACACAGTAATTGGCAGATACAACATTTAAGTATTAGATATTCCATAAAGGTGCATTTTACATATCAACTAACAATGTCATGTTTTGCATGAATGTATGAAATCTACACCTGCATGGAAGAGACCTGTTCCTTGAGGTTACTTTGTATCCTCTTTAAGAGTAGTTTTACTTATATAAGCTATTAAAATTCCAGGAACACTCTCCAAAAACATATTACATCTTACTTTTTCCACTCTTTACAGACTTTTGCTCTTCAAGAGCAGGCAAGAAGCATCTTAAGGTTTACTACCCGTGCCAGATGTTCCAAAAGGTTTCACAGTGAAAACCAGGCACCAACACACCCGGATTCAAACCACCTGAAACTGCTGAACTAAGCAGGCAGAATAATATTCAGAATATATTTAGACAGGTGATTTTTCCCAAAAGTATTAAAACAGTCATATCTAAAATAAATATGGACCACATAACCTTAAATGCAGTGTTGTCACATTTTTCCACTCAAGATAATTATTCATGTGATAACACAAAGTTTTAGTAATCAATTCTTGGCTGCTGCACAGATTACTGTTCACATCTGCAAAAGAGTATCCAGCAACAATAATAGCAGAAAGTTGAATAATTTTGTATTCCAAAGTGCTATAACTTCTGTAGAAACTAAGAACCTTGACTCGGGTATCCATGAAATGTAATTCAAAACCTATTTCCTTCTCTCATGCTTCTTGATCTTAATATATCACAAATCCCTAGGTACTGTGACCTTGTTTGGTCCCCAGAGAGGCAGAAGGTTGCTGTGTAATTAAATCACACACTACAAAGTAGTACAACAGCATGGTACACACTGCAAACAACACTACTGTCTTTCTTGGGCTACCACAGAAGAAACAAAAAAGCATTAAGAAGTATCAGACCTGTAAAAAAAAAAAACCACTGGCAAATCCAGCAAATATGAAGCTATTCCAATACCAAGCTCAGCTGCCCCTTGTCCATTGTTTTAATTTCTTTAGCACACGCACACACGCCCAGCATCACTGCTCAAACAGGAAGGGTGGGTACAGCCTGTCAAATGTGTTCCACTGTTGACTGCCCTTGCTCTCCCCTTGGTTTTTACAGCAAGGTCCAGGAGACGGTAACACAACTTTAATACACTACTGGTCTTGATATTCTACACGTTTTTCTATCATCCAACCAACAGAACAACAGAGATAACGGGCAGAGATAACGGACTGATTGTGTGAAATTTATATTCTAACTGTGGTGAATTGTGTGTGTTTTGTTTGGTGTTGTGATGGTGTTGTTTATGATTTTGGCATGGAGAATTCTTTTTTGTCGACGTGACGGAAATTTGTGAAGATTGTATGATAGATGTGGATTTTAATGATAAGGGATGGAATGTCTCTTGGGTTAGCATGACAAGATTTTGGTAGCAGGGGGGCTACAGGGGTGGCTTCTGTGAGAAGGTGCCAGTAGCTTCACCGATGACCGACACAGCCAATGCCATCTGGCTCCAGCATGGCCAAGCCGACCCCACCAGTGACTGTGGCAGTGCTCCTGGGATAACAGACTTAACAGGGTAGGAAAAAAACCTGATAGGAAGCAATTGCAGCCAGAGGGGGTGGGGGGAACAGCAGACAAGTGAAACAACACCGCAGATAACAAGGTCAGTGAAGGAGTGGGAGAAAGTACTCCAGGTGCCTGAGCTGAGATTTCCCTGCAGCCCACAGAGAAGACCACAGTGAGACAAGCTGTCCCCCAGCAGCCCGTGGAGGACTCCACAGCACAGGAGGTGGATGCCTGAAGAAGGCTGTGACACTGTGGGAAGCCCATGCTGGAGAAGGCTCCTGGCAGGACCTATGGACAAAGGGAAGCCTAGGCTGGAGCAGGTTTGCCTGCAGGACTTGTGACCCCATGCAGGAACCACACTGGAGCAGTTCAGGAAGAACTGCACCAGTGGGTAAGACTCAGGTTGGAGAAGTTCATGGAAGTTCATGGTCCCTCCCATAGGACAGGACCTCACGCTGGAGCTGGGCAAAAGTGTGAGCAGTCCTCCCCCCAAGAGGAGGAAGGAACAGCAGAAACATGTGATGAACTGACCACAACCCCCATTCCACATCCCCCTGCACCACTGGAGAGGGGCAGAATGGAGGGAAGGTCTTTTTAAGATTTGGTTTTATTTCTTATTATCCTATACTGATAGCATTAATTTCCCCAAGTCAAGCATGTTTTGTCCATGACAATAATTTCTGAGTGATCACTCCCTGTCCTTATCTCGACCCATGATCCTTTCAGCCCTTCATTCTATCTTCTCTTCCCTGTCCAGCTGAGGAAGGGAGCAACAGCGTCTTTGGTGGGTGTCTGGCATCCAGCCAACGTCAGCCCACCACAGCTGATTCTGGAAGCATATAAATATCTAAGAAGAAAACACATCTAGCTTAATTTAGATTTAGCTGATCTTGATTAAACTCAGATCTTAAGTACTTGAAGTTGTGCTTCATTTCACAGCTAACACAGCTGTTATACCATTGGAGTAATTTCTCTATGTTCTCTCAACCTTTTCCCTGGAGCTGGGAAAGCGAACCCAACACATATCCCAAAACCATGGATTTAATAAACCAAAACAAGTGCATTTGTAGAAATAACTGTATTTTTTTTTAAAATCCCATTCCTTTTTTTGCCCAAGTTACATTCTACCACTGATGCTCCCCCTACTTTAATATAGGCATTCAGAATACGCAGAGCTAAGTAAAAAGATGTTTCTATAGGTGAAGTACAACTCAGCCTACTGCTAAACGAGCTGTCATTTTTAACAAGGAAAATGCTCCCTATTATGCCTTCTCCCACCCCCAGCCCAATGACATCCCGAATCTCTCATCACCTGCTGTGTGCCCGTCAGACACACAAGCCAATGGAGCCACAAAATTGCTCGGCACAGGTGCATCCCAAATAACAAGCATACTGTACAATTCGTGTCTTTCCCTGCCAGGCTGGTGCCCATGTTGTCCTCTCACAAGCCAGCTAGTTTCTCTCGCCTTCCCTAACAGGAGTTAGAGCCTTCTGCTTTGATAAACCTCAAAACACGACGCCCAGCTACCCCCAAGCGCTACCCCCAAGCGTAGATGTGTACAAAGCCATCCTATCCTCTCACTGTTGTCCACTTCTGACAAAGGAAAAATCAAGTTCCCTCACCACAGGGGGCAGGAAAAAAAGAGAAAGAAAAAAAGCCGGCTGTCCTTTCATCTAGAGCCAAGGCTCTGTGAGCCCAGTGTATCACTCGCATCTCCCTGCCTCTGTCACAGAGAAAAAGACACCGATGGGGAGGAGCAAGAGCTCTTACCTTAATTATGCTGCTCCTCCGGGGGATGCCGGGTTTGCCTTCTCGTTGTTGACTGGTGGAAAATCCTTTTTCTTTGCTGCTGCTCTCCGGGCTTGAAGGAGGAGCTGATCCCTGCTCCTCACCGGCTCCCGGCTGGGCACAGTCCCCGTTGGAGACCCGGCTGCCCGCACTGTCAAAGCGGGATCTCCCGCCGCCGCCTCCTCCTCCTCCTTCCCCATCTCCTGCCTTGAAGGCCACCTTCCCTTGGACCGGCCCCGGGGAGGAGGGCAGCCCCCCGCCGCCGGTGCCGCCACCGCTGCCAAACTCCGCCATCAGCCTCCCTGGCTACGGCAGAAGCACCACCGCTGTCCCCCTCCCCTCCTCCCGCGGCCGCTCGGCGGTGGCTCTCCTTCCGCTTTCTCTCTATTTACGATCGGGGGATTTTGAGCCAAAGTCTCTCCCCCCCTCGCATTTGGCAGCCGAGGCCGCGTAGCTCCAAGAGGGGAAGGGGGACAAACGAAACGTGTCGGTGGCGGCTCGGCGAGCACCAGTCCCGCAGCACCTGGGGAGGGAAAAGGAGACGAAACGTGACAACCCGTCCTCACTCGAGGCGGGGAAGCGTCGCACCGCGGCGCGCTGCCCTGCGCGCACACACGGACACGCGTGGGAGGAGAGGGGCTGCCCGGGTCCCCGCCGGGCACACGCGCGACCCGCCGAGGGCACCGAGCGGGCAGAGCGCAGCCCCGCCGCGGGGACAGGGACCGGCCCGCCCCGGCCGCCAAGGGGCGGAATAGGCGGGAGGGGACCGGGGGAACTGCGCTTTTGGGGCTGTTCAGCCGGGAAAAACGAGAGGCGTTGATGGCGGTATTTTCTCACCCTGACACAGCGACACCCACAATCGCTGAAGCAACGAAGCGGGAGCGAAAAGAGAACTTACAGAACAACACGCCCCAAAGCCTCCGGCCCCGGCCCGGGGGAAAGCCCGTCCCACGCACGGCGGGGACGATCCGCCGCAGCCCCTCTCCGGCCACGAGCGGCGGCGAGAAGCGGCGAAACACGAGCAGGGTCGCCGCCGCCGCCCAGCGGGGCAGCCCCCGGGCGCCCTCGGCAACTTTTCTCCCTTCCCGCTGCCTGCCGACATGCAGCCGCCCCAGAGCGGAGACAGCCCGGCCAGGGCAGCGCACCCCCCCGCGCAGTCGCCCCCCTCCCGCACGCTGCGGCCCCACTACCCACCTCGGCGGCGAGGGGAGCCCCCGGCTGCCGCTGCTGCAGTAGCCGCTTTTCCCCCTCTCCCCTCCTCCCTGCTATGGTCGCCGCCTCTGCCCGGAGCCGGATACAGAGAGAAACTGATTCATGTGGCTGCTTCCCTCGCTCGCTGCTGCTGCCGCCGCCTTCGCCGGCCCAATGCTCGGCAGCAGCCCCGTGGGGGGAAACGCCGGCAACGCCAAGGAGGGAGGCAGCCCCGGCCGCCCCCGCGAAGAAACTCTCCGGGGAAGGCTGAGCGAGCGATCCGGGCTCGCCCCCCTCCCGCCGCCGCCAGTCACAGGGCCGGCCCCGCGCGGATTGGCGGCCCCGCCGCCAGCACCCCCCTCTGGCAGTTCGGGGGCGCTCCGCCGGAGGGCAGGACCCGCGCCCGCCCCTTCCCGCTCCCCGCGCTCACCGGAGGATTCCTCCGCACGCTCCCGGCCCGCGCCTGCCGGCCGGGCTCCGAGCTGACACAAAAGAGCGCGCTCCCCGGCCCCTCGCGCCCGGCCGCATCCTCCGCTCCCCGCTCCCCTCCGCCCCGGACGGTGGCTCCTCCCGTCGGGGCCCCGGGCCCTTCACCCGCCCTGCCCACCCGAGGGGCTGCGGCCGCCCCGGCGCGCAGGAAGGGCGGGGGGCGCGGGGGCGCAGCGACCATTCTTGCGCTCTACCGGGCGCTGACAGCCCAATGAGAGCCCAATTAGTCCAGTTAGAGCCGTTAATTAAGAAAGGAACGAATGTGATGGAGTGATGGAATATTAAAAGCTTAACGGAAACTGCAACTTGATGGTTACCTTCAGGTGTGTCCAACGACACAGCATGCTCGGCCAGCCGGAGTGCCCTCACACACCCCATACACACTCGTTTAGGTTTGCTATGAGACAAACAGGAGGGACTTGGTGTAAGAGCAGTAACTCAGAGAGCCATATATTTATTTTTACCTCTTAACACGGCCGCATATTGAAAGAGCTTGATATTTCACGATTAAGTTGAATAAAGGGAAATGAAATGCCACAGTTGAGGCGCTTGGCCCTTTGCTTGAAATTCAGAAATTGAGTCAGTTGGGGAGACAATATATTGAGAGCATGAACAAAATTGGAAATCGCAGAAGTAGGAGTGCAAAGAGTCACGGTGAGCAAAGAGACACCTAACACGGCCCACACCATCTGACCTTCAGCATTTGGCTGAAGTGCTTAATGCAGGAGCTTGACTCAGATTATAGTCGAATGAAAGCACTACACTTTTAATTTAGGCTCCCCCCAGTTGCCCTCAGGAGATGACTGTGCCTGGAACCTTGGCGCAGAGATCAGACACCTTTCCTAGCTGGCTTGAATAAGGCTACATAAATACCCCCTTTCAGTGTACTGGTGGTGAAAACACCAGACTGAAGGGTACATTTTCAGTCCTGTCCCCTAGCTCCAGGGCTTTACCATGGACTGCAGAGCAGTGCCACCTTACCTTTGCGGCCCACTGCCCTGAGCTGTCTCCAGAAGGAAGGCACCTCTGTCCTCTCCTTCAGAATACCAAGGGACAGCTCATTCCTCCAAAACACAGAGCCTCAGGGATAAAGTCTTCTGTCTGTGTTTACTGTTTGGATCACTTGGAGCATGAGAGTCCTTATTTCACTCTCCTCTTCCTGAAGAGATTCACATCCATGTCCCCACTGTCATTTAACAGCCACCAACTTAGAGACTGGTGCTGGTGTTTTCTTCAATATTCTGTCTGCAGTCTGGACAGTGGTGCTTGTCACTGCAGCAAAAAAGGAACCATAAAGTGTGATGCAGATTGGAGGAAAGTATGAAGCTCTTTGGAGAATATTACTTATTCAGTATCATTTCTAGTGGGTCAAAGAAGTTCAGAACCTGACACTGCTACATCACTCATATGTGGTCCCAATTTCATCAAACTATTAACAAAACTTAAGGTTAAATGAAAGCCTGCACATTTGCAGAATTTAGGTTGTAAACACTAGGGATATTAATATTAAACATAAGATCTGAAATAGCCAAAGTGTGTGTTTTTTATTAGCTAGTAATACAGTGATTTTACCGTTTGCCCTTATGTGAACATCTCTTGCCTGAACATCTCGCCTTGCCATTTAACTAGGAAAAGCCAGCCTTGAATATTAAATATTATCCAGTATTGTATCGACAGATGTGGACATCACAAACCATCCCTACAGGAGACACTTTGTCATTAGGAGTGTCACTGTTTCTTCTGAGGGATGAGATTTATACGCAACAGGTACAAAATGTTATTAGAATCATTTGTCACAGAGCGTTGCCAGTAAACTGTTGAGGAAGATGTAATTTTGCTGCTTAAGTTGCACATACTAGAATACCAGTTTTAAGGCCTGTAGCAAAATTTGATCAGTCCTGTCTCAGAGAAAAAAAGGATTAAAACAAACCCTTTTCAAATCTGCTTATCAGTCCAACCTGTATAGAAACAAGATAACAGCATGGAAAAAGAAATAATTTAACTTTAGCCCTGGAAGTTCTGTAATGAATGAGAGACAGACATTGTCAGACTTTTGATTGTAAAACTGACGATTCAGTACAGAGGAAATAGTACAGAGGATTCAGTACAGAGGAAAAACTTCTGAATCTGATCTTAAGGATACATGCCCACGACTCAATGTAATAATATCTGTATTATGCTTATGCTAAATATTGAAATTTAATTACTGATAAAACATTGTATCAGACACTAAACTAAAAAGGGTGTGCTAGCAAGATGGAGGTAGCAAATAATTAATTCTCCATATCTAAGGCTTCTTCTGATGACCATTCACTGATTTTTCTTACTGTCCCATTCTGTTCTACAGGACTTCTTTAAATTAGCAAGGCTTTTATTCAGATGCATTTTGAATACCTAAAGTTGAAAAATATTTCCATTTACAAAAGGAGGCATTTCTGATAAACCAAATGCCAGAAATGGTCACCAAGACTGAGCTATTCCATAGAGACCTTATCCATCCCTGTGAGCTCAGGGATAATACTGAGGTAACTAATGTCATACTAATGTGAACTGTATACTTTCTTTGCCACAACTTTTTGAAGATCAAGGGGTGAAGAAACTTTATCATTATTCAACAGTGGCCTCAGCAGGCTCTATTTGTTTAATTGTTAAATGAAATAAGGATTATAATGGAATCAAAAGACCCTTCTGTGACAATATTTTACTGTGAGAACTTGCTGTCATGTGCACATATTAGATATATTCATAAAATCCTATTAAATATCAGAGTTCCAAATCTAAGCTAACATTACCCATTGAACTTTTCTAACTCAAATAGTGTGGCAGTGAAAACATGCCAAGAAACAGGATATGCTTAAACCCCTAACCAGTGACTAAATGACCAGTGATTAAAGAAGCCAAATACCAGATTATTGCTAATTCACTAAACACTTTTTATTCCAAACATGAAAAACTTTAATTAGCAATTATCTTGTTTAAATGTTGGTTTTCTGACACCTCTGCTTGAAATATGTTTTTTTCATTATTGTAAGTATCTCTACAATTCCGGTGATAATTTAAATTGCTTGACTTGATTGTTCAGGTCACAGTCTAGCACATACTTGTTTGTTATCCTTGTTTATAATTAAGTATACATGTTTAAGCAGCCTCATTAGAGTCAGAATCTGATTCATAATTAATCCAAAGCAAAGTTTATCTATAAATAATGCAGTATTGTATACAACATCTGTAAAGTACAGGTGTGTCGTGTGCACATAAAACATGCAGACAGTACAATGTGCGCTAAAGATGGCAAAAAGAGGTAGGCAAACATAGGCTACATTGACAGATTTGTCTACTGCAGATCATTTATTAACATTGTGTGCATGAAAATACTTTTTTTTTGCAATTTTGGAATGTTTGTTATACTAGCAGTGACTACAGGAGTAAGCCACGAGTTGGACTTAAATGATCTTTGTTGGCCTCTTCCAGCTTAGGATATGCTATGATTCTATGACTCTAAGTATGAGGGTTTTTTTTTTTTAATCAAGCAGCTCAACCATTTTAGCCTATTAAATACAGCTTAAGGAATGCTTGCTCTCTATCCTACCTATAATGCCTTTTAATTTGGCTACCAGCCTACTCAGTGTGATGGTTGAGAATTAACAAGAGCTTAATAGTAAATCTACTCTTTCCCTCCAGGCTCTTGAATCCAGAAGGAGTGTTTTTCTAAATCAAGATCATTCAACAGTTCTTCTCTAAACTGTCTGTTATTAAGACTATCATGGTGCGGTGGTAACTTGGTTGCAACACAGCTTTAAATCACTTTGCTTTGAAAATGAGACTCTTTGTATATATGTTTTAAAAAAGGTCAGGATTTTTAAAAACTGAAGGACAGCATTCCCTCCCTGCCCATTAAAAGAGGAGACTTTAAGGGAAAGTTAAAGAGCAGACAGGAAGGACTTTCTGGATGTCAGAGGCCTCCCTTAAGGCCTCCGTTTGCAAACTAGAAATTAAGTCTTTTTAAAAAGTCTTGACCTAGGCACTAATGCTGAGTAACTCTTTTGGGGATCCTGGAGTTGTTTCAACAGGAAATTGCAGCTTACCATATTCTAATAGCATGCTGTTAGTTCGCCATTCTTGAAAAGGCTGAAAATCAAATCTTTGTTTGACTTTATTATCACCATTTGGAAAATTTATTTTGTAGCAATACTACTTGAGATATTGTTGGATAAAGTTTCTCTGGAGCAAAATTTGCATTTTCTTCTACAAGGAAAGGCAGACACCACAGAAAGGACTTGCACCATGTCCATTTCAGCAGAGGCACATATGTTTTATGAAAGAGACCGGGACAACAAACCTGTTCTTGAAGGGTTTCTGAGGCACCTTTAAAAAGAGCATACGGTGTTTGCCATCTCCTATCACTGTCCTCTACCCTCTAAGGAGAAGTTACAGAGTTACAAAAACAGGCCGAGAGCCAAGGTTCTGCAAAGGATTAGGTTTCATTTTGTCCCTCCTTACATTTGTTAGTAAATACTGGGTATATACAGAAGCATTTGACTTGTGGGACATAAGACATTTCATAAGCAATCTATTTTTGTCATTTGAAGCATTTGATTCTGTTATTACAGGAGCATGCCAATCAAATAGCTCACAATGAGCTTTTATAGCTTCTTCAAACCTAAACTTTTTTGAACTAATGAAAGTGTTAATAGTGATCAAAAGCTTTCATTAAATTTGCACAAAGAAAAAACATAAAGCTTTTAATTTGTAATTTCAGCATTCTGTGATTTGTGAATTCTCATCATAGCAGAATATTAAACATTTTCACTACTTTGAGGAAAAATGCATCTTTTCCATTACAGGTGAGTAAATAAAACCAGTTGAATTTTTTTGACAGCCTGAGTTCCTTCTATAATTGTCTTCATTTTATCATGTCCATGAGGGTAAACACTGGGTCTGCACGAGCTTAGTAGGAGTTGCAGTGTGTTATGTCTTCATCTTTGAGGACATAACAGGAGAGTTAACACATAGACCCTTCTGCTGATAAACAATTAACTGTATGCTGGTATCAGCTTGTCTTGTCAGAAAGCTTGCAACACAATACAACAGGAAGAGGAATATGTATGTATAAAAGAGGAATGAAGTTCTTTTATTGAATGGCAGTCAAAATCCACATAATTTACTTTAGTCTAGCAACTTTTCTGAATTACAAGAAATCACATTTTATTCTTAGTATATGCCCACAAAAGGGGTGAAGAGAGGAGTTGATGAAACTTGTTATACTCCAAGACATAAATGTATTTCTTTTCATTCACTTGAGAACAATCACACAGCACAAATTATTTGAAGCAGGTTTTAAAAGTTTTGGTAACACATGGGGAACATTGTTTTTCATGCTGTTTGACATGGATACTGGTAGACTGCAAGACAGCAGCCAGTGAGATTGCATCCTGTGCTAAAGCTTGTAATGGAGTTCCTTAATCCCATTAATTTTTGTATTGCTCACATGAGCAATTAACATCAGTTCCTGTCCCTTAGGGATGGTGGATTTGAGTATGTTGCACTAACCAGCACAGTTCTTAACAGAAGTCAATTCCACCATTTAATTTTTTATCCAGTCTTCCAACTTCTGAAGCATAAGTCAACAGTAATATTTGCTTTCTTTATTTTTAGCTCTAAAAATGCTAAAAATTTACAGTATTTATGGATGAGTTCACATGCATATTCAAAACTTCTTTACAAGAAATAGGTTTATAGTTGAAACTTCAGGTCAGAAGACCTTTCAAGACATCTGTTGTACAACTATCACAAACTGGCAGGAGTCAGTAGACATGTAAGAGTCTTCATAATTTCTCTGATGCATTTTTATTTTGTATAAACCAGACATGAAATTCAGGGTCCTGACAACTAATGTAACTTTTACTATATTCTCTGGATTTTCAGAAAAATATATATGTACAAAATCTCTCTGTTAATATACAGCCACTTCATTTTCTGAGTAAACAGCAGCTGAAGTAAGGGGAAAGTACCACTTTTCTTCTGCCAAAAACCAGAAGGAAATTCCCAGCTTCTGTTCTGTTCTCTTCTTTGCTATGGCAACCTACTCGTGGAAGAAGAGTCACCAGGAGGGAGAATCTCTCTTGGGATGACAGTAAAACTAAGCAGTATTTGAAGATTTTCTAGTTCTCTCACATTTTTGCCTTCATGTATCAGGAGGCTGTGAAAACAAAGTTGTTGCAGCTGGCACTCCTCTAACTCTGTTTTGTACAGAAAAAGCCCTTCCATCCTTCCTTTTCTCATCTGACTTTCCCTTTCTGTAGGGATCTATACATTTGAATTCATTGTACAAATTGCTTTTTCCTCTTCCATCTAAGATAAGAAGCTGCAATGAAGTTCAATTCTCTGAGCATTCCTAAGTCACTGCTCAAGGACAGAATAGACTCCAGAAAAGCTAGAAAAATAGTAGCAGAAGAGCATGAATGAAGAAAATTAATGAAAAGGGACAGCAGAGAAGCCCAACAGAACATAATGGCAAAAACATTAACATTTACTTGTAATAAGTTTCAGGATTACTGTTATCATATTCCATAGCACTTATACAGAGACAGGAAAAAAGAAAGAGTGAACACTGAGGGAAAGAGCAAGGCAAAACTAGAGAGGGAGATAAAGCCAAGGAACTGGCAAATGGAAAACCATGGTAGCAGAAAGAGAATAAGAGCTGTTAGTCGTTAGAATTGAAAAACAAATTTGAAGACAGAAGAGGACAGAAAGAAATTAAAGAAGATCGATTAGATGGAACAAAAATATATTATTGCAAAGAAAGTCTTAAAATATAATAGTAAAATAAAATTCAAATAACTTAACTTAGCTGTCAAGGGTTATGACTCTACAGGGGAAGAAGGAAATGCGACCAATCACATGGAATGATTATGAATGCAAGAGCTTCTCACATTCAGATGCAATGAGGAAGTAGCAGATACAAGCCAAAGAAGGGATTTTCTCTTGCAGATTACATTGTCAACACTGATATGTTCCATATGTGTTTTGTCCAGCAGAGGCAGCTGAGGCCTAAATGCATGCTCCTTGTCTATTTGACTTTGGTCATTTCAGTACTTAATAAAGTCACTTTCTGTGGAAAGAGATGCTGTGGCTTTGCTCCATTTAAAATTCTTTATTTTTTCCCCTTATGTTCCTAAGTTCTTCCTAAGCAAGAAACAAGACATGGATTTGCCTGTCAGTGAAGAATAAGATGAAATTACTGATTTTAATCTTTTTAAAATTAATTATATTTGTATCTGTTTTAAAGAGAAGTCTAAAAGCCTCAGTCAATATTAAGGCTCACTGCTGTTGACACTGTATAAATGTGTAGATCCAGTTCAGAGCTGGCACCTAGCCATCCAGTTTGGAGCACAAACAGTGGGATCTTGCCTCTGCTCCCAAAAGAGCACAGAGACACTGTCTGGATAATTTAGAAATCAGGACCTCCAAAATTTCTGACTGTCTTCCTGAGCACTAGGCCATCTTTCTCTAGAAAAGTATTTTCTGGGTCATATGCATGTAGGTAGAAGGAATTTAGGATAAAGAGCAGTGAAGAACTGAAGCACTGTGTGTGCCAAAAGGATTCACCAGTGTATTTTCTCTGGGTCCACTGATTTCTACCAGTCTGCATCTTTATTTTTTCATTTGTCTTAATTATTTTAAGGCACCTCATACACTTAAATCTTATTTGAAGTCTCAAGTAAGAGGCACTATAATAAAACCAAACATTTTGCATAAATGACTCTGTACAGGTGCAAAGGGTGATGGTGACAACGGAAGGAAAATTATCTTGATTAATCTTCATTAAGTACAGCATTTTAACATAAGATAGGCAATGAAATTCAGGGACTGAATTACTTAACTTCCTGTCTTTTAAAGCCTCACAAAGGTTCCCTGGGCAATTACAAGTGCAGGTGTGTTTAACCCAACTCCTCAAAACTAAGTTTAGCTCTTTTTCTGACCAATTATCTCAGAACTCTCAATTCTGCTGACTTCGGTAATTTCTTCTGACTGAAGAGGCACCACTTAAATCGCTTCAATATTGTTCATCTGGGAGAAAAAGCCAATTTCTTTGACTTTTTATTCCCACTGCCTAGCTTCTTGAATTATTAATAAAGCTTTTTTTCACATTGTTTATCAGTGTGATTTCTGGATTATGACTATGAGCACACAGACACAGACACACACACACACATTCACAACTATTTTCTTTGTTTTCATTCTGAGTAGCCTTGGTTTTCCCAATAAAATACAAAGCTGTGCTCTGGAAAAAAAAAATGGGTGAAGTTACATGAAGCAGAAGAAATAGATGTTTCCAGCAAGACAAACTATGTGAAAGGAGCAAATGAAGCTAAAGAACAATGTACTGCACTGTTCCACAGTAGCAAGTATGGAAAACACCTCACAAATAGTGGTTGTAAATGTAAACATGAGATGTCCAAGGAAAAGAGAAAAATTGGCCAGAAAAACAGTAGGTGCTTTAAATAGGTACTTCATTTGAGTTTCTGGGTTTTAAAATCAACTTAAGATTTTGATATGTGAACATATCTCACGCTGACTTACAAATCCAGTGGGAATCCAAAGTTAATTCAGTGGAAGAAGAATCTTTACCCTAAGGCATTAAAATTGTTTCATTATATGTGAACTAGTTTTCCTGAAATTGTCTAGTATATTTTTAAATTTAGATACGGGTAATGTAAGATATACAGATGTCCTCCACAGTAATTCTTCCTTTTCCTTGTAGCTAAAGACTGACCTTTCAGTTCACTAGGACAAATTTCTCTGAAATATCTGGCAGTCAAAGCAAAGCTTCCATCTTGGTTGTACACTTCAACACAACAGTTTGACCATTACAAATCCACCAAGTATTAAAACACACCATTCTGCATACAGAGCTGCTTTCCTTTCAAACTATAATTAGTTAAAGCCTCCTCTGTGCTTTACCTGATCATAAAGAGTAGTGCTAGCTGTGGGTGGAAGTATGTGTAGTCAGGTATAGCTGATATACTCATTCCTTGGTTCTCACACTGGCAAAATGCTGGTATAACACAAACAGGACAGTTATGCCCAGAGAGGCAAAAGTGCTGGGCAGCAGCTTGACATCACATATTTTACATCTTGTGAGCTGTGACTTAATTAAAACTACCAAGACTGGATGTCTGTATTTTGCTTTGAAACTAAGAATTACATACAGGACATTTTTTTCTTGTACAAAGGTAGCAGCCAAAAATTTGCCACACTCTCAATTATTAATGAAGCCAGGTTGGCCACACCAACTGGGAGTATGACCTGCAAAACCACAGCTACATTAGCTACCCTGAAGGGGATTCTATTTGATTCACAGTGACATGCCTGGGCTCACCTTATATTCACTTTCATCAAGGTAAAGACAATCACTTGTATTTATGTTTTTTCATTTTTTAAGGGGGCTAAGAGCAATCCTCTACAATGGACCTTTGTGGACAGCAGTTCATGGACTTCAGACTCTCCAGAGAGATAAGGATCCCGAGGGAGTGTACTCCATCCTCAGGCAAGCTGGTTTTGAAGCTCCATTTCTGGGACTCCAGAATCAGAAATGCACTAAATAGTCCCCTACTGCAAAATGATTTCCAAAGAACCCTGTAACTCTGAGTCCCTGATAAGATAATCACTATCTCTGTCAAAGTTCCTTTGCTTTTCAGGCCTATTACATGTTTCAAATACCTGATCATATTTCCTAATATTACTGCCTTCAAATAGCAATAGTCCTGTCTGCAATAATGCCAATCATTAATGATAAACTACATTCCTTAAATAAATGAACAGCTAAGTTATAATGTGGTAGTGTCCTTTTTTATTTTGCTTTGCCTTTCTGGTACTCTGCAGACTACAGCCATTTGCAACAGGTCTTCTTAGGACCTTGTCTTACCAAAGACAAAACGTTCTGGCCCTAATCCAGGAAAGCACTTAGATACATGTTGACATTTAAGTAGATGAGTGGCCTTAGTGAGGTCAATTGGACTACTTACTTGTGTAAAGCTAAACCTGTCCTGAAATACTGTGTTCGGTGGACACAGTCTATTCAATACTTCGAATGATTGAACCCTTTGTGAGATCATATGCAATTACTATTATCACACAAATATTTTATGTGATAATAATTGCCTTCCAGATTATTTGAAATATGCACGTTTATATTCGGTGAATAATTAATGTATCAAATTTCAATCCAACCCCATGTAAAAGGTACACAATTACTTCCAGTAAATATAATGTGTTTCTAATTGATGTTGTGTTTTTCTGCAGTGTTTTGGTGTGTTAAGATTTCAAGGATAGGCTATAACAGGGTCTGAGTAAGACCCCAAGCCTGCCCCACAGAGCATGTCTAAGTCTGTGTCACCCCTTATTTGCTCTCTGGCAAATACTTGCAAGGGTAGTTCCTGCATCTCTGTGAGGGAGTGGGTTTTGTGAAACAGGGCAAATGACCAGATCCCAAATTTGCCAGCATTTTTTAAGGAAAAGTAACATCAAGATACCTTGACATTATGTTGTCGCTCTAGTCATAAACTAGATTTGCAGCATGGAAGCTGAATGCTGCTTCTTTGCCCTATAATCCAGCAAATCCATTTTTTAATGACACGAGACATAGCTTAGACTTCATTTTTATTCTTCTTCTACAGAGTCTGAACGGTTGTCTGCCCTCATTACTGATGTATATTTCCAATGTAGCATCATTACAGAAATTCACAAGCAGTGAGATTTTGTGGTCACTTACAGGTTCTTTCTTGGAGGTGGCAAGCACAGAAGGGAAAGAGAATACACCTTTTATGATATTTCAGAGGAAAGTTCAGCTGTGGCACTTACAGACCTCTCCAAAATAGGGAGGGGTCTGTAAGTGGACTCTGCTGGGATATACTGAGATCAAGGCTTTGAGATCTCAGGGAACCACTCTACTAGGAGGAAGTAATTTGTTTAAAAGGGACATGATCAGAGAGTCAGAACAGCAGGGCTGTATCTTACAGCTTTGCCCAGATTTCTGTCAAATAACTTAGATTAATGATTTTAGTAAAAATTGTAAGGCTTTCTATTAGAGCTAGATTTCTTCTTGGTCCTGATATGTATACATTACCTCTATAAGTAAACAGGAAATTTTAATCCATGAGATCCTAATAAAGAATTTTCTAGTGCTTGCCTACTTATATTTTTTATGATCTTCAAGTTGCTCTAGAAAAGGAAATGTGAAAAACTAGGACACCAATATGAAGGTATCATCTTTATGCTTTCCTCATACTGTCCATGAACTCTCTGCCACCAGCTGAATGCCATAGGAGTTAATCTCTGACCTTAATTTTTCCATAATCAGTACCCATAATCAGCAATCAACATCCAAAGGTGTACAACTCCTACTTCCTAGAATTCTGATGTTCACATGAAGTAAAACACTACTCGACAGCTAAAGCCAATGAGGTTTACAAAACTTCTGAGTTTAACTAGCTGGCAGAAAAAAAATAAAACTTACGTTCAGTTCTATTCAAATGAACACCTTGAAATTTGAAGGCTATCTCCGATCACGCTTGGGCTACACAACCCTTTTCATTTCTCAAAACTCTGTTGTAAATCTTGCAGCAATAAACGGCCTCGCAGGCGCTCAGCACTTCCTGCTTGCTCTGCGGCGAGGAAGGGCCAGGCAGAGACCGTCTGCCCCTGACACTGGTCAGAAGCAGGAAGCCAGGGAGGCATCAGAGAACAACGCAATCACCCAGACTCTTGAAACCCTCACCAGCACTTCGTCTGAGCTTGGCCAAAGGTTAAACTGAATCCTGTGAGCTCATCTCTTCTGCCTTGATTTTATGCTGACTTTCTGTTGCTTGTAAAACAGGAAGCAATGGCCAGGTTGAACTCCAGCTAAGATATTTTCTGGGTTTGGTTTATGATTGTTTGTTTGACTCAGCAAGTCTATTGTTTGCTAATTATTTCTATTATGATACCTAGGACTTCACTAATTCAGAAACTGCCAGAGCATTTTGGCTTTGAAAATATGTCCGTGATCATTCACAGTTCGTAGGAATATCAGTTCAAAACACTTCTACATATTTGTTTTGTTACAACACTATCAGTGTGCTATTCTAAGGAGAACACACCTTCAAAAAGTATTCAAGAATGCATATAAAGAAAAAAGGAACATTTCTCTTTCTGAAGTATTCAAATTGTAAACATGGCTTGGAAAAATAAGCCTGGTCACTGAATTCCAACACAAAAAAAATCCTGCTGGGCTTTTCAATGTGAAAAAAATTTACAAAATCCTATGAGAACCTTGACCCAAACTCCTCTTCAAAGCTACCTGGAGCAAATACCAGTTTCATAAGTCTTCTACTCGAGTGTGTGCAGTTGAGCTTTCTCTTTCTCTTTTCCTATCAGTGTTTCCAAAGTGCCTCCCTCTCGCTGGTTACCAGGCAACAGAACAATATTGCTCTGCATGCACATCCAGCAATAAATGACATTATACTGTATTTTTGCAGAGTTTCTCAAAGAAAATAAAGATATCCTGAAATACTGTCTTGTGAGATAAATAGCTACTGCCCAGAAGACATTTAAATGCTTAAAATGCTGGGGTTTTTTTCTTCATAAAAAGGCAGAGATTGAAAAAAAAACCAAACCACTTCTCTAATAGAGGAGCTCCCATCCAAAATGAATTTATAATGCTAAAATAGACCACGCTCAGAAAGAAAGCTGCTTCAGTTGGTATTTCAGACAATTAACAGCCTGTTAGGTTCTACAGCCACTTGCATAAGCCTTTATCTTACAATCAAGTCAAGACTAATGAAGCAGCAAGAGACATCAAGTTAGAGTACTTTCAGTGTCCTGAAGATTAAAACGCTGTCTGTATGACAAAGCTCTTTATCCCTGTTTTGCTTGTTGGTTGGATGTCAATAAAACTCAACAAAGTTTAGCAATTTGCCAAAAAATCTTTGGATTTGATAGCAGTTATTAAAGATGAGCCCAGATCTAATCCACACACCTTCTCTTAACCCAAATCATCACTGAGAGGGAGGGATGGTTTGCAGCCCTTCATCTGGAATCAAAATGTGTATAAGAAAGGTCGGACTCTAGATCCCAACCAAAGTAACTCTAGAATCTTTTAGGTAACTTTGATTCAGGTTCAGATTTCACATTGTAGGTCGAATTCACCTTTATGTAACACTAAGATAAGAAACTGAAGGCTTTTGCAGTTTTTTCACTCCCAAAACAAGGGGGAAATCTTTAACTATAAACAAATATCCCATGTAATCCTACCAGAACATGAAATGTACTGAATTCTTAATCCCTAATTCTTAAATACAAAGGTATGCAGTGCTACCAGAGAATAGCCCCCACAGGTGTATTACACAAATTTATTTTAAAACAATGTAGAGGGTGAAATTTCAGAATACTCATCAGCCTATTTTTTGGTTCTGCAGTGGTAAAACCACATCACTTTCTAAGACAGTTTTTATTTAAATTTATGCAGAAAACTTTGATTTTTGTTATACTTCTGTTATGCTGTTTTTTGTTTGCTTGGCTTAGATGCGAAATTGTAAGGGATTAATGTTTTCAGATGAGATAAAAATCTGTTCCCAGAATGATCTGACACATGACCTTCAGGACAGACAGTGCAATGGGATATATTTATGACACCTGAAAAAATAGTTCCATTCCCTGCTGTTGTTGATTTAGTAGTGGTATAGAGTCACTTGCTAGATAACAGCAGAAAGATTTGTGGTTTGCTTTCTTGGATCTGGGAAAACGCAGTATAGCAAAATGATGCATTCTCAGCTTGTCTGGATAACATAAATAACATTGCTCAATGCATACATTTGGCTCTTTATTTACTCCAAAAGCCAGCATAGATGAGCACTGAGTCTGTACAATAAACACCTTAGTTCTGTTTCTAGCTCCTGCAGGAGGAACCAAATGCAAATGTGGAATTAACTTACTTACAGAATGGCTGGAGCAATAGCTGGTGATTGCCTGTAGTGGGAATACTGTGCCTTGGCCAAAAGAAAGAACTCCAGTCTGCACTGAAATAGAACTAGTTCACAAGAACTAACACAGCAAGGCATGACCTAGCTTGTAGTTTACAGACATTTCTTGTACGCCAGTCCTTCCTCATGTACGTAGAGCTTGTTTTAACGGAACAAAAAATATTATCAGCTTGTTTTACAATTCATAAAATTCAATACACTCAAGAATACTTTCTGGGACTTCCACAAAGTTCCCAAGCAGTAGGCAACAGAGTGTTTTCTCTGCAGAAGAAAGCAAACAGTTATATCAGCTGGGATGAGAGTGAGTGATAAGATGACATGTCTAGAGAAATCAGTTCGATCCCTTATGTGTTCATTCTAACAGTTGACGTTATTCATAGAATTTTTTTGATAAAAATGTTCTAGTCATACAGCAAAGGGGAGATGGTGGCATCTGGACTCTTCTGATGCCAACTTCATTTTTTATCTTATTAAAATTATATTTGAGTAGTCCTACAATATAACAGGGAAGAAAAAACACCTAAAAGTGAGGGGTTTTTTAATATGTTGTCAATTATGAGAAACAGTATTTGCATATTGAGTCCCTTTCCACACATACAGGCACACAACTTGCAATCCAATTATTTTAAGCTAAGCTAAATGAAAGAATAGACTGTGCTATCTCCTAAAAACCAATCAATAGTCGCTGTAAGGATCAATAATCTAAAAAACTATTGACTGCTCATGTAACAACCTGTACTTTCCATTACACACTGAATACTACTGTAGATCAATATTTGCCAGATGTCCATTTGGAAATGAAACATTGTGGCTATGGTCTCTGTCCTTAACCTTGCAAAAAAGTACTGGTCCTTACATTTAATTTAAACATCCTGTGGTCTGCTGCAGTATTCCACCAACAGCCTCTCCCAGAAGCCTCATTATTTTCCTTTTCTAAACTTAGTGAGGGAGTTACTTTCATGGTTTTCATTACTCTGTCCCACATTGTACAAATTAGACTTCATCATTTTGACGGTAGAGTTGTGTATATTTGAAAAAGGGTGAGAGGAAAGTGCCTGATCTAGTAATGAGGGGGAATTCCTTGTCTTTGAAGATAGCTGACTGGCAAGACTAACACTTTGGACAAGCAAGAAAGATTCTCATTTACACTTGTTTTAGTTATGGATCACCTGAAAACAATCACCTTTTTTTTTTTTTTTTTTTTTTTTAGTGAAAGGCTGAACAATAGAAGAAAGCACATGTTAAAACCCCACTGCTACTCCCCCAAGCAGATTTGAGGCACTGAATTTGTTGAGCGTAGAAATGTTCCCACCTCTTAGTTGTTGGTGGCATGGCACCATGGCATGGGCATGGCCCATGGCATGGGCACAGGGCACTCAGAGCTGCAGCACTTACTAAGGCTCTAGTGGTGGGGCAGTGGGGCAGCAGTGGCACTGCCAACAGGATTTCTCCCCTCTCAGTTCTGCAATGAGAACTCAGAAGGCCCTGGGGCATTTTGCATCTGAACAACGAGCTGGATTTTGTGTTGTCAGAGAGGGAGAGAAGGTTTAAAAAGGTAATTTTTAGAGACTGTCAAAACTGAAAAGTGTAAACATTGTTAACATCTCTTTAAAATTCTGGCAGGGAACGAAGGCCACCTGGATGTGTGCCATCCTCCAGTTGCAAAACCGTTTAGCAAGCCATATGCTGCCCTAGAAGACAGGTCCCAGGCAGATCTTCCCTGCTCGCTTTGGGAGCAGCAGCCAGTAGCCATTGCCCAATCCATGCAGCACCACTGTGTTTCCTCTTTCTGCAACAGCCTTTGCTCAATGGGTCCTAGAGACAGCAGGCACTGCTAGGGAAGGTATAGATGCATCTCTTTTCAGCCTTGTACAGCACCTCTTTCCATTTACATTCATGTAGAAGGGATTCAAACATCCTTCTGATTTACCTGTGGTTATTGAATAGAGCCTAAATCTCCTTTTGATTTTGTGCAATATGGTTCCAGAGAAAATAGGTCCCCTGTACCAATATAATTCTGCAGTAATTTGATGGGCATCTGTAGTTCTTCGTCAGTGAGAAATGTATGTAAGTGATTTCAGTCAGACATTAGGATTTTTCACAAGTTTTCTGTAGCTTAGAAAAAATCTCTGATTTAATAACTGCAATGTAGATGTTTTTAACATGCTGTCAAGGACTGCTATGCAATAAGACTCTGAAAATTAAAAAGTCAATTGCTTACATTTTGCTGTCTTATCTGAGTGAATTTGGTGAATTTGTCAGTACACCAGTGTATCTGAAGCAGCATTTGGCCCGGTGATGCAAGATGTCATTAGCATTTCAAAATAGGCAATGTTTTGCAACATGACAAATATCCTATAACTCACATAAATTACATACACTTGCATAGACCTGTTTGGTCACACAAAAGACTCATTTTTTCCCTCAATTCCAAGTGGCTAAATCTGGATGCCTTATCCTCAATCCTTCATGCCTACCATCTCAACATTAATTAATTGTATGCTTCTCAACCCTGTATCTTCTCAGTCTCATAAATTATTCTGGCCCTTTCAGCCTGACATTAATTACAGTGCCTCACAATTCACACTGACACATTTTATCTTGGACTCAAACTGTCTCTTATGGTGATAGCTCCAACCATACATGCCAGTCCTGCAGTTCATACTGGTCTCTACCACCTTTAGTACCTGTAACCTATAGTGTATCTATCAGCTTCATCATCCTATCTTGTGCAGTGCCCATCACTTCTCCTTCTGCATTTGGGTTCTCCACTGCTTTTTCAGGCTCCAGGAGAAAACTTCAAACATCTTTCACCCCTGTCCACAGCCCTGAACACCAGGCAGAAGGAGAAACAGGGTATTTTAGCAGAGACTGGGGCATAGAGAAAGCATAAAAACATTGGGAGCTCTTACTATAGATTAATGTCTTTTCCTAGTGGATTAATACAGAAGTTGGTTTCAGCACTGTACTCATACAAAGACTGGTAAATTTTCAGCTGCTGGTTATAATCTAGATTTCTGCTATACTGGGGAAAATGCAAAGTTCCTGAAAGGGACTAATTTAGACATCCTGGGCAGGCTTGCCTAGTTGGGTAAAAGAGCAACAGTGTGGTCAGCTCCTGTGGGAATTTTCCAGCCCGATGGCTCTGCACCATCTGTATTTTGGCAGTTTCACCAAGCGCTCCTGGGAGCACACAGCCGCCAGCTGGAGGCTGGCAGAGCCTGCGGGGATGATCTCTGCCAGCAAACGCCCTGGAGGCCTTGCTGCCTTCCCCAAAGGCTTTTTCCCAGCTACGGGATGCTGGTGCTGAGCAGGGAAGCCGCAGCTCCGGAGGCAAAACAGCAGGGAGACAGAGAGAGGCCTCAGGAAGGCTGCAGCAGCAGGAGGGCTGCTGAGCATTGCACTGCGAGAAAGAAAATGATGAGGTGAAGGGAAGGAAAAACCAACCTCTTTCTTGCTAAGCAGAGTGTTCTTCCCTTTTTCCTCCCATCCCTCTTTTAGGATTTTTAGGAAGAGGCAGCTTACCCTTCTACCCTCTTAAAACCTCCATCTTCATGGTGAGCACACTCCCAGGAGCCCATAGGACTCCTGGAGCTCTGGCTGTGCATTTCAGGTATGGCCAAGGTAGGGCTGTCCTAGCCACAGCCAAACCATCCCAGGCATAGCAAAGCCTATCCTGCTATCTCAGGCGATGTTGCCAGTCCGTGCATCTGCAGCAAGAGGTTTAAACTGGATGTTTTACATCAGTTAAGGAGCTTGGCACCACACACTGTCACACTGTAGAGAGAAGCAGGACTGGAGGTAGAGAAATTGAGCAATATACTCTATACAAGAGCTGTTTTCCCCTAAATGTCACAACTGCTGGCCTTCTTGTGACAAGAAAAGAAGCAGAGAGTGGAACAGCCGAGCAGACAGAGAAAGAATCCAGGCTTGGGTATAAAAACAACAAGGGAAGGATTATTTCCAGTCAGAGAGCAAAATCACGGCTTAGCAGAAGGCTCTAGCAAGGGACAGTGTCTCTTTGGGAAGGAAACCTGCTCAGAATTTGCATCTTAGTAGGGAAATCTAATATGATTTTTTACAAACATATATGCCAGATCTTTCTCTTACACCAGGAGGTTATTATTCTCCCTCCCAGCTTCACAATCAGAAGCCTAAACTCTAACAGCAAGTCCCAAGCCTTTTTAAAAACAGCCTATTTAAACTCTTCTTTATTTGACTATAGGACCATGAAAATTTCCAGGTGCATTTTCTGAAATTATGCTGCCAAGAACCTGAGAATCTTTGCTGTCACAGTCAGCTAGTGCAGTCACTCAGGACATCCATATTTCAAGGAAAACTACCAGCATCCCAATTCAGACAAAAATGACTTGGAGAAGTCTGAGCAAATCAGCAAGAACATGGTGCAGAATGCCGTAGAAATCATCAACCTGTTTTAATAATTAGATTGGAGTTAGCTGGAGTTTTAGTAAAAGCACGTGAACAATGACTGTGTTATGTACTCTGCTGATGTTAACTTGATGTTAAATTACAGCTACATACGAATAAAAGCTTTTCCAATGAGTAATGAAACCAATATTTTCCTAGTGAACTTTTGAACCTCTATTATTTCAAAATGTATTAACATTGCTGGTAAAAGAAGAGAGAGAGATTTATGACTGATGGTTTGGAAATTCTTGCTTCGTGAGGCATTCTGAGGACAAAGCAGTCATGAGAAATCTACCCCCTATCTGCCCAAGCAGTCTGTGCTCCAAAGCCAACCAGGAAACCATCCCAGCCAGTATTCAAACAGATGCCAAGAACACATGTAATCTGTTCAAGAAAATATATTACTAGTTCTTTAATCCTCAGTGGATGTATCCATACATAAACAGACCAATGTACATATGGCTGGAGATGTCACCATTAAAGACTGGAAAGAATCGAGCTATCAAAGTCTACCCTGATGGTAATTAAGTGACATCTTGTGCTTCTGTAACTTGCTGAAGAATGTCCCTGATATCACTGGATATGGTACTACCCAGTAATTTATAACATATTGAAGTTGAAGTATTCAGCATAATTTTCCTATTTGTAAAGGGAAAACTGAAAGTTTTCACTAGTTTACTGGAAAAGTTACTTCAAATCTCTTAATGAAAATCACTTTTTTAACAGATAAGTACTAACATCAGTTTTCATCTTTGTTACTCTCTTTCTTGTATCCCAGTTCTCACTAACAGCTTATCTTCCATGCTATCTTCTACTGAATGTGTTGGTCGAGACCGTCTGGTCTGACCACACACATGACAGGCCAGAGAACACAACACAACCATCTATGCAACAAGCCCACAGAGTCTGCTTGGGTTATGGCCAACAAAGATGCCTGTTTTTCACTCTTTAGTTTTAGTGCTCTTTCCCTACCCTTTTCTTCCTCTCCAGCAGGCTGAAATAATTCATACCACTGGAGACATAGGAGCCGTGTGACGCATTTCCTCGCCTGTGAGGTCTGTCAGCTGAGAGATTGTGTTTGATTTCTCTTTCTTTATTACATAATTTTAAAATATAGTAATAAATTGTAGCATAACTTTGAAATTTACCACAGCCCACAAAGAGATGTAGTTCATTTTAGCAGAGTGGAGTCCATCTGCACAGATATTGCAACAGAACACTGTACCTCACAAAATCCATAAACTGGGATTTAATTTAATAGGTTTGGAATATTGTTTAAATAGTTAACTTACTGACTGCTTCCCTAAGAAAAATTATGCAGAGAATTCAAATCCTATTTATTCTAGCTTTGCAAAGAGCTTAGGGACTATCCGATAAAAGATGTAATGAACTGTATATAGTATTGTATATTGATACTGTATTTGATTTTTTTTTTGATAAATCACTTTTTTCAGTGGATTCATACTTACAGATTATTATAAAATTTCTCCTTCCTCCTCTTCTTACTGTCCTTATTTGCCTTTCCCACTCCTTCACTTATTTTTAAATACCTCCCACATTTCCTGGCCCTCATGATCCCCCTCCCTCTCACCTCCATCTTTTCCACCTTTTTGCAGTATTTTTGTTTTCTTCATTCTTTCTTTGGACATCCCATCCAGGATCTATGAAATAATTCCTTCTGTACAGTTCATTCTTCCCCGCCTCCATACAGTATCTGAAATACCATGAACGTCTGCCTGCATCTCTCACTCCCTTCTCAGAGCCTCTCCCTGTCCCCCGTGCCTCAGAATGCTTTCTGCACATGCTGCATACCCTGCAATCTTCTCCTATTATCCCTCCCGCTATTCATTCAAGCTCTTGAAACCCATCCAGTTTCTGCTCTGTACTCTGGCTCTTTTTGCTGCCAGAAAATGGTTTAGTTCTCATATTTGTGGGCAAGGAAACAATCTCCATTTCCTATCTCACTTCCTAAACACTGTTTCATCATCAAATGTCTCTGTCCTTTATATTCAATCCTTCTTTCTCCTCAGTCCTAGCAGATCTTAAATTTCTGTTTTGCTTTCTGCCATTTAGAAATTCAAGTATCACAGCATCATTTATCCTCAATGTGTCTCTGCCTTGTTTATTTGTAATTAATCCAATATCAAATATAGATAACCATCCTATCCCAAACTCCTCCAGGAGTACACAGTTACTGAGAGGCAGTTCTTTCTAGACAAAATATTTTCAGGTCCCCTTTCATTGTAGAATAAGGGAGGACATTGCTCCCTGCACAGGAATCACTAACTCTCAAAGGTACACCTGGAAATCCTGTTCAATACTGTCTCATTTTCTACAGTGTTTTGAGTTTAAATCACAATACAGATTTTCATTAGTGTATTGGCCAGGTTAAAATCCTCAGAGAACCAGTAATTATTTTCTCTGAATACCTTTGTTTTCCCCCATTTCCTCATCCATTTGTCAATGCTTGTTTCTTGTAAATAGCAGAAATCTTTTAGGTGATGGCTGCTCTTTAGGTCAGTTCTACTTAGAACTTTGTACATAATTTTGATCAAAATTTACTTCCAGTGTCCCAGGTCTCTAAAACCAAGGTCAAGCTTCTCTTTTTTCCTCCTAAAAATGCCCACTTTACAGCTGACATATTTAATTTTCAACTCAGAGGCTTAATTCTCTGCTAGATTTTTCTGAGACGACAGAAGTCATATGTGGCCTAGCTGTCTGCTGCTTCTTTGGAAGAATTAATTACAGCAGTGCTTGCCTCAATTCTCCAATAAAGTAGCAGTATTCCTAGATACAGTATAAAGTTTCATATTCAAGGAAAAAAAAAGTGAGCATTTCACTTGGGCTTACAGTTAACTCCTTTGGTCTAGACTTCAAAGTGAGACTGTATTTATGAGAGATTCAGTAAGTCCTGAGGGCTCTTAGTCTGAAAGTCACGAAAAAGTCTCTGAAAAGGAAAAAGGGTGGGATCTTCCCTTCCTCTTGGAACAAAGTTATGATTCTTGATGAGCAAGAAGGCTAAAACCAAATTTTAAAAAAAAATAAAAAAGATAAACAGTGATTACAGAGTCCACTCATATCATATTTAGTTTAAGTTGTTAATTGTCAGTAAAGGTAAATTCTGCATTTTCTCCTAAAAATTGCTGAAGAGATCTTATCCAAACTGCCTTCATTATGGAGAGATATTAAGTTCAGCTTCTTAAGAATTTGTCTGTAAGAGTAACCTGGGATGAACCCTCTGCTGTTTTTCAGTGCTCCTAATTCTACAGTTAGGATAGAAACCTGAAGATGAAACTGGCCCATCACCTGTACTCGTGAATGCCTCAGCTGCTGGTTGCCCAGGATTGCCCCCCTCACCTTAGATGAAGCTTCTTGCAGGTCACAAAAACTGGAAAGATCTTTAAATAGACCTGGTCAGGGAATCCCTGTCCTTCAGCCCTTTTCCTTTGCTTTGATATACCAGGCACAAGGAGAGGGAAGTAAGAATGTTGCTAGATGGTCCCTACAGCACACAAAATGAAGCAATCCTCCCCATTTATTCGCCACTTACTCGGTCAGGGGGGCAGCTACTGCTGCTATTTTATAGCACCAAGTGGCTGTACAGCATTAAAGACCATGACCAATTATTTTCATTACTGCCTATATGGCTCATAGCAGGCCACTGCCAGCTTGTAAATTCTAGATATTAAACAGTTGCTTATATATTATACTATAATATTATTGTATTGTATTTTATTATAGGAAGAACAGTCTGGACTTCTTGGAAACATTTCCTCCTTCCCTCTCCTTCAAGACACCCATAAATGATTTCAGTTCTTTTCAGCACAGGGATTTCAAAGTGCCCTTTCAATTAAAAACCATTTTTTACTAGCTTGCATGGTTCTCTGGTTACAGTTTGGTTTTTATGGTTCTAATTTTAGGAACATGGTAATCTGAAACTACAAGGGACGGAATACCACTGGTTCTTCCAGCAGCTGAAGATGAAGCACAGTCCAGGGTTAAATGGCTCTTGGTTAATACTGGAACTAATTTAATCTATAATTATTCTTAATGCCTGAGAAATGTCTGCATAAGTGGGAAGATCACAGTTTTGTGGTTGTTTGGAGTTTCTGAAATCCCTCTTGTTCTCTTGTGTCACATCTGTGCGTCTGCTAAAACAGATAAAATATAGCTGAAATTTGACATTTCGAAATACATGGCTGGTGCAAACTTCGAGGAGTAAAATTTGTGTGGTGTGATTCAAGAGAAAAAAGGTAGCTGGAATTCTTCCAGACGTGCCATCCTTGAACACATTGCCATAGATATGCAAGATCAAACACTTCTCAGTTAGCAACAGCTTTAGGGTGGATGTACACATATCCTGCCTCCTCCCACACTGAGCACAGGTACACAGCATTATGCCTGCTGCTTACACAAGCCCGAGAGATTAAAGAGACCCTGGAAGAGGAAGGAAGGAGAGTAAATGATGAAAGTGCATATGGATTATGTATCTTGAAGGTCACTGTTTACAGAGTTGATCTATGCACAGACTGCCATGCTCACGATAAGCCACAGACATAGACAAAAGAAGAAAAGATTTAATCCTTTTTTAAATAGAAGGACATGGCTTCTTGGACATGCCAGGTGACATGACCCTTTGTCCCTACAAATGAAAATTCTTGGAAAAAATATAAGTGAGTTGTTCTGGTTTTGGTGAAAATCTGATTTAGCATAGGTAGAAACTGTCTGGGAGGAAAAAAAAAAACACATCAGTTTCACTTGTTTTGTGAAAAGGTTTATACCCAACCTTCTGTTTGCTTTAGAAAGGAAGAACAAAATAACCCAAATAACAAAAACAAAACTGTAAGGAGGAATAATGCTGCAAAAAAGAACTAAGGTAAACACAGGCTGAGGAAGGCAGAAGAGAATAATAATTTTTGAAAGGTTTTGAAACTACGTGGGGTAGATCAAAACCCGCAAGACCGAGTAAAACTCTGAGCAGTGTAAGAGAAGTTACAGCCCTACTATCAAATCCCGACTTGATCTACTGCAGAATTTCCTTCAACTCAGTTCAGTCAGTATCAATATGCAAGATAACTGAGTCTATGATTTATATTTCTCCACATTCCAACTGTTTGTGTTCTATTAGGTAATTAGGTAATTTGGGCAAGCTTTTACATTAAACACTCCAAGAGAGGAGGGGAAACAATTGGTGAGGAATGTTTTCTCTCTGTGTGTATATATATATACGTATTCTGAGCAGAGATAGAGGGTGGATGACACTGAAACAATGCCAGCAGGGATGAGATGAGATGAGATAGGTGTGACAGGTAAAACTGGAGCCCCCCTGACTGCCTATGTACAAGGTCCTGCTGACCCAGCTTTAAAGATGCATATATATCTTTACTGAGGTCAGGGGGCAGGGAGATCAAAACAAGACTCCCCAAAATCTTTTTCATAAATTAAATGATAACTTTCCCTCTCTAGGGCAGCCAATTGTATTCACAACCAGTTGCATTTTATTTTTAACTGTATTTTTATTGTTTTTACATCATCGTAGTTCTGTAGGCATAAACAGAGATCCTAAAACAGCCTAGATTTATGCTAGAGATTATATAAATACATATAAGGAAATGCTTTTTGCTTCAAAGAACTTGAATCTACTGTAGGTTCTAGATAATAATTAAAAAAGAAAAAGGTGAGGAAGAGAAAGTCATGAACAGAAGTATAACAGTCACTCAGCAAGTAAGCTGTGAGCTCTGACTTTGATGTAACTTGTGCTGGAATAAATCTGGAGAGGGTTGGCTTCAGCCAGAAGTCCTAAACCAGTTTAAAAGCTGCATCAATCAGGAGAAAAGGAAAATCTGGGACTTCTGGGAACTAAAGAAAAGCCACAAATGTATTTTTCATCATAAAGAGAAAAAATGAGAAGTTAAAAAATAACACAGGGTTGAAAACTGAGATGTTGCCATTTGTTCAGGAAGCATTTGAGAGCATTTAGACCACATTAATGCCCTTTCTCTGAAATGGACCTGGATGAGCCCAGCAGAGACTTCATATAAGCAAAACCATTGGAAAACAAATTTTTTTTGGTGGAAAAGTAGCATGTTGACAGTCCTTCAGGCTAGAAAGAAAAGGGGAAGACAAATAAATGAATATATTAGTACAGCAACATACAACAGAAATTATGATGGTGGGCTGCTAAAGACACACAGCTCAGCAGGGTTAGAGTCTTCCCATTCTCTTCCCCACATGGTGTCCCACAGGTCTGACTGCTGCTGGAGAGACATGAAAGATGCTGGAAGGACACACAGGAGGGTAAGCCAAGCAAGGGCCTCACATCCCCTGCTCCCTGGCAACCAGTCGGCAGCTCTTGTCCGTAAGGACCTTCCCAGGAGAGGACAGGAAAAACAGTTTCCTGTAGGTGTCCCCAAAAGCCAGGAAGTGGGATTGTCAGTGTGAGTGACTGACTGCAGGAAAAAACCCTCCTCTGGACTAGTTGGATATTTCTTAGGGTGGTACAAAGAACCACACAAGCCATAAAGATATCTTTCAGCTGCTACAGGAAAAAAACTTGCTTGGGGGACTAAGTAAAGACCTTGAAGAGCTGCAAGGAACCTCTTCTTTTCTGAGTTTCACTTTTAGGTTTTGTTTCTTTTCACTTTTAATGTGATGACAATATAATGGGAGAAACAGAGAGAGTCTCCACACAACAACCAAGTGCAGACATGATCAGCAAGATAAAGCTGAAATAATGGGACTGTATGAAAAAAAGGTTTAAGGTGAATTGATCCCCCNTAAAATGAATACACAGTGAAATGAAGTGAAAGGCTTCAGGACAGGTAAAAGGGGTAATTCTAAAATTTAAACATTCTTCTTGAACCAGAGGAAAAATTAATTTCTGTTTTTGTATGCTGCTTAAGTGAGAATCACCAAATTAGGCATATTGTTTCTGTTGTTTTATTTTGTTGTGTTCTAGGGAGAAGAAGAAATCAATAGACACTAAAAAGGTACATCTCCAGAGAAAGCTAATCAACCTATTATTGACTTACCTACATTTATTTTTTGAATAGAAAATATCAAGACAACTTTCAAGACTCATGTATCTTGATTGAACTCAAAGCCTTGGCAGCACATAGAAGAGCCATCACAGTGGCAGTAAGACAACAGGAAACAGATTTCACTGGGCAGAGGTCACTGCTGGAATACAATACTTCACTGCTAAGGACTCATTAGGCATTTGAAAGGAATGTAAAATTTGCATTATATTTGCATTATATTTCCTCTTTAAATATAACCAAAACAATATGCAAATATATTTTGGAATACATATGTGCATATTTACATATTTGATTTCAGTAATATAAATGCTTGTACAGAGTTAGGTGCTCAGTCACATCAATTTTTTTGCATGTAAGTCTTTCTGGCAGGAAACTATTCATCAATATCCACATCCAGAGTGGAGAAACCCTGAGAAGTTATGAGCAATGCAAGAGCCCCCTCACACTGTACAAGTCCCAGGACAATGTGTTACGTATCACATAACAGCCCTTAGTTCTTCTGCAGGGCAATGATTTCATCTGCAGTGCATCTGCTCTCTGTCTGCTGAAATAACTCACCTCATTCATTCACAGGATATTTTCTAACAACAGAGCTGCTCTCACATCTCAGTTTAAGGACAAATAGCCCTTTTAAAAACAAACATCTGGCCAAACTCTTATAATAATTGCAAATGTTATCCCATCATTTAAAGGAGATATCTTTACCGAAAAAGGTTGTTCCTATTCTTATGCCAAGAAGACTTTTGGTTAATTTTCCTGCTACTCAAATAAATTCACATTTTGTAGTCACTTATATTTCAATGAAAGAATTATTGGAACATGTAGAATTTGTTTCCTAAATTAAATGGGGGGTTTTTGCCATCTGTATAACCTAACAGATCAAAAGCTTTAAAAACCTCAGGTCAAACTTGATTTTCTGACGCACTCAAGTTTATTGCTCAGAGTGGAACATATCTTAATATAGCATCTGAGTTTCCTTTTTCTCTACAGATCAGAACAGTAAGATGGCTTACAGAATTAATCTTCAGAATCAGATGAATCAAGTCACTGCTTATTGATTTAATAGATTAGGGTTTTATTTGATTTTGAAAATGTAATTTGTAATTGCTGATCATGTTTTTATCTGCACCCATTAGTATTTTTGTAATGCAAAATACATGACGTGGAAGTCATCTTTAATACACATAAATAACTGCACTGTCTACCACCTATACCTCTAATCTCTCATCATGCACAGCACTGAAATTCCAAGTAATCCACTATTTCCAACTGCATTCACAAACTGTACTGGGGAAAATGTGTTAATGGCACAGTAGTAAGTGTAGTAGCCTAGTTATCTGGAGGAAAGCCTGCTTTAAAAACTACTGAAAGAAGTTGGAAATAGGTACCTATTCTCAGCCTGTAGACAGATGTCAATCTTCTACCAGGATTCATGTATATCCATAGTGGAAGAGAGTGGACACAGGAATGTGCCCTTGCACTGCTGGGGAGGCTGTCACCTCAGCAATGTTGTTCTCTCTGACTCAACAGACACCTCCTACTCTGCAAAACAGAAATTACTGAGATATTCCCCAAAGCTGTTATTTTAAGGTCTGTTCATTTTATCAAGCTTTCTGATACCCATTAATAACAAAATTTTAAAATAAGCAGGATTTTCAAAAGCATTTAAATTACATAGGGCATATAAGACTCTAAATCCCATTTTGCCTAGACTTTTCTTTGTACGGGATCTGTTATGATGCTTTAAAGAAAGAGCAAATGAAAGAGATCTGTTCTTTCATAGTTTAAGTTCTAGTCCTCCATGTGAAAACCAGAATAAAATGTGCTCTCAAGGGGTTTACAGCAAAGAGGTTTATAGCAAACCCCAGGGGTTTATAGGAAAAACCCTTTGGGAGGCAATTATTTATAACTTCCTTTCCCAAACACAGCCATTCTAGCCAATGACATTAACATAATTCAGAATTTCACATACTGGTGGATGTATTAGCTGATGGTATTTGAATTGCTTTGAAATGCTGCCTGAGCCTACACATGCTGCCTTTAAGCAGCAACACCAGCTTTGTCAGGTGGCAATAATTCCATGCTTCTGCATTCAAGAAGACTTAAATTTGCTGTTAAGGCTTCTCCATTCTGTGCTCACTGCCTGAGACTTTCTCATACAAAATCCTTGAATCAAAGCCTTCATGGTATTTAAATAAGGCACTATTCCTCCACAGTCTGCATCCTTCTGATGCAAAAAGAAAAGATAATCACGACTAATTGACTAATTCTTGTGGCAGAACAGCTTTTTCAAACATAATTTTCTACAGTAGTTATGAACAGTGTTTTCACAAAAAAATGGGATGCTCCAAGGGCCAAATCTGGTGGTTTGTTCCATCTACCTGTCTCTTCACCTTTGTGTGATTCACCTGCATTTCTGACATCAGTTTCAAACAGTATGATAGTATTTGCTTATTAATCCAGAGGATGAATGAATTTTAAGTATGGAAAATCCTGATTTCACTCGCTCTTTTCTCTAACTTCGCAACCCTAAACATGATTCAGAGTTTAAGTTTACAAATCTTTAATTGTTTGTTTCTTATTTTGACAATCCCACCAATCTGTAAGATTGACAGTCAGGGTAACCAGTATTTGTACAGCTCAGCTGTACTCCTGCAACTACTTAAATTCATGGCCAGTAAAGTGTAGCCTGTGGCAAACCAGAATGTGCTTAATTTGTAGCCAGTATTTCCTCAAAGAGTTATCAGCAGTCTCAGCTGTAAATACACATCATACTTTCAGCAGAAAGCATTGTTATTTATGTAGTATTGGAAACTCAAAGAACCACCTGCCCACATAAGCTGGCAAGCAGAGGACTAGGGAAAAGCTGACCTCGTAGCCAAAAAATGTTTATTGACTTGATCCGTGCTTGGCCATGGACCATTTCTTTGGGCCACAATCCTGATTGTGTGTCCCAGCAAAGATATGCCCGGTGATGGGAACTCCAGGCTGACTGTAGCTGCCCCCCTGCCTGTACTGCTGGCTCCACAAGGAGACCAGGGCCCCAGTCTTGGTGCCTCAATCCCCAAGGAACAGCCTTCCCCAACGGATGTGAAGAGTGACTGACGGGTGTGAAATGGAGACGAGAAAATGGAAAATAAGGTCCTGGCCCTCATATAATCCAGACAGCACCCCAGGATGCAAAGAACAGAAGAATCCAGGTGCATAAGAAGAATAGGCTCTGATCAAACCTCACCCACGGTTTTTCTAATCTGGAGTAGGCAAAGGTTAATTTGATGTAGCCTTGAGCTGCTGGCAATCATTTGCAACTCAGGTGATGCAGTAGGTCACTCCATCCCTGTTTTTGCTTTGAAGTGGTGCAGCAAGATGGAACTGCTATTCATCCTCACAGAGGAGTATCTGTATCAAGCTTCATAAGAGATTCCCTTGCCCTCTTCCTTTTAAAAACGAGCTGGTGAGTGGACTGAAAATCTTCTTTTAATTGTCTGGATATAGTCCTGAACAGCAGCAGTCTGCTACTGGTTTGCAACAAATGGAATTGAATTATTTTTGCAGCCCTGTCTCAACAATTCCATACCTGTTTTGCTTTAAGAGCCCAGCAATTTCCCTGCTACCAGCTTGGACTCATTTGCTTACTTACTGCCTCATGTACTTACTTTCCTGTATTTTAGTGTACCACCTTATGAATCTCTGTCCTTTTTCTTTCAAAATGCAGATAAAATTGCAACTGGACTGTTTAATTGTCAAGTTGGAGAGGGATAACAGTCTTCTGGTCATTCTGTGATAATATCTTTAGGACTTCACAAATAATTTAATCCAACTCCACATTTCATCTATATCCATCCAGATTTACTTGCTTGGTTTTTCTTTGTAGGTCAATATATGTACAAAGCAGTTTATTACACTGATCTGCTATCCAATGCTGAAGACAGCATGTTTGCCACTGCTGGCAAAGTTCATTCTGGAGGTGCAGTCTGCTTGTAAATGTTTACTTGTGGATGAAAATGTCCCCTGCATCCTTAGGGAGGTTTTTGGCAATACCTTTGTGACAAAAGCAGCTTGTGACCAGCTCTGCCTAATCCTAACGTCTCACACAGAAAAACAAAAGGCTTTTTCTGCCTACAGACTTCTGCCAAAGCCTGCGACCCTGCTGTGCCTACGGGCTTTCAGTTTTTACTAACTACAATTTGCAAGTGCTGCACTCCAGTCAGTTTTCAGACTTCTGCAGCAAGACAGCTCCTTCCACGGCAGCTGCGAGACAAAGCAAACACATCCCCTCTTCACCTTCGCCCAGTCTCACCTTCAAGAATCAGACTCAGGCTTCTCCCATTTACCCTCTGCCGATAGAGACTTTTCTTTCCAAGGTGTCTGTTGCAGCTGCAGCAGCAACTGGTGCACTCGACTCCTACTTAAAATTAACAAAGCACTTTCTATTTGCTTAGAGAAAGGCAGCCTGCTCGGGTTATGCTGCCCTGCTCTCCACGAGTTGTGGGAAGGGTTATTCTCTGCTGTATCATCCAGACTGTGCATGGTTTGGAACTGCCTACAAGATTCATTTCCTTGTCTGATGGAAATGTCTCTCCCTGTCGTGTCCCAGTCACAATCTGGGCTTTTTTAATAGGATCTCTATCCCACATCCCTAGTTGCAAAATGAGTCTTCTGCCTTAGATCAGTCACTAGAATTGCTCTCTCTCATACTGAATTATATTCATTCACTAGTGTCATTTCTTAATGTGTGTTTTTCTTCTGCCCCAGAGTTCAATTAAAACCATTGAATAAATAGAAATATATTTCACTCAGTGTGTGGTTTTTTTAAATTGTTGTTTGCCCTTTTTTTTTCCTGAAACAAATTATTAAAGCAACTCTTTCAAGGACCATGATCTACAGAAATACTATAGCTTTCAGAAAAAGACAAGCACCAGGATACAAGGCATGACAGCCTGATAATTGACTGTGTAACCTAGGCATAGTCAAATAATTTCTTGCTCGGAACAGAAGATGTTCTGTAGAGCAATAGGGCTGATTTTGGACAGGCAACATTTGCTTGATCTTTTGGGTGCAGCATACTTGACTAAAATCAAAATAACCTCTATGTATATATTGGCTTATATTATTTAGTACAAAAAACCTCAGCAAACCTCCCAGAAATTCTGCTGTGAAAATCTAGCTGGTCACACATCACATTCAAAATTTTAGTGTGAGAATTACACAAACACCATGTCTTTACACTAGGTTATTTGTCACTCTTTTAAAATGCCTTTTCTGCTATTGTCCCATTTTCTTTTGCTTCTAACCATATTTTACTGCAGCATCATGAACATTTAGTCTGTGTAAGTGCATAATACGGATGCTGAGACTAAGTGTAATTAAAATCCTAAGCAAATAATTACTTACTCAATTAATAGAAATATAGTTTAAATTGTTCCTTGATTTTAATATAAATTCTTCTTTGATTTTAATCTGTTGACAGTGCATCTGCTGCTTCCAGTGGTCTTTCTGTATGTATTGACTTTTCTAGTCAGCAGTGTTAATCAATAAATGCATATGCCTGTCATGCCCTGATTAAATAACAAAACTAAACATCTGAATATTTTTCAAAACCTTCTATCTCACTTAATTTAGATTTTATTTTTCAATTGTTTGAACTTCAGATAGATACAGTTAAAGCAAGACTTTTGAAATTATAGGAAATATTAAATATTGAATACTTGAGAAAAATAATATATTTTATTTATATGTTGCAGCAATTCCCCCAAAGTCAAGCTACAATTTGTTCAGTAAGTTGTAAACGCTTTTAAAGGGAGCATATGAAAAAGTAAAAGTAGACAGTACACTGCAAGATACAACCACTTGATTTTACTTTGTCTAGTAATTAGCATACTGAAGAGAGAAACTCAGCTGGGATTTCCATTTACTGCCATCAGAAAAATCATCATATAAATAGCTGTAACAATGTTATTTTAAGAAACAAGTACATAAAACAATAGTTGAAAATACTGAAAAATAACTTGCAATATGAAGAAATACATTGCTATACTATAGTGAAATACAAGAAAGGACTGGCACTGTTTTCAGTAAAAAGAACAGGAAGTATATAATTTCCAGAATTCATCATGTCAGGTTAATTTGCTTTGGTTCCAGTTAACTCTTCTCACAGAAATTTTCCATTTTAAAAAAAGTCTTCAGAAATAGCACAACAAATTGCATATAAAATTTAAAGAGAAACTATATTATATATGTTGCAGGGGGGAAAAAAAGCAGTAGTCTACAGAATACTCTTCAGGACTTCCAACAGCACTGGTATGTGGTCAGTGCAGTGTCTGCTTTTCAGGATTGATCATTTATTCACTTTGAAAACAAGGATTACTTTTTTCAAACTTTTAAACATGTGGAAACACCACCTGGAGTAAAACAGAATTTATGAGCAAACCTTATGAAACCTTTGAAGTCTTTGGGCTGCCTCTTGCATTTGAAAGTATTGGTGCCATGCAAGTACTGCAAGTGTGTGGCCAGCTGTCAGAGACACCCGATACGCGGCATGCTGTGATCTATGTGCGTTGTACATGTGGCCTGAAAGAGGGGTGAAGGAAAGACATGGAGAGACACAATGACACAGGATCAGGCTTTCAGCTTTTGGCTTAGGAGAACATGTTTACACACCAAAACTGAACAATTTTACTCTTCAAAAGTCAGGAAAGTATGAGCAGCTTGATCCACGTCTGGTGCTCACCTTCTAAGAGAAGAACAGAACAGCTCCAGTGGTCAGTCTGTCTGTAAAGGGTGCATGTAAGGAGCTGCACAATGAAGCTCCACTGGAAAAGAACTTGCAACCCAACAACCTCAAGCTCTTTTCATGTTGGTACAACTGCGTGTTGATCAAGCCTTAAGAGGGGCAGCAATTTGCCAGGGCTGAGAGTGTACCTGAGGATATCAGAGAAAGGCAAAACAGCCATTGGAGGAAAGAATGAAAACATAACAAAAAGCATCAAAACTGACTAATGTCTTAATAGCTAATACATAAAATAAGCCAATAATTAATATAAAGGCAGATAATAGCTGAGAAATGAAAGATGAAGTCTCTTTCTAATTCAGGATGTGCTCAAAATGAATTGGGGAACTGGAGTGTGTATTTTCCATGGTTTAGTGACTGAAAATTGTGATACAAATGAAACCACTGAGCAAGGGGGGACTTGTCAGGTGCCAAGCAGAAAGAAGATCAGGGAGTAAGGTTTGGGCAGTGTCGCACTCCTCTTGGCATGCCTTTTGCCTTGTCAGTATCCCTGGAGCTCTGGGCTTTGTGGTTTTCTGAACCCTAACCCTAGGCATAGCCTTAACCCTAGCTAGAAAAAGTCAGGCTTCTCTTAGCTTGAGACTAATAATGGCATTCATCTCCACCTGATGTAGCATGCTTCTCTGGTTAAACAACCTCACAGATGATGAGCATAACCATAATTTCTCAATAGTGGATAAATTTAAACATAATTGTAAAAAATCAGTTTGCTAAAGACTTACTTTTCAAAACTTGTAAGAAGAATGTGATTTATTAGAAACAGAAAACTGCCCATCCTGCCTCCAGAGATCAATGTTTGTTACTCAAGGTACATCCCTGTCACACTTCTGTTCACCCAACAGGGAGAAAGAATGACAGACAGGAAAATGCAATTACCTTTTTAAAAAAACCTTCTTTGTTCACTGCTAACCACAACGAAATGAAATATAGAGTGTAAAACTTCAGTTTTGCTGATTCAAATAGCATCATAAAAAGGCAGCCAGAGAGAAGGTTAGGGCAAGATCTATATTCACCTGCACAGCCCTCAATGCCCTCTGCATGTCCCAGCTCACTGTGACAGCATAACTACAAAAATCTCTTTCCTCCACTGATTACATTGTGCCCACATCAATCTCCAAATGCATTTAAAGTAGCCAGTTTACTGGCAGCCAGCAGAAATGTTTGGTTGTCACAGGAGGGAATTTGACTCAAAGGCAAGATGCACTCCTCCAAGCGCGTGGTGCCCAAGCAGCCTCTCAGCTGCTCACATAGAGGCTCCAAACAACAGAGGTAGCTGTGCTCATGTGCACAGACTGTTTCAGGCCTCCCCTGTTGTCCTTGCCATACTAAAACATTTTTTTTAACCCCTTTTTCCATTACAAGTGCCAAAAAAAAGAGCGAGGACAGTGTTATTGTAACATGATGCTGAGGGCATGTGCTGCATCATGAGGGCATCTAGGGGTTGAGATGGGACAGCAATGGAGGGCTGAGGAGAGAGCAAGGAGCCAAATTTAGTGCAGTCTCTAGTGCCATCTAGAACAGTAACTGAGGTGGAGCCTGCAGGCACACCCAAGTTTACTCCCACAGGGAACCAACTGCTTTGATCCAAAAGAGAAGCTGGGTATGGAGCAATGTGTGTGCAGTGTGCACAACTGGACACAAATGCAGGAATGAAGCAGAAAACTAAGGCAGATGCACCCCACTGTAGCCCCCCAAAAAATCCACAGGGCGGGGACAAGTTTGGTATCATCCTATCCAGTCTGTCATCTAGCAGAACACAGTAAACTAATGGAAAATGTAGCTGGAAAAATTCAAACCAAAGCAAGATAAACATGATAAAGGCAGAATTAATTACTCATGCGAAATGATATAGTCATTGTAACTGTATCTGCTTTGACATTATTGAGCTCCTGCTAAGAGTAATGTGGAGTGATGGGCACAGGGTAACAGTTTGTGACAGAACGAAGATAAACACCTGCCACTGAAGCGGTCCTGAAAACCAATTACTTCACTATGTAGGCTTGCATCTGTCTTCTATAAAATATTATTAGCTATGTATGGCACTAAATAAGCTAAGAATGCCTCCACAGTCTGAGGAAATGTCTAATCTATCACTATTTTAAAAAAAGGACATGCCTGAAAATTCCCTCTGCCAATATGCTAACCATATCATTGCTGATACACGAGAGGTGAGAGGGTAGAGTAACCTAATACAGTGAGGGAAACACAAACGGGGGAGTAAAACACAAGACACAGACATGCACTCTCATAAACCTCACATCACATTCAATATAACTGCTCCATTTTACTGACAGCTTAAATCACGACAATGAAACTGAAGATTCCTATTGACTTTAATATAACTATCCAGCACTTTCTTAATTTCTTCCAGCAGCTAGAATACTCTTCAGAATAATAAATAAAAATGTGTGTTACAGTTTATGGTTGCTGAGCTGATGTAAAGTTGCAGATAAGGGTTTTTTTTGTAAAAATAATGGGTTTTTCCAACCTTCAAACAAGTTTTCAATTAGGTTGGGTTAGTAGAGGTCAGAAAAGACAAAAATTTTGTTATATCTTTCAAGTATCAAATCCTTTTGCAGAACAATTCAAATCATGTGACACCTCCTTGGGTGTCTTCTAGTCCTCACTTGAGCAGTAATAGCCTCTTATCAAGGATGGAATGCAACAAGCTGTCCCCTGTTGCCAAGATATTCCTTCCCGACAGCACTGCAGGATCAAAGCATAAAGCTCAGGAAAAAAATATTTAGGTAGCAAACTAGTTCTCTTTCTAATTAAAATGCTTAAAGCCTTCATGTGTTAAAACCCAATTTTCTGCATAATGACCTTTCTCTCCAGGAACGTTCAAGGAGGAACACTTCTGTGAATACATAACTCGCAGCTTGTCTGCATAAGGGCACTCATACACCCCTGCTTCTGTCCAAGAATCTGCACCAAGTACCACATTTATTTCAAAAGGCTCCTTCAGGGTGCCCCACAATAGCTTGCTTCTGGTGAGCAAGGCAACCCATTCTGGTTTTTCTGGTGTGGCTTTAGCTAGATTGTCTGATAACCAGATGGTCTTTGTCTTGCAAAAAGCAAGTCAAGAACTGAAAAGCTGCAGACACAAAGCTAGGTATGGCGGGTGGGTGGGTGATTGTTAAACATCCTGAAGTGACAGCTTTATCTGCATGTGAGAAACCACAGCTTGATCAGTCAGTTGCTTGAATAAGATTCAGCCTTTTGTAAATTTTTCCTCCATAGATATAGGAGTGCAAGTCCAATGTTAAAAAAAACAACAGACCAAAAACCCTGTGTCTTTAAAGCTACTCCATTGTCAGACCCCAAGTGCACACACAGGCTACAATCTCTTTCCCCTTCATCCCCCATCCAGGAATTTGGCTACCAGTCTTCGATGTCAGCTTCGAAACAGTGGAGTTGTGTAACTTTGAATCAGACTGCTCCTAAAAGTATAGTGTGAGAAAAGCATGGTGTTATCTGGGGTCTCTGCCCTTGGCTCAGAGGCTGCATTTGAGCTCAGGCCTCTGCTATCAGTCCTTGCCTGAGCTGCATTATAGATATGGCTGTGCCTGGCTATTTCCTTTGCGGATCCTGTGATTGCTTTCTGAGCTGAATTTGCGGCTTGGCCTCAGACCTGTCTTGCCATTATGACTGCTTCTGTGTAATTTGGTATTTTGTCATTCAACAAACAGTGGAATCAGTGAATCCTGGTCTATTATGGATTCTCATATGCTACAATTACTCTCCTCCACCCACGACATTCTCACTCAGAAAGCATCAGAGCTTCACCAAGCCTACAAGAGCTCACTTATATTAAAAGCCTGAGCTCCCAACACACATTACCTCCCCATCTCCACCATGCCTCCAAATCTCTGATGGTGTGTAGTTTTCTGAGCTTCTTTCTTTGCTGAAATGAGCAAATGGAAAGTCATGACCAAGCAGATGGACTTGTGATAGAGGCTACCTCTGGCCATTTACTGAAGAAATCCATTAATAGAACACCATAACTTTTGTCAATGGTAAATGGACAATAAAGCCTAAAGTGGAGATTGTCAGCTTCTCAAATAAGAATCTAGGCTGGCATCAGCTGGTACCAATTCATGCTTGTTTTGTCAAGCAAGAAAAACTATTGGAGCAGCTTGAGCATCCAGCCTTCACTACTGATGGAAAATTTATAATCAGTGTTATGACAACTCACTGATGTGCATCATGAACAAAGTGTATTGATTTTATCTCTAATTCCTCCAGAATGATACATTTATGAGTTATTTTCTTGCAAAGAAACTTCAGTCCAGCTCAAAGCATAGCAGAGATAAATTACATTTGTTATGATTATTAGTCTATTTTGCTGTCAGGATGCCATGTAATTTCTGCTCAACAACACAGACTAAACCTTTAAGACAGACTAAGACAGACTTTAACACAGACTAAGTACCTTTATATTACTCTTCTGAAGCAGCAGTGAAGACTTACCCAACTTGTTCAAATGCCTCCATAGTAGAAGACAGTACTTCTGAGTGTTCAGGGTATTCAGTGAGGATAAAAGTTAGCAAAGCAAGCAGTCAAACACCACATTTTTAATCTCCTGATTTGTCTTCTATGACACATATAAAGAAAATAACACTACTTCACACTTCTCTGAGTCTTTTCAGTGTTGGCTGTACAATAAGAGGCAAAAGAACATGATCCTAAGGGTTAGGGTAAGGATTAGGGTTAGGGCTTAGTGGTGACGCTTGCATAATTATAGCAGTCTATGCTGAACTTGGTCCAGTTCCAGTGGAGAAAGTATGTTCTATCTTAAGTGGCATTTGAAAAACTGAAATTTCCATTCTACTAAGCTGATATATTGCAATATGTCCTGTAAATGTTCTCCTTGTTTCACGACTCATCAGCTAACACTGGATTCCAGGCTGCTTATTAAAAACACTAATCATTACTTCATTTAAAAACATTAGATTCCATTTCAAATATATGGCATGTATTTTAGACACCAGAATGATCCAATGAGCATCATTTGAGAGCTGTGAGGCCTCTGTTAATTTGAAAAACACAGTGCAAGTCAAGATTTTAAGACATCTTTGCATCCTGAGCTCTTGCATTAAGCCTGTGTAGACGTGGTTGTCTTGTAATCATTACAACTTTATTTAGCCCCTTTAGATCTAACCAAAGACAACATTTTCTTCATTCTTTGTAAAAACTGATGAAAATACCAATGAAGAAGATATGATTTATTTGATAGACACATTCAGAGAAGTTCTTTAAGCTCTGGCAATGCCTCATTCCTACAGAAATTGACAGCTGACTGAGAGTTTATTGCCTGGTTATCACGTGAAGTCAAATTCTAACTGAATAATGCTTCACACAGCTCTAACTTGCTCGCTGAACTACCTCATGTAATTGATTAAACCTGAATCACTGTTACAGGAGTGTTTTACAATGTGGAAGTGTTTCTGCTTGTTCAATGCAGCCAACAAACTTACCCCCGTAGGAGTATACATGTCAGCGACGCCAGCAGTATGAGTCAAATATCATATTTGCATACAGGCAGCCGAGCACAGGATTTTTCCTCAGGTGGTTTATGGCGTTCAGCCTTGATTAAGTGGCAACCTTCAAAAGCATTGATTGGAACAGAAGGGACACTCTGGTGCACATCTCCAACATTAAATCTATAAGCTTGCAGCCAGTTGCTGAACGCAGCAGAAATAAAACCAGCACTGCTCGCTCACAGCACGCTCTACTTGTTCCAGGGACAAGTAACTTCCCACTGCTGCTGCTCATGCAGCCTTTATTAAAGTGTCCGAGCAGCTCAAAGTGTGCGAGCGAGCGCTGTTCCAGGCCCTACAGCGCGGGCTGCGAGGGATGCCACAGCCTCGCTGCGCCGGCAAAGTTCTCAAGCATTGGGAGCTTGCCCTCCTCTGGCTGTTGCCAGTGCCCATAGCTAAGGTCTTTTTTTGTCTCAGGCTATCTGAAGGGCACCCTCTTCTGTCCAGCACCCAAACTGCAGCACCACAGTGATTTCCCCAGATGTTTCTTGACTCTGCAAAGGAAAATTGCAGTACTGAGGTTTTTCTGTGAGATCAGTGATATCATGACCCAGCCTGCTCCATTATAGATGGAAGGCTGTTCTGCATATGTTAATAAAGACAACAGGTGTAAAGGAAAATGGAAATATTCCAAGAAAATCATGAAAGTCTACAAAGGGTAGGATTGATAGAAAGAACAATTTTCCAGTGGAAATACAGGCAGCTGAATTATAAGGACTGCGATGAATGTTATTGACTGCATAGTTCTCTGACGAGCTGTCCTTGCTGACTAAATGCAGGAAGTTTACAGGGTTTTGTATCAAACTCAAAGCTTTCATTAGAGAAGTCCAGGACTAGGAATTGCCACATCTACTTCAAATCCAGGTTATTTTGCTTGGTTTTGTCAAAATTTTAGAGAGGAAGTGTCTGTTCCATTTCACACCCATTCCCACAGGTATATATTTATTTAATTGAAACAAACAAAATGTTTAATTTAAGTTACTTCATTTTCAGGTGTTTTTAAAGTGGCTATCCTAAGGAAACAAAGGCTTCCGTGGCTACCCTGTATCTCCACTGACTCCTGATAAAGATGGAAACCACTGGCCCATTTCAGACCAATTTGGCAGATGGACTGAGATCTCAAACACTGTAAACTCTGGCAAATTTTCTGATAATCAGAAGCTGGATAGAAGAGCCTAATACAAAGGGGCACCTTAATTAGCACCCCACTCAGCATGAGTCCAGAGTCTGGTTAGATCAGGACCAGCTGTGCCACGTACCCCAGTGACTGAAAAGGAAGAGGAGAGAGAATGAAGGGGAGGTGAGAGGAGATATGGAGGAGGATGAAGTTGCATGACCACATGGATGGGGAATACAAATCACCAGGAAAGGAGATTCCATTAGGTCAACTAACAGATGAACTTATTTTCTCACTCCCTCATGACTCGTAGTGGTTTAGAGTCATGTTGTTTGGATTGACTTTGGCAGCAGGTAACTAGAAGATCAAAATGCTGTCTGTCCATCTGTTGTGTCAATTACTGTAATTTCTTCCCCTATGTGTTGTTTATATCATGTTTAGATGTCATTTAGAGGGGTTTTTTTATCAATAAACACGGCAATAACTACCAGGGCATACAGATCTTCAACACAGTGAAAGGGAAAAATAAAGCTAAAATGATGTGTTTGGTAATGCTCAGTGAATTAAGAGATGGCTCTTCTAAACACAGGGGTTTGATGAATTGCTTGAGTGCTGTGTAACAGCTGCTAGGAGAAAAAAATATTTGGCTTTTATCAACTTTGGTATTGTTCAGCTTTTAGGAGAGAATAAACCCAGAGAACATTAGTTAAATATTTTTCACTGATCAGGTCGTGCCAGGTTCAAATTTTTTTCTTGGAAAACAAGCTGACCTTTACCATCATGTCACATATAATGCATCAAGGCAGCCATGGTCATAGAAAAAGAATTTTACAGACTTTACAAATTCAAGATTTCATAACATATCTGTAGGTAATAAGAGACAAGCTGCCTGTTAAAAAGAGATGCACTGACATGCAAATGCATAACCAAGCACTGACCTGACTGACTTTTTATTGTATTTCATTACTATATCCTGTGTTATTTTTGATCAGAATATCTACTTGGATAGGGTATGAAACAGGGTATATCTCTTTGGATCCTGCAATTTTTCATTTTATTGCAGCCACCTAATCATGTAGTCAGATTCAGATTTCTTGTGAGGATAAAGAAAATTTCCCTATGTTTTTCACAATTATAGGAATTTAAACATTTCCATTAAATGTATTTTCTTTTGCACAATTTATCTTCAGAGTAGTAGTTAAAAATAAATATTTTAAAATAATTTCAGAATCGGTAATTCTACTTATGCTTATAAAGAAAATTTCTACAATGTGGAAAAATTTTAAATTTTAAAGACAGGAGTTGGTAGAAATGCGCATTGTAGCTGAAGAAGTAGTTAAGATAAGTCACTTTACTGCCAGAGCTTATACACACCAACCCGCCTGCCCCTGTAATCCTGGTCAATACGATTGATGTTTGAATGTGCTAAAATGCTGCACTAAAGTGTGTGTTAAGCACCTGAGGGGTGCTGGAGAAGGAGGTCAATGTTCCTCCTCTTCTGCATGTGCTCCTGCATACACGGGGTATCGAACCGGCAGAGTGACTAGGAAGATTTGGATGCCGGAATAATAAAATGGATGAACGGAATAATAAAATGGAATAAAATGGGATGAAACGAAACTAAGGCGTCTGCTGTAGTGCAAATGCTCTGTCATGCTGCTGGGAAGCAACAAGAAGAATCTTCGCAATGAGCTGAGCTGGAAATACAAGAAGAAAGAAAAGTCAATCAGAAAACTGTCAGCCGTTCAAACTATGAGGCAAAATGTGCATAGCCGTGAAAAAGGCAAGTATCACAAAGAATGTAAAAGAGAGGTGTTTCTGGTAGATACTGGAATACTACTATTTTTAAAAATGATGACTTCTCATTTCAAAATCTATGTACCCTCTGTGCACACTTCGGAAGAGATGAATTTACATTGGACCACAGCTACCTGGATGATAAAAGAGAACCCCTCTCTGACATGTAACTGAAAGAGTGCAGTTTACCTTAGTCTGCAAAAATAAAGGGAAAATGACCATACAGAAATCACCTGCTAAATGACATTTTGGAGAAAGGGACACAACCTAAAGGACAGGGTTTTTCATATGGAATGTAATATGGTATAAATGGATCATGAATACATTTAACCTAGCAATCAGAAAAAATACTTTTAATCTTTAAAGAGTTAGGAGGCTCTGGAAGAGCTTTTCATTGGGAGTAATGGTAACAAAAATCTTGGTAATTTCAAGATGAAGAATAATTAATCTGCAAATCGCAGAATAATGTATGTGGTGTGACCTGCATTAGGCATAGACTAGGAAGTCCTTGTCAGGCCTATGTTCATATTGTGTGGAAAATCACTCTACGAAAAGCCAGTGTCCACAAAGGAGACAGAAGAGTCCTGCAACTTTATTCGAATAAAGCGAGAGTGTGCACTGGGGCGTACCCCCGTGGGGCTTCTGTCTCTCGAGGTTTTGGAGGACCCAGCAGCCTCCTTTTATCCTAAACTCCCGGCTGCAAGTTGCCTTTTCCTTGCACCGTTGGCTGAGTGCAGGAAAGGTACAGCTTTCCGGAGCCACCTACCACATATTCCCCCCTTAAAGACGTCATTTTCCTCCAAAGTTTGGAAATTCAGGCTATGTGGGTTCTGCGATAGACTTTGTGCTGACCCATTTGACTGTTACCCTACAGCTCGGCAGTCAGACTGTCTGGGTTCTGTAACAAGCTTGTGCTTGTGGTTGGTAGAGACATTACCACCCATTTCAAAGACATTAACACCCATTTGCCCTAAAGACCCTCACCCATCACCTTACACCCTTAGTGTAAAGACACTAAGCACCCATCTTTTCGATCAAAATCAGCATCCTCAGAGAAACAGGAGCTGTGGCTGGTACAAGAGTGCTGTAAAAAGCTCTGAAACGTATTTTGGAAATCCAGGTATCACCACAACGTATGGATTATGATACTGCTGCTTATTCTAGTGGAGATCTCTGGGCAGGTCCGGCTTATGTCACAGCGATGCATTTTATTCCAAACTGAAAAACTGAGTTACCTCCGAGCTATCAAAGTCCTGTTTTCTTAACACTTCTCCTGTCTTGCATTTTTAAAATTTTCATTTACTTAGTTTCTGGACTGGACATGACATCTCCAGTTTTAAATTTTCTTGTGAAAGGGCAGGGTTCTCTGTGATCTTATTTTATTTGTAGACTTCATTTACTTCAGAAATTTTCAGTTTAATTCCTCATAACTTTTCATATTTGTCACTATCAGTGTGGCTTATTGGAGCCATATAGTCTCTTCTATGTAAAATTATGAACTGTATTTGTTCAGAATTGTAAAGCAGAGATTCAAAGGTTTTTCCTTTAGTGCCACTGCTCTAATTGCTCCAAGGATAACTTTATAATATCTGCAATCCCAGTAGGCAATAGCACAGAAAGAAGAGCCGTAACAGCTTTGTTTTTCAAAACCTGCCATGTACTGTAAGCAGTGATGACTTCAGATACAGAATATCAAAAGACACACACAGTGTTTCCCTTCATTAAACAAGCATTTGGTTTTAAAGCATGTATTGGCTGCCAACTACAAATATACTGTTTTCTAGATCAAAGAGTCTCTGTGAGGTACAAAATCATTGACAGTGGTTGTCATCACAGCACTGGATAAGCATATTCTTTCAGGATACTTTAAACAGGTGCAGCCAAGTATATAACCAGGCAGCAGAAGTGGACCAGCTTGGTAAGAGAAATTAACTTGAGCTCCAAGCTGCTGCCACTGGGATATTTGCAATACTTGTGCACATCCAGGTATAAGCAGGTGATTTATGAAACGACTGCACTGCGGTGTGCAGCACAAATATATCTGCAGATTTGGAAGAAGAAAAGGGAGTAGATGGTGATGCTGAAAATGACTCATTGGATTTCAGGCACGCAGCTAGAATGCTGACTTAGCACAACAGTTGAAGAACAGAATGGAGGTTATCTACCCTGCACCATCCCAGCAGGAGGAGAGGCAGTGAGGGCTGCGGCTGAGGAAAAGAGCCTAAGGAAAAGCCGGGGGGGTTTTAAGAAAAGACAAAATTTAGGAGGTCTCTGTTGCCCTGCTGTTATCTAATCTCTTTGAAACAAGGCTAGAAATGGCTCATCTAACCGATGACCACCATTCTCCTGATAAGGAGATTGAGTTCAGGATTGTTAGCTTGAGTTGGCAGAAGTTTCTACAATTATTATAGAAGTTACTGCTTTCCTGATGGCCTCTACAGACGTCAGCAATGACATTTCTTTTTATTCAATATGCATTGATAGAACCACAGGCAATGGAACATTTTAAAAAAAGTAAAATATCTTCAATAAGAAAAAGCATTTTACAATGTTTAGAATGCCAGGATTAGGACTGTCTGTGATGCCTTATTTCCACTTGTTGTGCATATCCTTTTCACTGATGATTGGTGTATCAGTCAGCATCACGGCTGGTTGTTCTTTGACTCTTGGCATCTGGAAGGTTTCAGGTTGCAAACCTGGGGTGACACAGCTGAGATTTCTGAAAGGCGTAAGATTGTGTTCATAGTTAGGTAACAAATTGATCCTCAAAAGCAAACTGACTGACAGACTGATGTACACTTAGCAAAAACAGAGGGCTGAATTAACAACCAAAATATTAAGAATTATATCATAGTGCACACTCATAAGATAGCTAAAGGCAATTGCTCTGTTACAACATGACCAAAGCTTTATGTAATTTTTTGTGCTCAACTTTGCAATACTACTGATGTTCCTTCAACAATATTTGCAAGCTTTATAAGCTTAAGACAAAAGGTACTAAAGAATTACAAAATGGTGTTATCACATTAGGCTGAAGTACGGCAACACAATTCAATCCCTTTCAGAACATACCCATTAGGATGAGAAATGGATGATAGAATTTTAGGTTATCCAGTTATGCTAAGAGTTATAGTTATACAAATTACATTTCCTTGAACAAAGCAGAGATCAATCTTTGCCTAAGGAAAAGAGAGCAACAGGTCAGTTGGGATATAGTGAACATCTATCTATTTGTGGTATGATTAACATTAGGAATTTCCAGTACTATAGGAGATTAATATGAATTATTTACATTTTCAGGTGTGCTGCAGTTTGGCTATATTGTCTGATATTGCTGTATACTTTAAGCCATATGCCTACAGATTTATTCTCATACTGTATCTTAAAATTTTTCTGCTTTGACAGCCATAGCTGGAACCCTGAACCGATGCTGAGATTTCAATTTCTTTTTTGCAAAGGACTATTGTTTTACTATGTATTTGTACTACAAAACAGTGGTGCTTTCCTGATACTGCAGCAATATAAGTAAACTAATAGATACCACCAGAAACAGCAAAACACAGTAAATCACTATTACTCTTAATACTCTTAATTAAGGACTTACTAATGCTTAATGAATTTAAGCACTTGAGTTTTCTGAGAATTACAGAAATAGGGTTTTTTCAAGGAATTTAAAAATTTTCAGATATTGGGACTAGTAATTTTCAATGGAATTCTATTGGTATAAATGAGATGATTATCAGGCAAATAGAGAAACATTTTTCCTTGGTTTACTAGCATCAATTTTTACAGTATTGCAAATAGAAATGATATCTATATTTTACAAGTGAAGAGAGAAAGAGCAAGCAATTTGCCTCAGCAATCAAACAAATTCTACATCAGAAGTACAGAAGCTCAGCTGCTGTAGAGAATATGAAAAATGCAAGCATGGAGACATATATATATGAAAATTCTGCTCTATGTAGGAGTATATTATCTATATTCATTCAGAACACCAGAAGCATTTTTAATGCTTGAAGCAAATCATTACTGTAATAAGAATTAGATTTCTGTTTTATGTCAAAGAAATTGCTTGAGAGAGGACTCACCCCTAGGGGTTGAAAAACGTTGTATTAACAGTTGTTCAGATTATAATTATATATACACTGTGCTTAAAACTTTGGTTTGAGAAGGCTTTTTTTTTTCTTTTTCTGCTTTGAAACAAATTTTTACGTAAACCACATGCGAGTTGGTGTCAACAGTGAAGAGAAGCATTTTGGTTTTGAACACATGAGCCAATGAAGAAATATGTGCAGTTCTTTCAAATGAAGTGAGTTGCTAATATCCACAAACGTAAGGAAGTCAAAACATGAGTGTCAGTATGAATAGTCAGGAAAGGCATTGGAAGGGCTGAAAGAACCAAGCAAATGAGAATTAGCACAGATGTAGAAAGCTAAGAGGAGTTGGCTGTATCAAGACAAGAGAAATATCAACTGGGAATCAAGTGGTATAACAATAAACCATTTAGGAAAATAAGTAAGAGTCATCAGGAGAAAGGTCACAGGAGTATTAGAAAGAAAACAATTAAAATGACAAAATTAAAATCTCTGTTTTCTTATGTACTTTTTAACAGCACCCAAGAGGCAAAACATAATTCCATGTTAAGACAGAATATATTTTGGATTTAGCTCATTGTCAAAATGATTTATGAGATGAAGATCAGATACTAAGGGTGAATAAATAGTAAAGCACAGTCTTATAGCATTGGAGGTAGAAAGGGATGTGGGGAGCTGCACAAGAAAATATTGCAGTGATGAATGAATGCAGATACATTCTGGTCTATTTTAGTATGCATTCAGTTCTATGATGAATGTGAGTTTCAAAATGCAGCAAATTGCATACATAAAGGATAAGCAAAGAAGCATTGCCATATGAAGATTTTACATCTCTCTGAAGAAGTAAACTGCAAATTTAACATTAAAATTCTATGTATTTCACTAATTTATCTCCATCAGCTATGGAAAAAAACATTTATCATGCTACATATAAAAATGCATACTTTAATGCTATTCTTATATCACATATAAACTAACTTCATTCTACTGCTTACTCAATTTATGATATATGAGTTAAGAGAAAAATTCTTCAGGTCATGGACACACCCAACTGTGGGCAGTTATTCAGTAAATGGAAAAAAACCAAATAGCTACATATTCCAAATATATAATTACTTTTTTTAGGTGGAGAGACTTGGTTTACAGTGTGGTTAACTACATATGCACAAAAGACAGGTCTGCACAGCAGCTAAGGAATATGATTGTCATATTTACCAGTAGCCTAGGGTTTTAATTAACCATGCAGTGCAGATGCAGCAGCACAGACTTCTGCTCATGAAGAAGAAGATATCTATTGCCCTGGTTTAACACTATCCAGCACCTAAGTACCTTGCAGTTGGTTGGTTAAGTCCTGCCTCCCCCTCCCCCGGTGTGAGGGAGTGGAGAATCAGAAAATAAAAGACAAAAATTGTGGGTTGAGATAAGAACAGTTTAATAATTGAAATTAAATGCAATGATGATGATGATGATGATGATGATGATGATGATGATGATGATGATGATGATGGTGATGATGATGATGGTGATGATGACGATGATGAGGGTGATTAGTATGATATCAGGATAATGATTAAAAGGGAAATGAAAAAAAGAGAGGAATAAAACCCAAGACAGACAAGTGCAATTCAATTGCAACAGGTGGTGACCTGTTGACTGACGTCAGTCTGTCCCTGAGCAGCGATCAGCCTCTCACGGCCAACTCTCCCCAGTTTATACACTGGGCATGATGTTCTGTGGTATGGGAATATCCCTTTGGCCAGTTTGGATCAGCTGCTCTGGCTGTTCTCCCTCCTAGCTTCTTGTGCACCTCCACATTGGCAGAGCATAAGACATTGGAAAGTCCTTTGACTTAGACTAAGCACTACTTAACAATGACAAAACTATCAGTGTGTTATCAACATTATTCTCATCCTGTCCTAAACCCGAAACACCCAAAGCTCTGTACCAGAGAGCAATGGGCAACTAATCTAGGAGTGCTGACATCTGCTGCACTCACAAGTTTCTATGATCTCTAGATATGCCTTCAGAAAAACCCAAGGGCCTCTAAGGGAGGTACCAAGAAGACCAAGAAGAACTTGTGAGTGGAATGAGTGAGAATGATAAAAGGCTAATTTGTAGTTCATGTTCTAAATGCTCCACTTACTCTAGCTTCTGAAGTTACCCATCAGACTTAACAGAATTTTTACATTTACAGTTTGCTTTTCAGGTGTGTAAATTCTGCTTGGAACAAAGTTTGTAACATTAAAGCTCTACTAAGTAATCCCTTAAGGATAACTTTGAAAAGAAGAGTCTGTAAAGAAACAGAAAGGATACATTTACTCTGAGCTAAAAATACAAACTCACTATGTAGCCTGGTGTACAATGTTAACTTCACGTGATGAAGGAGTGAAAATAAAATCTACAGGACAACCATATTTATGGACTGGGACTTCTATTCAGAAGAACACACAGTAAAATAGTTTTAAGCCTTGGAGAATTGTCTACTGTTGAATTTCTAAGTAGGAAACCTTACAAAGTTGTAGAAATGCCTCCAATAGTAGGAGGATAAAGTAGATTAGACACCTCCCCAATCAAAAACTGATATTGGTTACATTTTCCAAAATCAGTAATAATTTTTAAATATCATAATGATACATGTTAAATAAACTGTTACAAGAGGGCAGGTAGTCTAATGGAATGAATTGTCTGCCTCATAATCAAAACTACATATGACAAATCTATAACCAGTCTTATTCCATGTTACACCAGCTACAAAGGTGGACATATACTCTTATTTTTAGGAGACTTATTATCAAAGTAAATAAAAACCTTCTTTAAAGGGGTTTGGCAAAGTAAATAGAGAGAAATAACTAAGTATTTAATCTTTTCAAATATAGTACAGCATGAAGACTCATTATGAAAAGGACACAATTCATTACTTTGTTTAAATTTAAATATAAAAGAAAGGTATTGTATTTGGAAAGGAACAATATAAATTTCAGGGTAAAGCTCAGGAAAAAAAAAAAGACAAGCAATTAAATCAGATGTTATGTAAAAGAAGCAAGGACAGTAAGGTCATCTGGGAGATGAAAACATTCATAGACATCTCCCAACAAAATTACTGATAAGATGAATATTCTTAAAAGACAATAATTTCACTCAGGATTCTTTGTTCATAGAAGTACAAAAACAAGCTTTTCTTTTAATTATATGGGTTTTGCTATTTTACATTGTTTGGCTCTGTAGTGTCCTATTCTTTCAACCAGTACTTACATAAAGTCTACTTCTATTTCTAATGTATTCACATAAATACGGACTAACAGAATGGTTGAGGTTGGAAAGGATAGCTGGAGGTCATCGGGTCCATCCCCCATGCTCAAGCAGGTCCACCTAGTAGAAGTCACCCTGGGCCATGTCCAGGTGGCTTTTGAATATGTATCTCCAAGAATAAAGACTGTACAATGTGCCTGGGCAACCTGTGCCAGTGCTCAGTCATCCACACAGTAAAAAGTGTTTCCTGATATTCAGACAGAAGTCTTTGCTCCCTGAGAAGCAGCAGGAATAAGATGTGATGAACTGACTATAACCCCCATTCCTTGTCTCCCTGTACTGCTGAGAGGGAGGAGGTAGAGATGGGAAGGAAGGAGAGGCAGGACGAGGTGTTTTTAAGATTTATTTTATTCCTCACTCTCCTGCTCTGATTTTGTTAGTAATAAATTCAATTAATACCCCTGAGTTGAACCTGTTTGCCCATGATGGTATTCAGTGAGTGATCTCTCCCTGTCCACAACTCATGAACCTTTGTCATATTTTCTGTTCCCTGTCCACTTGTGGAGGGGAGTGATAGAGAGGCTTTGGTAGGTGCCTGACATCCAGCCAGCATCAATCCACTGGGTACAGGGGTGACTGGAGTTGTTCCTCTCCAGATGCAGAACAATGCAGTTACCCTTGTTGAACTTCATGAGGCTTCTATCAGCCCATTTCTTCAGTCATATAAATCACCAGATTAGTATTGCTTGATAGCTGTAATTTACCAGATGCTGTTGAACAGCTGAGTGCATAGCTAATCTCACAAGTTTACTTCACCTTTGAATGCATTTGAAAAAATAAAGAACGGTTATAAAAAATGTAACAAATGACATCACCACAAAAAAACCTCAGTATAATTCTTATTCAAATCCATACAAGCCAGAATTAATCCTCAAAAAGTAACTATGAATCATTGTTTCTTAAAGAGATGAAATTTAGGGCTCAGAGAACATGGCTGGCGCAAAAAGGCAATCATACTGAAACTATAAACATAGAATCTGCTAAATTCCAGCCCTACTTTTTTTACCAAGACCAAATTATTCCTTCTTGCTGATAACAATAATTACATCTATGCACAGCTAATACCATAAATGTAATAATAAAAATACAAGATGAAACAAAACTGAGAAGTAGATGTTACATTTTGACAAACATTTCAGGCTAAATCCTGGTCTAGTGAAGTCAGTATTAAAACTTAATACAAACGTCAACTAAACAATTCCTGTTTCATGCAGTTGCAATGGGCAAACTAGCTCTTAAATCATGAAATATTGATGAAAATGGTAAAGTTATAAAAGTATAATATGCAAAGTACATTTGGCAAACAGAAGATAAAACTTTCAATGATTTTTTCACAGGAATGTAGGAGTAGATGAGGCCTTGGGAAGCCACCCAGACTGAGCCTGTTCATTTGTTTTGCACCTCCTATATTTGTCTACATCTTTTTAAAATCATGCAAAACGCAAACATAACATTCCAGCTGAGGTCTCACCAGTGGTGAGCATACCAGAATAATTCATTTCATTATCTCATTCATGACCTTCCTGCAAGTGCTTCCCAAAACTACGTTATTTCACTCTTGTGCCACTACTGTATCACTGTCTTACATTTTTCTTGCTATCCAGCAGAAGCTCTGGATTTCCTCTGCTGTATAACTGACAGATGGTGATTCCTTTTTTTGTTTCTGTGTATCTGAGTTCTGATTTTTTAGGTCTTGATTTTCCAGATCTGTTAAGTGAATTTATCCTGCTGATTGTGGACCATGATTCCAATTTTTTAAGATAGTTCTGCCCTTCACAGTACTTGCCCTCTCTCTCAGCTTGCACTTACTTATAAATTTTGTAAGCACATTCTTCTCTCCACTATCCAAGTGTTTAATTATAATATGAAATAGAAATGACCTTAGGACAGACTCTGCTGGAACCTAACTTAAAATTCCCTCTCAGTTTGAAGCAAAACACTGGTAACTCAACTTTGAGAGTAATTTTTCACTCTGTCTCTATTCCAGTGTTTTCTTGCAATATAGAACAATGTCAGACGCATTTCCTAAGAGCAAGATCACCCACAACCTCTTTGACCATGAAGCCAATTATTTCCTCACAGTGTAGCTCTTGATGCCTCTTTTACTCTCTTCTCCTAATGAAAGTATTCTGGAGGTTCACGAGCTGAGAACAGGAAGGCAGTGCTGGATCTCTGACTCTTCTTACCAATCGCTAAGGCCCTCAGCACTGCTTGTCTCTTCCAGACAAAAGTAAAGTGTGCCTAGAGAGCTCAAAGGAGAACACCCCCCACATCCCCACATCCCCCGCCCCTGTAGTAACCCTACACTTCTCCCTCTTCCCTATCTTGTTACCCAGATCTGCAGCATGGAAGATGTCTAGAGAAGACAGAAGGCATTGAAGATGGGGGACATTGCAAAAAACCCTGCTTTTAATGGTTGGGAACCAGTCTAGGAAAATTTGATTATATTCTCCAATTTTGAACATCTCCCACTCTAAAATTCCTTTATTCTGTTCTGTCACCCTTTGGGCTAAATTTTTAAATGTAGCAGAAAAAGAAAACAGCTTGTTACGATCTGGTTTAAACCCAGGAGAGCAAAGAAAACCAGGTCTCTCTGTATAAAACAGAAAGTAATTTGAAGGTTCAAAATATAGCCAAAAAACGTGATTAAAACCAAAGGAGGTTAGATGTTGGTGCCAAAAATTGGATGTATTTGATTTAATAGTAAAAGAGGCAAAGAGAACAGAGAGAGAGATGGAGTGAAGAAAGAGAGAAAGAGAGAAAGAGAGAGAAGGAGAGAGAAGGAGAGGAGAAAGAAAGAAAGAAAGAAAGAAAGAAAGAAAGAAAGAAAGAAAGAAAGAAAGAAAGAAAGAAAAGAAAAGAAAGAAAGAAAGAAAGAAAGAAAAGTGTAGATGTGTGGGGGTGGGGGGACAGGGAGATTGGGGTGGGATGACAGGGGTTAGGTGGAAACATCATCCTTCCGAGAGTCTCAATGACGTCCTGTTGCTCCCCTCCATCTGATCTTGGTGGTGAGAGTCGCCTGCCGCCGCCACGCCGAAATGTATAGAACCCAGTTGAGTCATACATGCTTTGGGCAGGTGGGAAAGGCCACGTGCCTCCCTTGCCAGTTTGACACTGTCCCTTGCAAGACTCTGATTTGTTACATCATTTGCAGTGTTCTGGTGCAGGGTCTGGGAGCCCCTTGGGGGAGCCTTTGGCGGGCCATGACGCCCCTCTACTGCGGAGAAGCTTTTTGCCCCGGGGTAAGGGGCCCCTGCAGCTCCTGTGCACAGCGGAGGGTGGGTGGTCACTGCTCCTCTGACCAAAAGCTTTTTCAACACACTCAAAGCCTCTTTTCTCCCCCCTTCCCCCACCATGCTGCGGGGGTCTGTGCGAGCCTGGCAGCTGATAGCCCCGAGGCGGTGATCTTCACTTCTAAGGTGTTAAACTCGTGGTCTGTGAATGTCCCTGAGCTGTTACTTATCTTACCTCCATCAGCGAGCGGTGCAGGGCCTCAGTCAGGGCGTGGTGGTCTTCTCGGCAGTTTTTGTAATACAGTTCAGCTGTAATAGGCAAAAGTCTTTCATGAAAATGTTTCAGTCATAATCTACAATATTTCAGTATCTGACACAGCTAGATCAGTTTTTAAAATTCGCCTTTAAAAACCATATGTTCATACCAAAATGGCATCGTTTAGTCCCTAAAATGCAATACAAATTGTTTACAAATACATAAATAATGTATTGCGGGAAATTGTAATAGTTTAATGTCAATCGCAATAGCAAGAAAAATCAGAGTCAATTATGCCTATTACTTACTTTTGTCCCTTTGGGATGAATACAAAGCAAGGAACAAGTAACGGAGATGAGAAAAAGTAATAGCCCACAGCATCCAGGTTTGAACAGTTACTTGTTCGTCAAGATACTGAAAGTCCTGTTTTTACTCGCCCTCTCCTTTTCTTCCTTGCTGCTAAACTATATGGCTGATTTTGACCAAATACAAAAGTCTTATATTTAAAGGCATTCCAGAAAAAAAATAAGGGTTTTTTTTTTCAGGGTTGTCTGAGAAGGTAAGAAGCTGGGAGGTTTTACAAAGTAGCAGAGCTAAAAGGAGTGAGATCTGCATAACAATTGCTAACTAGCTGACATCAGCTAGTACTCTCAGAGCTATGAGTGTTAAAAATAATTTGAGCCCATTGATGAAAACAACACTTTTTAAACAAAGATTTTGATGTCGGAATCACTGTATTACAGGTGATCTGCAAGCAACACAATAGTAGAATTTCTTTTTAAAAAGTCCCTACAGCCACACAGTACATAATTATAAAACACGTTTTTTAGGTGAATGGAATGTTTAAAACAACTTTTAAAACAACACGTACCCTCTTAAGAATAATACAAAAGAACAGAAAGAAGTCTATAATCTTTTCCTTCAGGGATTTCTTAGACAGTGTTTTACTCAGGGCCAAGTAAAAAGCATTCTGCATACTCCCGGCCCCGATGAAAAAAAGTATGTTGCGTAATTCTGAGGCTCCAAAGGATTTCTCAAAGACAGGAGACAAAGAACATGTGTCTCACCCATATTTTCCTTTTGATGTACAGAAGGAAATATTCAAAACCCCAAATACACCAATGCTGTTGGTATAAACTTGCTGTATGGGTTAAAATCCGTTGTGAATTCCCTTCAGTTAAATGAGTTGAAGTTTACATTTACATGCATGTATATGGGATGATTTTGTGTGAAATTTTCTTTTTTAAAGCAAATGTTTAAATATAACAGATGTTCACTTTGTTTGCCTTTATAGTGCTGGGTAAAAACACTAAAGTTGTTCCAATATATGGTCATAATATTTTATCTTTCTTTTGGCAGACATCAGATGCCTTTAATTTCATTCAAACTCAAATGAATAGTGCTGTAGTAGCAGTGAAGGTCTGATCTTATCTCCTGTCTAAAGTGATGTAAATTAGATCTCCAGGACAGAAGTTGTCCCATCTTGTGTTACTGTTCTCTCCTCATACCCTTGCTCTTAGTTCCAGGAAAGGATCCCCCACCATTAAGCTGGGTTTAGTAAATAGGAGGTCAAGAAATGCCCTCCCAGGCCGAGACAATGGTTCACATTATCCCCAAAGTCTGACAATTGCAGTAGCAGATGCTCCAGACTGAGAACAGTCTCTGTCCAGGATGAATGTGGACACAAATTTTAACAACAGAGAACAAGATCCAGGACGATGCCAGATACACATTGCTATTGAAAATGATCAACTTTATGATACTATTTATAAAAGAAAACTATTTTAATATTCTCTCAAAGCAAACATAGTCTGTTGACTGTTAAAATGGACAAGAAGAAGATATCTCTCCTGTTTTCTTCACTGCTCTACATTACTTTTTTACTTTCTGGTAACACATCCCTAATTCTGTGACCTTTCCTGTTGAAAGTACTTAGACACACATTAACCAGTATAACATCATTCAACTTATCTAATTTGAAAAATGCAATTCCAGATGTGGCCCGGTGTTCACCTCCTGAGCACAAGCTCTTGGTTTTCAATAACTCCATGGGCATCCTGTTAGTTTTCATAACTTGATCTTTTTTATTCATTGCACTAACTAATGCAACTACTGGATATATACAAATATCTACTATAATAACTGGGGGGAGGGATGGAGGGGGGGAACCCAAGCAGGAAATAAAATTAATTATTACAGCATCTACTGGCATGGTGAATGCTTCATGTTCAATATTCAATTCTTTCTCCAAATGCTTTTTTTCTGTGCCAATTTTTCTTCCTGTGCTACTACCTAAGATTGCTTATTCCTGATCCTGAAGACAACTTGAAAATTTCAATAATGGCTATAGTTTATGACACTACTATGAAATCACAAAGCACTGTTTATATTTTTATTACTATTTTTGACACATTCCATGTGTTCTTGACAACCATACAGCTGTATTCACTACCTCAGTGATAAACTCTCTGCGCCACCAGAAAACTGAATCAGAGAGTAGACTTTAGAAGAGCTTCTTTACTTTTTCCCATAACATAATCAAAGATTATTTGCCACTTCAGGCATAGTCATCCACACAGACTACCAGTTTTCATTCATATCAGTCCAGATCTGCTAAAGATTGTGGGTTTTAGATCTTTTGCTGCCAGCACTTAAACCATAGGGATCCTCAGAAACATTCTGTATCAGTGGAGTTTGAGTGGGTGGATTGCCTTCAAGTACTTTGTTATGGGCAAACAACACTAAATTTTGGCAGTAACAGCCGTGGCATTATTGGCACAGTCACAGAGATAAGAAATTAATTTCTGCAAGATCTTTCAACAATCAAAACAGATTGATGGCTTACTACATTTAGTTCTATGCCTACTGCTTGATCGATTTCTTAAATACTTGTTCAACTTTGGAAGCCCACAAGCAGTTCACTGAACTTCTGTGCATCATGGTAGTGAATTATTTGTTAGAGCCTTCAGAGAAATAAGGGACAACTGCATTTATGTGTTTTGCAAGGGGTGTTGCAACAGGATGATTACAGAGGCTGTATTTCACAAAGTCACTAAAACATGAAGTAACTAATTTTGTGGACAGTAGCAGCATTTGTATGGTTTAAGACAATTATATGGGGGGACAGTCCAAAAGTATGTAGCTCCCCATTTAACCACTCTCTCTTCACCAACAAGGAGAATGCAATAAGATATAAGTGAAAAAATATCAGTTTACTAAAAACCAAAACAGCAACAAGCAAGATAACAGTAATAAGCACCAAATACAAAGTTGCCAAGTCCCATGGACTCCCAGGAACAAATTAAAACAAGAAAGCAGACAAGCCTCTCCCCCAGTATGGTGGCCTCCATAGCCAACCAGGGGTCAGAGGAAAAAGACAACATGGCAGAGAAGCCCTGCTCGGCTCAACCTTTGCCCTGGAACAAAAACCAGGAAGGCAGGAGCTTACAAAGTAATTCTGGTAGCAAGTGGGGGGTGCCAGTCTGTCTTGGGCAGCTCTGAATCTGCAGAGTCAGTTCCTCTGCTTCTTTTGAGCTGGCTGGACCCAGCTGGTGTCGGTGCTGCAGTTCTGAGTTGCTGCTGCATTGCACAGGAAAGAAAAATGGACTCACTGGGCACTGAAACTCACAGGCCTGGCCCTGATGGTTCTGGGTCCAGAGATGGGAGTCGGCCCCAGCAACCATGGTCAAAAAAAGCATGGCCAGATTTGCTCCAAAACAGTTTAGGATTGTGGAATGCAGTTTCTTGGAGACCTGTGCCAGGCAACTCCCTATGGAGAGAAAGGAAAGAAGGCATCTGCCTCTCTTTGCCTTCACCCCAGCAACTCTCTTGGCAGCATGGTGAGAAATGAGAAGAAAAATTCCATGTTCCTGTTGCCTGTCTCTTACAAGGGACCCTGGGCCAACCTCCTCTGTGAACCTGGGATAAAACACCCTGGTTCTGCTTCCATTCTCAAGTATTAAAGTGATAATTTTAAGCAGGTTGGTGTAGAAAAGATATGGAATATATTACACATTTTTGGGTTACCCAGAATATATACAGATACTTCTACACTGGACAATGTGATGCTGATCTCTATGAAAAAAGTCTGGGAAGGCTCTTTATAAGGAAGCTGAGAGAAGTACAGAAACATGCTTGATGTTGCCCACCTGACAGTTTGAATGACTGAAATGTCATAGCTATTTCTTTTGAAAATAAATGATAAAGCATCATTGACTTAGATAATTACAATAGTCTGAGACTTTAAAGAATTTGTGCACATGATGTTACATTTTAATCTCTTGGAGAGCTGAGGGGATGTGAAATACAGGAAAATAAATCTTACAATGATTTGTCAATTTGTTCAGGATTACAAATTTGTGTCTGCTCTATACACATTCACAGGTTTGCAAAGATACCACCTTAAATATTGTAGCATTGAAAATATGCAACTTTGTAGTCAGAAAATTTGGTTTGCACTGGATTAATGTTTTAATATTTTCTGTGATAACACTTTGACATTTACTTCATGTACTGGTTAGCTCTTGATTTCACAAGGAACTTTGTAAATAGTTTTCTCTGGGGACTTTTAAAAATCAGGTATGTCAAATGTCACAGTGATGGAGCAGGAAGAGGAACCAGACTGACTGCTACAAGGATTGGGGTCAGTGAGGTAAACCATTAATTTGTAGGTATTGTGAGAAGTTCATAACTGGGCCTCTAGTCCTTATTTCTGTCATGCTAGAATCATATTCAAAGGAACTACTGACTCACATCCATGTAACATAATCATGTCAAGCTGAACCTGACAAAAGCCACTCAACTGTAGGTGTAAGGATGCAAAATTATTAATCGCAATTAAGTCAAATGCAATTTAAAAATAAATAAATAAATAAAATCCAATTGTGGATTCTCCTGCAAGGTTAATTAGGTTGAGGATTTTCAGTACTAGGAAGTCAACTGAAGGCAAGTTTGTAAGGCTGAGGGCTTATTTCAAGTTCAAAATTTATTAAGCCTTTGGAATCCAGGAAGTCTTTTTTTTCCTGAGAAGAGCTCCTGGCTTTTAACAAGTTCTCATGTCAAAAGCCTTACTGATCTCCAAGTCATCAGCTTACCAGAAGTGACGGCTTATGACAAAGATGTGGGCAGCTTCTCAATAAACAAGAAATTGGAATCACAAAAATTAGATGGTTATTTTTCTTGCAAAAGCATTTCATACCCGTACTATTGACCTGTTATGAGGCATTGGCTGAGATCACAGCATAATGACTTGGTGCAGAACTCCTTTGATGACTAGTAAAAGCCTAAAAATATTATTATTGAAGTATTTCATCACCAGAACTTTTTACATCTTTTCATAATTCCCAAGTTGATAAGGTCATTGCAATGTAAAGCTATTGGTATCAATATGAAAAAAACTCTCCTATATAGGCAAAGTCACACATAAAACTATCCAGTGACTTCTAGTCATTCAAATTTCATGAGACAGAACAAAGAAGACAAATTAGCTGAAGCACACATTGATTGCAAATGAAAATACAACTTAACACTGTAACAGTTGAAAGAACACAAATATTGAGTAAGTGGTACTGCAGATTAAGAGTCTTCATCCCTCCCACGAGATACACATATGAGCTAGAAAATATAAATGTATCAATTATTATACTGCATAATATTCCCTCCCCAACCCTTCATGTTCATGCATTTTACTAAAAAGTTGATTAAACACAAAAAGGGGGATTTTTTTATTCAGTATTCTTTTGCTTGGATTCCTGTAGTAACACATGGTAAAACCCACACAGGCCCTGATCCCTTTCTCAGCTACACTATTACTGGTCAAAGCAATGTACTTTCACTGAAGTTGGTGAAATTATAATGGTTTAAGTGTTGAACTATTACTGACAGAAGGTGTACCTCCAGTACCCAGTTGCCTAACTTCTAACTAAGGTGACTCTCCCGTTAAATTAAGGGGCAAAATAGCTCGGCTAAAGCATAGAAAATCAGGCCCATAATCATGATGCCAGAAAAAAGATTAAAGTTCAGATTTTGTGCTATGAAATAACCTTATATGAAGGATAAATGCTTTAATACCATGATGGGCCATAATGGGCCATAGCTGTTCTCTTATACTGACATAAGAGACATCTGCAATACCCTAGAAGATGTCAAAGACTCAAGAAATGTCCCATGATCCACTATTTCATCAGCCAGGGGAGGTACACAAGGTGTTTCCACCTAGCTCAGCATAATAGAAATCCCACGGACCAGATGTTTTCTGGACTCCTTTCCCCCACTACTTGAGGGATACAGTCTGCAACCATCAGTTCACTAAGACTCCAACCGCTGAGAAGGCCAGAAAAAGAGAATAAATGGGATGTCATTGGAATCTATGCAGTGATGATATTTTTTCTACTTAATCTGTTTCTGTGTCATTCTCTTTCTCTCTCTCTTTTGCCCCCTCTACCTCATATTTACTGTTAAATAAAATCTGTGCTACTGATTCTGGCATATTGTCTCGTTTGTGTCTTAACTCAGAAAGAGGTATCTCTCTAATAATTTTAATAATCAGATCTTAACATTATTTTCACTCACATACAGTCTATTCCTGAGTTCTTAGCAGACACTACATTGTCATCAATCCCTGAGCTTGTCTTCCATATGCAAAATGGAGCTACTTTAAAATTAGACCTTGAACATCAAGTCTCTCCTTGAATACTTTCAGAAAATAGCATCTGATTTGAGAGTGCTTATTTGTCACAGATTTGATTTACAGTTAGAAAAGTAGCTTATATACAGGGTTACAGGAGTGAATGGATTTAAGTCAGCTGGAAAAGTGTGGAAAGACAGCTTCAATGCATTTGGAAAAGCTGATAAAAACTACAGCTAACAAATCAACAATGTCTGAATGGTTTCTCTTAGTGAAAGAAAACCACTGTCACTTTTTTTTAGTCTTCCTTAATTATGAAGAATAAGAAGCAGGCATGGAATCTGTGCAAGAGAGGACTGTTGTAGCCCAACTCAGATTCTATATGTAAAATTTCAGTTTCACAGAACCCACCAGGGAAAATACTCAACAAACCTAATATAAAATTCAGACAAAAATCTACTTCCTCTTATTTGAGAAAGGCTGTGATTATTCAGGAGCTGTAATATCACAGAATCACAGCATTGTTATGGTTGGAAGGGAATTCTGGAGGTCATCAGTCTAGCCTTTGTCAAGGCAGGGTCACCTAGAGCAGCTTTTACAGGAATGCATCCAGGTGGGTTTTGAATGTCACCAGAGGAGACTCCACAACCTCTCTGGGCAGCCTGTTCCAGTGCTCTGCAACCCTCAATGCAAATCAGTTTTCTTTATGTTGAGGTGGAACTTCTTCTGTTTCAGTCTATGCCCTTATCAGTATCAGAACTTCTAGTGTTGCATATATTTTAGTAAGCCTCTATTTAAAGTAAAAATCATATAGGCTGTAGTTAAAGAAAATACTAGATTTTGTAATTAGCACCATTTTTCTGGTGTTTTAATAGGTGTTGATTTAGATAAACCACCTATGTTGCTGATTTGCGTATTTCAGAATCAAATAAACTGGAATAGTATGGGTTTCATTATAACTGCAAGAGTTGTTCCAAATACAACATGGCATTTGTATTTTCCTCACATTCTTAAATTAACTTGGCTAAGAGCTATCCTGTAATATAAGAATTCCACCACTCCAGTAATTTGGCATAGCTGCACTCCTTATGACAACACAGGACACTAACGCTTTCTTTCTGGCCACCACCTGCATAAACAACTCTGACAGACTACCATATTTATGGGTTGTCAAAACATTGTGACACCAAGCCTTGGTAATACAGAACTGCCATCGTAATTAAGATGGGCTCAAGTTCTACTGAAGACACAAAATTAACTTTTTTTCATAAAGTGAAGTATGAAAAAATTGAAATGAAAAATTAGTTCCTTTGCTCATAAAGTGAGCAAAGTAGAAATTAGATTCCCTGCCAGTTTTCAACTTGTTAGCCATTTAGACTGGAGTTCTGAAAAATCATTCTTCCTCTACTTAGATCATGCAGGTTAAAAACATACTTTTAATTTAATGAAGAAATTTACTCAGCTTAATGGTTTAAATATTAACTACTCTAGACAGAAAATTAATTCAAAGTGGAATAACTATTCTATTTACAGTTAATCAGTTTTAGAGTATCAGTCAGTGATATCAAAGCACTCCCAGCATAGACACACTGGGTTTGTACCACTCCAAAAAAAGGTATCATTCCTGGAAGGAATGTAATAGTAAGAACAGATTTTTTTTTTTTAATGAGAGGAACAGATGTTACAACAGAAATCTCCAGTGTAGACACCTATTATAAAAACAAGGTGCTTCAGATTAATCATTTAAAATCAGTGGTAAAATGCATCTAGCAGTTTAAAGTCAGCTCAATATGTCTAAATGATAACAGAAATAAAAATTTATTCTGTTTCAGTAAATCACAAATACTGAGAACTCCTTGACTAGAGAACCAAGGGTAAATTAAATTCTGGTAGTTCTACTTTAATTAAGGTCAAAGAAACTTAATTTTTCCATGGACTACATACCATGGGTTATAAACATGCACTCCACCGTGAGTATAAATAGTTGTTGTTTATGAAGCAGTGTAGTAGCACGACAATTCTACAGAATGAAACAGGTCACTCACTAATTTCTCTTAACAGAGTTAAAAGAAATTCCTGTATCATCTCTTCCCCATATGCAAATACATTCCATGATTTGTACAGTGAATGTACTGCAGTGTTTGCTTTAGGGAGAAATGGTTAATTTTGCTCAACTGCTCAGGAGGTTGATTAAGTCTCATTCCATCCAAATGACTTTGCTTATGTTAGAGTCTCTACTCTTTTCAGACTGGTAACCTGTCACAAGTGGGGTCCCTCAGGGATCAGTGCAAGGTCCAAGACTGTTTAATGTCTTCATAAGCGATCTAGATGATGGGATCAGATGTGCTCTGATGAAGTTTGCAAATGATACCAAACCAAGTGGGCAAGTGGATGCTTCTGGAAAGAGCCAACCCACAAGAAAAACTTGAATAGACTGAAAAGTGGACTAACAAGAACCTCATGAAGTTCACAGTCAAGATGATACTCTTTGCTTGAAAACTGCCACAAGGAATGTCTGTTGGTCTTCAAACTGCAGTAGGGCCTTCTGTCTGGCCTGTTTACTAGGTAAAGTCTATATAAACACAACTTGAAAACTTTCACACAAAAATTTTTGCTGTAAATACTTGTCACTAGAAGGTTAATAGTTTAATTATGGGCATTTGAAGAATTTCAAGTAGCATTGCCAGGTAAGAGCAACAAAAATTAAAATGTGTAAGACTACCTTATTTGCCCATTCCATTACACATTTGGTATTCAAAACTGCATAATTTCTTCCTGAATGGATAACATACTCCAACACCTCTTTGTTTTCTCATTTTTTTGCTGATTACTCTTTATTCTCATTTTTTCCCCTCTTAAAACCTGATACAAAATGTTTCTTATTTACTGTCTTGCATTTTCCAATATTCTTTACAGCTGCTGGAAGCAATATTTTTTGAATCCTTCACAATACTGGTAACAGAACATAAAATCATTGCCAAGTATCATGATATTCCACCCTTTCAACAACAACTAGCTATAAAGGTCTCTCTCTCTCTGCTGCCTTGCTTCCTCATCAATGTGACCTTGTCAGGACTCAGAACTTGTCTGGCACCATCCTAAGATGGAGGCTGCAGCATGGTCATGCTGGGATCCCACCGATGCCTACCTTGACATGTTGTGGTGGTTTTTTTGTTTTCAAAAACATCATTTTATTTACATACATTCCTGCTGACACCACAAATCTTTCTCTGACACTGATGTTCTGCCTACTACATGAAAGGAAAGTTCTATCAGTTGACAAGTGAGGGACAATACAGCCTAACTTTTATCTCTCCAGCTGGGCACTGGCAGAATGAAGAGGCCAACAGCAACCCATCCTAGTCCTTAGGAGAAAGATAGCAAAGACTAAGCCACAGTTGCCCAAACAGGCTGTGCAGATCAGGGCATCCCTCTATAATCACTGCCACTTCATAGAACTACCACAGTACCAGTACATTTAGTCATCACTGTTTATCACAATGCAGTTTCACATTGCTTACAATCAATGGTACTGTAAAGGAAGGAAGATTGAGATAAAGCCAGAGCCTTCCACTTCAAGCTTTTTCAGACAAATATTTGGGGTTTTTTTAATAGAAGTAAATAATGTATTAGGCAACAAGCTAGCTTTCTGTCACTTCCCTGTATAACAACTATCATTTAGAATACCTAATACAGAAAACATCTTATCCGAACCCATGCTCCACTTGTAGTCCCACTCCACAGAAACACAACGAAAGGGCCAAATGTCCTGTGAAATGTGCAAATGGACTTGTCCTGCCTATGAACTAACAAGCTGACTGTCACAGAGATAGGAGGTGGAGTCTAGGTGGAGTCTAGCATTAAGAGTGACCCAAATTGTGTCCTCCGTATCTTCTCGATGTCAGCTTGTGCAAGGCTGTTTACTGCCTCAAGACCCACAGCCTGGAAGCAGAACCTCTGTGTTTTAACTGGTTCATGGAAGGGTGGGTGCTGGGTCCCTTTAAAAACAGGGAACAGACACAGGGATCTCTCTTTGTTTTCTCTAGGCTCTCAAGAACCTCAGAAGATGGGAAGCTCCCATGGGCTGCTAGCCACAGCCCCCAGGGAACCAAAAAAAGAAGAGGTAGACAGTGACTAAGACACTGACACACCGAGAGCACTGCCAGAGAACAAAATTTCAATGTGTCACCATTTGACATTCTAGTTACTCATGAGGATACTCAAGCCACACTACAATACCTTCAATAAACATTTTTAACTGAAATACCCATTTTGACCTACAGAAAGATTTGATGAGAGTCTTGTCAGAGTTTAGATACAGAATTTGCCAGACACACACAAAACTCTGTATTTCAAACCCTCCATTTTCACAAATTCATTTTTGCAGACACCTAAAGTTCTGTTGACATGTACACCAAACCTTGTCAAAGCCAGGTATGTGGAGTTAAGACCAAGTCCTCCTATACAACTAATGGGAATTGTAGAAATCTGAAAATGCAGAATAGTCATGTTGCAACTGAACACATAAAGTAATGTTTTTGTATTTTTTTTAGGCAAATGTCATTTGGTAACCGCTTATCACTTCCACTTCTGATAATACAACCTTATTTTCAAGGATCTCACCTCATATTAATGTTGGACCACAAGTATGGCACACTCTCTGAGAACAATGGAATTACTATAGAAATTTTAGCTGTCTCAGTGAACAGACTTAGAGCTGAAAATACAAGACTTACTAGTTTTAAAATTGTGTTCCAGCACTTTTAATATACAGTTCTTTATAATGTTTTATACTTCTCTATTAACTGTTCATAACGAGAAGCATGCTGACCAAGTAAATCTTTGCCATCACTGACTTACATAATCAGCTGGTAGAAAGAATTACCTTTCCAGTGCTTTAGTGCAGATGACACCATGTCAAAGTAAAATGTTGCATGGGTCAACAATCCTTAGTACTGAACCTCTGCCAAGTATTCCTTTGCATTTCATTTGACATTAAAATCAAATGTAACTGTTCTTATTACAGACTGTGCTAGAATATTCATCAAAAGGACATCAATCACTATGCAAACATTATTTTTATTCTCTGAAGCTAACTAATTCCATCTCACTAGGTTTTTATATGGGCATTTGCACATCCTCTTGCTCTCCTGCAAAGTGCATAATGCAGACATTAAGTAGACGGACCAAGGCAATGCAGTAAAGTAAGTAATAGATGCAGGTTTTATCACAAGTGGTACATTTATTGTTATTCAAGTAGAACCATGTGAATGCTAAATTTCTCATTTTAACTTTGCAGTCTGATTATTAGCCATTTAGATCCCCAAAATACAAAGTATATGAACAGTAAAAGCTTGACACCCACCCAGAAATGTATGCCAAAGTATTTTTATTAAATGTCATACTTTTAAAATCAATTATATTTGGAGGCTTAATTTGGAATACTTGGTTTTTGCAGAAAACTGTCCTAATTTTTGGTTGCTAAAAATACTTAAAAATGCAAATCCAAAGCACTGGAAGACAAGAAAGCATACTAGACCAACTAGAAATGTGTATCGTTGACAAGTGTCCAATTTTTAAGCCATACAATGATTACTTTTGACCTAAACTATGATTTTGGAATGCTTGAGATGACAATATTATAAAAAATGTGACATAGGATCACTAGTAAGGTATCAAGAATTGCTTCTGGCACCCAGTCACGTGCAAGAATCAAAGTGACAGAACTCTCCAGATGACAAGAAATCAGTAACCAGCAGTAAATGCATGTGACACCTCTCAGGATAGTTACTGCAGGTCCCATAGCAGGGCAGAAGTTACCAAGCTAACTGTAAGCAGCTTGGCTTGGAACTACAGACAATTTAGCTTCAGCTACAAATAACTATTTAGATGCATGGAAACCATATGCATACAGAAATGTTTACTGGGGCTGTCAGAGCCATGACTGATGGCATGGCAGAGTCCCCACTTCTACACCCTCATGAATAGGCTTGCAAAGCAGTGGAAAATACCAGAGAGCTGTCAATATTGCCAAATCACTAAACTTTACTCTTGAGTCTTATAGAGTTCAGCCTCCTTTGAACAGTCTCCTTTGAACTGTAAGTCATAGTCTTTAACTTCACCATTTCTCTCTTCCAAGTGCAGCAGTAATTATTTAAAGCTCTGCATCCACTTGGTTAGATCATTTCTCCTGCAAGTAATGTGATTTGAGCTAACTCAGCCATCTCTACACATCTGTGTTACATAGGGATGCAGAATGAAACTAAATTGGATCAAAGATTCAAGGAGCATTCAACAGAAGGCTCTTTAGATACTGTCTTTAGAACTGTTACAAGTTTCCATAAAAGACATGGAAGAGTAATTAAACACTGACAGAAAAGATTCCACTGTGACTAAGAGAATGAAAAAGGGAAAGAAAAAGCAAATTTCCCAAAATCTTGCCTCCACAATTAACCACTACTTTATTTCCCACCTTCCTTTATCCAAGACTGAAAAACTACCTCATCAGCAAGAAAACTTAAGCATGTCAGACCTGTTTTCAAAGAAATAAACAGATTTGTGAGGATGGACAACAGCATGTGTGGATGGGTATCCTAGTCACAGAGGTAAGAGATGGAGTTCAGGGTAAGGGGTGGCCCAAAACCATGTATTCCATATCTTCTCTATGTCAACATATGCAAGTTAGTTTAGTGTCTCTTCAAGGCCCGGAGTCTGAAGCAGGACCTCTGTGTTTTACCCAAGCTCAAGGTAGGCCAGGCATGCTGGATCCCTTTAAAAACAGGGAACAGACAGGCCAGTACTTTCACTGCTGCCGCCTGCCATTTGCCGGGGAGGATGCAGTCCACTGCTTTTCCATGCGTGCCCTGTGGAGAGAAGGCCTGCTGAGCTGCTACATGGGAGCCTGTACCAGTGCCCCGGCAGCACTGAGTCCCTTTGGACAAAACCAATTTTCCCCAGGTTTTCTTTCTCTGCTGCTCCCCACTGTTTCATTTGTTTGGGAGGGAGGGAGTTTGTTTTCTTGGATCGGGCTGTTGCCATATTGTTTCCTTTGCTCTCTCTCAGCAGCATGGCCCAGAGACAGGACTCTCCCACATTTTGTCTGTGTTTCCCAGGATAGTGAGCAGGACCTCCTCTGGAGCTGTGGGTGGGGGTTGAACCATTTGCCTTTTTGCTTCTTGGTTATTGCTGTCTTCTCCTAGTAAACTGTTATTTTATCACTTACATCTCTTCGCATGTGTCTCTCCTTATTTGCAGAGGGGAGAGGGTAAAACTCAGAGGAGGTAGTTTATCTTGGAGTCTCCACCCCATAAATTGTCTTCAACTACAACAGTGGGCAAACAAGGGAAGATTCCAGTGATATTAACAATAACATATTACAGAATATATTTTCTCTCAGAGTAAATAATTTTCTCATTACTCTGCTGAGGTGTGAATCTGGAGTAATCTACATTCATATCAGCAAATACCTAATGATAAGATGTAAACAACATTCTTCAGCAACTACTAAGTCAATTCTGAAAGTCTACCATTCACATATTCAAAGAACTCGAGTTTTCCAAAGTCTGATAAGGTGATAAGGTGTATATTGCTCATATTCACATACTTCATTCTGTCTATCAGCAAAAAATTGCAAGTTAAAGCCAGTTAAAATTTAATTGCTTTTCATTGTTTTTCTTCTTTCAAATGTAAGGAAGGAACACACATGACAGGTGACAATTCCACCTGTATAAAGTTCTTTAAATGCCTCTCCCCACCCTTTTAAAACAATTTCATAGTAAGTTTGAATATATAGCATTTCCTTGAACAAATCAAAAAAGTTTCTAAGACATCTCATGTTACATAACCTTTTGTAGCTAGCCCTGAGTAAAATTCCAACATTCTTGCTTCATTTAATGTCAAATCCACAATTCAGTGGCTTTTCACCACCCCTTGGGTTGAAGTATGTTATTTTCACCAGCCTGGACAGTTTTCAGAGTATGCTTTTGCAGCTCAATCTTCATTTTATGTTCAGCTCTAACGTTACAAGGAGCTATTTAAGAAAAAGGTGTCAAGCACAATACGACCTGTGTAGTTATACTGAATGACTGGTATCAGGCCTAAACACTTGGGTTAGCTCAGCCCAGTACGAAGATCCACTGCCCAAGGCGTTGTTATTTCTGAGCATTCCTGTGTTATTGCTGTGGCTGTGCTAACCTCCATTTATCTGTGGCAGCTGTGAGGGGATCCATGTTTTGAAAAACTGTAAGCACAATAAAACTAAGAACACTTAGGTTCTTACAGAAAGTTCCTCATTTCAAGCAGGTCACTCACATAACTCCTATTAAGAAGTCAAGGATTGCCTGTGCAATGGAGGACACAAAAGAAATGGTGTAAACTTTAATTCAGACAATTCAAAAGGTTCGGACAAGCAAGAGTTTTCTAAACAGGTAACTAATGCTTCCACAAATAAATAAATAAACAGTTCATTTTGAAAACAAGATTATGAGGGCTTTGTTTCTTTTCTCCCCCGATGAAAAACATTTCTTAATATTTGCCAACTCCACTGCCACACCAACAGGGGATACCAGTCAGAAGGCATGATATAAATACCCTTGACATCAGTCCTATTCAGGAAGGAAAGAAAATATCAAAAGCAGGCAATGAAATAGAGACTTCCTTTCCTTTAGAGAAACAAAATTAAATTGTAGGTATATTTTATATACAAAGGCACCCAGAAGTACTGGAAACCTGCTTTGTTCTCCTACACTCCTACAACTCCAACAATGTATCTATAAACATCTATTAACATACTAATCTATAAAATTACCTCACTAAAGAAATTTCATTGTAGCAATGAAAGTCGACTGTGAGAAAATTTACTCCAGAACATTCAATATTACCTAGAGTAACTTCGTTAATTAAAGCATGTAAGAGGTTTAAGCTGCTATTTATTTTTTAAATAAAATCAAGAACCTAAACTTAGAAACAGGAAAGGGCTACTCATGTGATATAAAATCAGAAAGCACAACATACTGACTAAAATTTAAAAAAAATTATTGTTCTAATTTTGTTTTCCCACCAAAATATAATAAGATTCTTGAAAAAAAGAAAGATCATCATTAAGGCTTCTGGCAAAAACTCTAAATGAAAGATGCCTGATTTGCAAGTAGTTTAGTATCCTATATATACATCTAGATCCAAATATACATTCCAGCAAAGACACTGCAAATGAAACTCACTCAAAACTTAATTAAGGCTTTTATACACATGGAACTGTTCCTGATTAATTCCATATGGGCCATTCTTAATACAGAAGTGCCTCATTACATTTTGGTTAAAACAAACTGGTTAGTTTAGAAATGAGTCACCCATAAATGGCATAAATCAGAATAATTTCTACACTATTTTAGTTACTTGTGACCAAACAGCATTAAAAAAAAAACCCAATCAGTAGGCGTTAAGGTCTATCTCTAGGAATCAGGTCTATAGGTCTACATTTAGAGGTCTATCTGTAGGGATCTTCTTTTAAGCACATCTTAAATTAAGAATTGGATCAAAAATATAAATTTGGAATACTTTAACTTTTAAAAATAGATACAGAAAAAAAAAGAAAATACATACTTGTGAAAAGACACACAAGTCTTAAATTTCTGAAGAATGGCTTTTAGGTTTCAGGTCTTGTAAATGTCTCTCTCCTCTCAAATGATAAACAATTTGATCCTACTTGAGGGTCAGAGCTGTTTCATAGTCTTCAATAGTTGCACGGTAAAGACACATTGGAAGAAGAGACACAGACACATCAGGAGATACAGAACCTCTCTTTTCCTCTGTGTGATGCAGGAAAGGAGCTCCATGCCATAGCAGTAGCCCCACCCGCCTGTTAAGTCAATACATGCATAATATACATACACGCCTACGGCCTTTGTCTTGACACAAAGACTCAGGAAGAAGAAAGCAAGAAAATTAAAGTGCCCCTGTAGAGGTTTTCCAGGAAGGTTTTCAGAGAGCTCAGGCCATAAGATCAGTAGTGCAGATAACATAGTTGTATCACCATCTCATATTTTTGGCCTAACATCTGTCTAGACTGACAATTATTTGTAATATTTCTACATAGTCCACTCTCAGTATTTGCCATTCCTCTTTGTTTCCTTTGGTTCAAACATTTTTGAATGCTTGAGAAGTTTTTTTGGCTGTCTTTTCTAATGACCAACCACCAAATGATACTGTGATTTTGTGGAGAATAAAAAAGGAAGGAATTTAAAGTGCACTTTATTTTTTATAATTCCTTACACATTAGCTTTGTGAGAGATACACCACAATGATAACCCTTATGCAGTCAATACCCTATGTATTTCTTACATTATTTAAATATATTATTTTCACCTGGAAGAGACAAGATTGAGGAGGATTTGGAAAATTGCATTACTCAAATCAAGTGCACTTAGCAGGGAGTTAATGACTTCTGGCTTAGTGAGTACAAACACTGCAACAGACAAAATGTACTATACCACCAGAACTATCTGAAAATATTTGTTGGCAAACTTATGTTCAGGAAACTATTGTCTTTCTTAGAGGATTAGCCACTTTAGAAAAGAGGCTTAGATACGAAGTTTGCAAAAGATTTTGTAGGACTTACTTACACAGCAAGAATTTTTGGCATAATATATTTGCAATACAGATTGAAGGAAATTTTTTTTCCAGTATATACATCTAAGCTGTGAATTCTACTGCAAATGCAGTTATACAAAACAAGAATTATTTCTCCTTAGTGGAATAATGCCTATTTCACCTTCTACCATTTGTCATGTAGACATGAACTGTGTTTAAATCATTAGACTTCGTTGACGCGGCCAATACAAGACTAGCTTTGTCAGCGAACCTATCAACTGCAGACAGTCATATGCAAATAATCCTGGGCCACCCAGTTACTGCTTGAGTAAAAGATCCTTAGTTAGTGGTCTAATGGTTTCATTGTTTAACTCTTTGTATGAAAAAGGAAAACACCAGCCAGAAATGTTGCAGTTATTGGATAGATTTCATTCTGCTACCGATTGCAAAAATCTTTCAGCAAATGATCCACCACATTTTTAAGGATTTTACCATACCAATGAGATTACAGAATGTGTTTTGCTTATGGAAATTCTACTAGTGGTTTCAGTGCAAATTATAACACTGTGGATAATTTTTCTAAAGGCAAATGTTCATCAGAACATTATGATATATCCTCTTAAAAAGCTACCCTGATGCAAACAGCAGCAAAGGAAACATTCAAAATGTAACCAGCTACAGAATGACCCTTTTAGGGCTTTAAAGCCTGCTGTGAAATGCATGTGGCACTCTCTCTTCAGTAGAAGTAAGAAACTCAGAAAACAGACATTCAAATCCTGTTTGGTAACCCAGCATCTTTTTCTTAGACAAACTTATGTCTAAAAATTGGGACCTTCTTCTCTTGTTTGTAATCTAATAGCTTGAATATCTCTTTTAAATTCTCCCTTTAATGTTTACTTATCTCCAAAGAGTAGTTAGCGGCTTTAATTTTACAGAAAGAGTCAACATGATTTTCAAGAAAAGGTCCCAAAATTGCAGGAGAGTTATGAGAAATGCTACAAAAATTCAAATGCTATATGATCCCCTTGCTATCCAGTTCTACTTCTAGGAAGACTAAATCTAATCTGACTTCTAAAGCATGTAGTCCTGTACTTACGACTACTAAATTTCAAGATGCAAACACTACTATCTGTAATCAGACTGGTAATTTTTCATCATTTTTTTTTTTGTAGAATCTTCACCCACTGCAGCCTATCAGATCCCAAGATAGAGGCTCTCCCTGAATTATTCTGATTTACTAAATTAATTGATTTACCAATGTCCCAGTTAAAGTGGGGGAAAAAAATTGGTGTTTTAAAGTGGATTAAAGTGATAAGTACTATATGGTGTAGCAGAATATAAAATTTGTTTCTTCATCTGTTACTTAGTGCATTTAACAAATAAATCTACTGAGCAATAACCATTCCAGTAGCAATACTGATAAAACAAGCTAGGCCAATAATTTTCTACTCCATTCCCTCCACTCCTTTTGAGATTTGTGGATTGACAGCAGAAAATAAATTACTCTCCCCTATGTTTTAAGCAACAGATTTTCTCCAATTTTAGAACTAATATCAAGTGAAGGAAAACAGGGCACAAACTTGACACAAACCCATTCCAAAAAGTTTGGAACAGCACTTGTTGCCACCATTAAGGCCAAGTATGAATCCATTATATTAAATACTACGCATTATTTTCTCCGCATTGTTGGGGCCCATTTTCAAACTCTCAGCCATTTCAAATAAACATATAGAAGATCTGATAAGGTATGGCAGAGTATGCATTTTACTTAAGTAAGTGGGCATTAGCTGCAGGAAAGCCCAGGCATATGCTTACTTTACATAATACTGCAACCCCCACAACTTTAACAAAATCTCTTCTGCAGGTAACATAAATACATCTGTTGTGATCAGGGCTTTGTTATTGCTATCACCTAAACCAGCTCTGGGTTCCATGTATATCCAGTGCAGCAGTGTACTTTGGATTATTAATATAACATCTGGAAGAGGTGAACACTTGGTAAGCTGCTAATAAAAATCTAATCATTAGAAGACATATAATTTGATAGGAAAAACCACCTTCCATGTTAAATACACTCCAATTTATCAGTTTTGCCTTCTACTTCCATTTTCCATCCTTAACAAGGATCACTCAAATATCTTTTTATTAAAAAAACCCCAAACCATAAATGAAATATCTTACTAACCTAGTCCAGTCAGCGGTTGGGTTAATTTTGGTGAGATGTCCATAAGCTTCCCTACTCCTTGGAACCTTCTAAAATCATTATCTGTTCTAAACATTTGATACCAGTGGCAAACAGCTGTTTAAAGCTAATTTCCAAATCCCATCTTATTGCTGTAGAATCAGGAGAGCTTCCAGAGACATTTCCTTCTAGAAAGGCCTTGGGCCACCAGTGATCAGACAGAAAGCTGGTATTCAGCACAGGTGGTCGCAGGATGGAAACAGATTACTATAGAACAGCTATATAACATCGGTTCATGAAAACATTCGTAAGAGAGCTACAGCTTTTGCCTCAAAGTGAGTTAAAGCCTCTATAACATCACACCATTCTCAAAACCTCCACAAGCCAAGTGTAAGTTCTTGTCAAAACGGCAAGAGGTAGTGCTGCTGCTATCACATGCACTCATCAGAAACTCCCAGCACAAGTCCACGAATGATGGTCCCACCCTAACTGCCCCCCAAAAAGAAAAGTCTGGGCATCCTCAATCCCTTGTCTTCTAAGGCAGAGGCGCCATGTGGTGCAAGAGGGGACGAGCGAGAGTGAACAGAGCGGGTGTGGCCTTTTCCGTCCCAGCCCCCAAAGGGGCTATTTAAGGAGAAGGGAATACCTCAGACCTGCCTTATTCGACGTCGGTAACTTGACTTTGGGGTCGAAGGAAATCGGCTGTCGGCACATAGTTTCCCCAAAAAACTTCATACAGTTTTAATTTGAAAAGCCTTATTTATATTTTAAGTGTGCGAGTGCAGCCTCAGGTCCGGTGAACGATGGTGAGTGAACGTGGAAGGGCAGCCATGGTGGGGAGGTGGGATGGTGTGGGGCGTTTGAACGCCGAGCTCCCGGGCGGGGGGGAGAGGGGGGGCTTCTGCTGGGTGATGGCAGCGGAGTGGAAAAGTAACTTCTTCAGGTTTTTCTTGGGGTGAAAAATGGGAATGCCCACAGCCCGGAGTAGTGTCGCTTTGTAACGCGGTGAGGGGGCTGAAGCCCTCAGGGCTACTAGCATTTTAAATATCATGAGGGTTTTAAAGTCTTACGAGGTGAGTGGTTAAAGTCAAGGAGGCGATACCGCAATTAAAACGCCGGAGACTTGCGGAGGGGAATGTGTGACTTGTAGCCGTCGGCGCTACGGTCTGGTGAAAGCTTGGCGACGGAAGACGCTTCACACCCGTGAGCGGCCATTTTGTAATGGCGCTGACATGGCGCCGTCCCGCACGGCCGGGCGAGCGCCTCTCCGCCTGCCCGTGGCGGGTGTATCCGCCCCTCGTAGGGTCCGGCAGGCCGGGTGCTTGCGAGCGCCGTCCATTTTCCTTAGGGCCACACCTGCCTTCCCCCCGCCCCGTCGGCGCCGGGCACCCGAGGTGTGAGGGCGTAAAATGGCGGCCGCTGGCGCCGGCCCGACGAGCGGCGCCCGGCTCGCCCCAGGCTCCCCGGCCCGGCGTCGCCCGGAGCACTAGGGGGGGCTGCGGGCTCCTGAGCTCGCACCAACATGATGCTTGCTGTTTGTTCTTTTTATTTGAGAAACGCGATTTGCGACTGTAGCGCAAACACAGCTTCAAACACCGTACGAGTAAGGGTGGGTTTTTTTTTTTTTTTTTTAATTTGCTTGTTTGGGGTTTTTTTTTTAATTATTTTTTTTGTACAGGAAAAGTTAAGCCTCGTAAGTGCCTAGCGTGCAGTGCTGGGCTGAGGGCTCCACTTAATGCCCAGCGGGGAGGCTGCGGCGCCGGGCGTGTCCTCCTTCCCTTCCCTCAGGCAGCGGCCGCTCTTCCCTCACGGAGACTGCCCTCAGCGACCGCGCAGCGGGACGTGGGTCACGGGTTCAAATGTTTCAAACTAATAAAAAAAACCAAACCAGCTAACCTAATGCTTGCTTTAAGCCAAAAATGTGTTGAAGCCAGGGAGAAGACTAAGAAATCGCGGGCTTGTGTGGCTAAAGAAAAGGGTTTTCCTCTCCTGGATGAGCATAAAACTGAGAGATGCTTGTAACACACACTTGGGTGGGTAGGTAATTATATTTCCTGCAGCCGGCCCAACGATCGTCCTTTTCCACCTTTTCTTTTGCCAAAAGTCTGTAGCTAGTCTCACGACTGCTGTAAGGAAAACCATTATATACCAGTTTCCCGGCATCAATTTAAACTTCATGCTTTCACGAATAGCTAACAGATTCATTTTATCTTACGACGAGAGAAGAAAAAACACTTTTTAGTTCTGGTAAGCTGAAAAACTGAATAAACCCTTGTATTCCTGACATTTAGAAATTTGATTTCAAAGCCTCTTCATGACATAAGGCAAATCAGACTCTTTTAGAGTAATTTTAAAGGTTTGAGTCACTTCAGCTGGTGATATAATTCTGGTGTAGCCAGTTCATCACTGGCAGGATTTCCCACTTGAAAACTTGGGGTGGTTCAGGCTTTGGACCCTGGTTCAGCAGCAGTGTGAGTTCTTTGCACATAGTTTATGTAGAAAAGCAGTCATTTATTTAGTGCTATGTTGATAAAATTTTTCGGATTTAGATAAGACAGTAATTTTTTTTAATTGGCAAAGGTTTTGCATTGCAGTACCGAACACCTGAAAAGTGGCCTTGGAGAGAGATTTTTTTTGTTGTTGTTGCTCTAGGAGACTTTAACCACTGTGCATTTTTCATCTCCTTTTCAAGTTCTAGGAAATACGTGTTTCAATAAATCTTATTTCTGATGTTGACTAGCTTGCCAGAATGCCTAAGTAGTCTGTTTATTCTTTCTTTCAGGTACTTGATGTGTAAGAGTGTTAAATAAGTGAATTTTCTTTGAAAATTCTGCATCATTAGTGTGAGACACGAATACTGGGCATCCATGGCAGCCAAGGCCGCGTGTAACAGCAGTATGTCTGGCTACCTGCTTCCTTGTGCTGATTCTGGCACTTGCTGGGTGCCTCTGCTGAGAGCTCCTTCCTGTTCTAGGCTGCCAGAGAGCTTGCACAGCAAAATGAATACTACTTCTAGCTTGATTCACTGAAACATCCAGAAAGCAAGTAGAAGCAACAGTTAGGTCAGCTTGAGGGTGCTGTGGAGTTGCCATCTCAGATTTCAGTTCAGATGCCCTTTAGCTGGGTATGCAGCCAAACAATAGCAGAATACCAGGTGGGTGAAAAACTGCTCACTTCGTGTTGGTCTTCATGCCAGATTTTGTAGACCCGTTTTAATTTGAACTGAAAAGTGTTAGAACTTCTTGTACAAGAGGAGGTGCAGCAGAACAGATGGGGCAAACTGTAGTAGTAGCAGCATTGGTCACAAAGCTTGATACAGTCTGGTAGGGCTACTTAAAATAGTCTAGACTAGGTCTAGTTTTAAATTTTTAAAACTTCTTGATATAATAATTTTTTTTCACAATACATGATCCATTTGTGCTATTAAAATTCCTTGTCCCATGCTATATCTGTAGGGAGCTGCATACATTATGGTGTCTTAAAAGTGTAATATAGTTGATGAAAATAAATATTTCTGTTTAAATTTTTTAGTCATCACATGTGGAGAACCAGCATCCAACCAGCCCGGAGAACAACCCCTATCCAAACACAGTCAATCAGGGCTATGTTTTACCAGAAGGAAAAATCATGCCAAACACAGTCTTTGTTGGTGGAATTGACATAAGGGTATTTATATACTTGTAATTGTTTAAAATGGGTATAGGGTACTTCAGTGGAAAAGAAATGGGAATTTTAACTCCTGTTTTGGTGTGGATTTTTTTACTTGTTTATGGTGGTGGTGGGGTTTTTTTGGTTTGTTTTTTTTTTTTTTTCATGTGTGCTTTTGGCAATCTTAAAGGTATTGAAATGTCATGGGAGAATTCTGAAAAATGTCTTCCAAAACAAACCTTTAGTTCTTATGGTATTGGGAAATGGGTTTAAAAAATGGTACTGTCTGCTTTAAATCAGTTCTAAGCAGTTAAATGTGTTTGAAGATGTTTGAGACCTTTTTTTCTTTTAGATGAATGAAGCAGAAATTCGGAGTGTCTTTGAACAGTATGGTACTGTGAAGGAGGTCAAAGTCATCACTGACAGAACTGGTGTTTCGAAGGGGTGAGTAGAATATGAGTAGTTGTCATAAGTTGCTGCTTATGTGGACATCATTCTGTAGTAGGTGATAGGAGCTACACACTTGACATGCTTAAGCCTTAGTACTAGCTACAATTTTCTGTTGTGGTGAGTAAACACTGTGAAGCCAGTAAATCTGTACTGCCCCTAACTAAATCTGTATAATATTACAAAGAACAGCCTGAATTTTTTGACTTCAGTCTCTCTGTTCAGGGAAAAGAACCTCTGTCTCTTAACCATTGGAAACAAAGCTTAACTTGTGTGGTGCTCACCCAGCCAATTCTTATGTAGGACTCTCCTGATGGCTAGAGTAGTTAATAATCTGGAGATAATTCAGGCTGGTTAAGAGATTTAAGATGGTTTATTCAGGGCAGTGAGTGCACTCTCCTGATGCTGGGGAACAAGTTCTAGAGTAAAACAGCCCAAACTTGTTTAGGTGAGGAGTGAAACAAAGTATGTGAGCAACATTAAAATAAGGGAAATTCCGTTTAGGTATATAGAAAAGTTCTGGATTACTCTGGTGAAACGCATAAATAAGAAGATAAAGCCTTACCCTGAGTTCTGGGGAAGCCATCCCAGTTTTGAGGTTATCCCTCCTTATGAGAAGGAGACCGCATCCTCTTGAGGTTCCTTCCAGCCCAGATTTTTTAAGGTTCTGTGCACAGATCCTAAAATGTCACACTTTTTTCTTCAGCATATATAGCAGTGGAAGAGCTGGAATAAATTAATTTTCTCATATCCCTTACTAGTCCTCAAAGTGAACCCTGCTCTGCAGTTAGCCAGTGTGTGTTACAAGTTTTGATACTGAGTTGACTTACTCCATTAATAGGATACAATTGTTACTATAATGCTCTGAAATGATCTTAATTGTAAACACCGGATAAATGGAGTCAGTGAAATAAATTGAAAAACCTCTTAAAGAATTGCTTCCCTCACTGGTGTCACTCTACTTCTGCCTGCTTTCATCCAGACCTCTGTAGTAAATACAAAATTTGATAATCAAGTAAGATTTTACTTAATCCTACTTAATCTGTTAAATTTCTAAGTTGCTAATACCGACAACACCACTCATTTTGAGTAGTTAAGATGGAAAAATAGCCCTCATTTCTATTTCATATTATTTTAAAATCCGGCATTTAGTTTCTTTCATCTGGTCCAGTAGTAGATACTGCTAGTTAGCAGGAATGAAATTTGAGGCTGAATCATAAACTAATATCCTAGTTGATAATTTTGATGTGCCATAAAGCATACCTGTCACTTTAACTGGTCTTGTTCAAAAGAATTTGCCTTACAATCAAATGAAATTGATTACTGAACAGTCTGTTCTTCCTTTTTAGGTATGGATTTGTGTCTTTCCTTGACAATGTGGATGTTCAAAAGATAGTTGAGGTAAGCTCTTTGTCTAAATTATCCAAAGAAGTTGATGTATGAAAGTGAGAGACAAATTTGGGGAAGCCAAGTTATGTACCCTTAGAGTAAATTAGGACATGCAAACTCTAGGGCTGCCTGAAAAGTAAACTTGCTAAAATGTATTCTGGTGGTAAAATCTTTATGTATTTGCTTAAGTATGAAACAAAATTGGTATTCAGGTAATTAGTTATTAGCCTGGTGATCTTGAACATTTCATGTTACTTTGTTTCTGATTTGCTCTCATTTATTTATGTGCTTGAAAGCCTTGAGTGTGTTTGGCTGCTTGCTTTTTATAGTGGATGGTTGTCCTAGAACCCTCTTGTGCTTGTAGCAGAAATGCAGACACTTTGTTACTGGGATGTCTTGGTTTAAGGTAATTCAAGTGGGACACTATAAAATGAGTAATCTCCCCTTAAAGTTAACCAATCTCTTTCCACCAATAAGGAGAAATTAATGTGGTAGAGATAAGTGAAAAAACAAGTTTTTCTAATAAAGAAGAAAATAGCAACAGGTAAAAAAATAACAGTAATAGTCACCAGTTACAAAGTTGCTGAAATTGCTTGGACTCCCAGGGAACAAAAAGAAACTTAAAAGGGTGGAGTGACACTTCCCCCAAAATGGTGGCCTCTACAGCTGACCAACTGTGTGGCTCTAAAGACAAATGGTGACAGCCCTCTCCCCTTTTCTTATCTCTCCATTTACAAATGCAGCTGGCACAGTCTGGCAGCTGGTACCTGACCAAGGGCTAGAACTCAGGAGGGATTTACCTTCCTCTTGGCAGCAGACAGCCAGGCAAGGCAGCTGGGCTGGGGCAGTTCTGCCTTTACTTCTGCAGGGCTGTTCCATGGCAGCTGCAGACAGGTAACCATGGAATTCACCTTGAGCCAGTCCAAGATGCAAGCAAGAAACAAAAGCAGGGAAAAACCCCAGAGCAGGGCCCCTGCCTTGAGCAAAGACCATGAGGTGAGAGAGAGAGCACTCTCCCTGTTTGCTCTGATTTCTTAAAAGGCTGGGGTGCTTGCCCTGCTCTGCCCCATGGTTCTGTTTTCTGGCTCCAGTGTCTTCAGAGACAGTAACACTTTTGGGCACAGATAGATGAAATACAATAACCTTTTGGGTTATGCAGGGCATGGGAATAACAGTATCATGGAAGACAGTATTAGTTGTTTGTTTATGTCTCAGTAGTTGAAATATGTTTCTCTTGCAGTATTTCTGCTTTGGATGCTACCTGGAGTGCAATTATTTTTTTTAACCTCTTAGACTGTGCTGCAAGTGTTCCCATGTCATCATATGGTCTTCCTATAGCTGACACAGGAGATGAAAGGGTAGAACTGTTACAGGCCCTCTGATCTCAGGAGTTCAGTATCAGAGAAATTTTAAATCTTCATGCTTATAACGAGATCAGTTACTTGGTTTTGATGAACTTGAGCAGGTCACAAACCACTGACAAAGCTTTTATTTTTCCCTCTTTCTCCCCAGACTGAATAGAGTAACTGTGAAAATAACATGTATTGAAATACTCGCCTCTTTGAGCTCTTTGCCTCAGAAAACTCCTGTGTCTCTGGAGGATGAGCAGTCTCTCATTTGCTTCAGAAGCTCTTAGATAGGGAAGTGGATCAGAAAGACAAAACCAGATAGATATGCCAGGCACAAATGTAATGTTCTGTGATGTGCAGATGTGTTTACTGGCCATCCAGTTCCATAAGTGGGAAAAGAACATGTTTGAACAAAGTGGAGAGTAGTGAAACCCCAGCAGGAGATTCTTGATTCTCACCAAAAAATTTTATAAGCTTGCTGTTCTTTAATGGTATGATGACAAAAATATATAGTGACTGCTGTACTGAGCAACAGACTTCATCTGAGAACACCTTTTTCTTTTTGCTAGGGATTATATTTATTATGCTACATCAGTGTGGATTGCTTGTTCTGAGGTAACAATTTCTGTGGAGACCTCTTAAATAGCACTGATATTTGAGCCATGTACAGCTGATTGTCAGCATGTGTTTCTTCAAAACTGGAGCCTGCAGTGTTCCTCGTTTGATACAGTACTCACTGATGTAACTTTGCATACCAGAGGTCTTGGAAGACCTAGAGGCATATGGTTGATTTTCTTTTCAGTGCACATTCCACATCTGCAGGTAGTACAAATTATGGCTGTGTCAGGAAGAAGCACATTTAGATACAAAAAATCTTCCAAATCCTGTTGGCTTTTGGAGGGGATGGAAGAAAGGAAGAAACTAACATTGGTGTTGTGGAGCTCAAATTGTAGTGAAAGGTTACCTCACTAAATCACTTCAGACCTTTTCTGCACTGAGTGGTCAGTGTTTTCTGTAATGAAGGAGAATAGAGCATCTCTGGCTAAAATTACTCTTGGTAATTTTCTGTGTTCATCTGCCTGGCTTTGTAGCCTTGTTCAGCCTGACAATATTTTTCTTCTGCTTTAGGTTCATAACTGCACTCTGGTCTAGTGTGAATCTGTTTGCAGTTCAGAACCGAAAGTTATCTTCTTGTTTGAGGGGAGGCCTGTCTCCTAGGAATTCTCATTACTGAGGTAGAAAAAGTGGTTATGTGATTTTGGGCACAACAGGATTGCAGGATTAATTTAAAAATACCCAAAATCAATCATCTGGAAGACACCTTCCCCTGAAAAAAATAAAAAACATCCACCTGTCAAACTAATCAGGGTATTGCACCTTTGTTTTGCCCCGTATGTCTCTTGAATCATCTTCTCATACTGATAGAAATTAGAATAAATGAGGTACTTTTATATCATTATATTTTTTGCTCATTTTTGCAGGCAACAATAAAGTTGCTGTTGTCTGTTCAAAGCACTTCCTTTAGGAGAAATTAAAGAAAATTGCAAAACCATGTATTTTCTTCTGAAGCAGGCACTTCTGTAGAGTTTCACATGAGAGAATCTGGACAGACTGTCTGCATCCAATACTGACTTTAATGCTTGGTACTAAAATTGTGGTAATAGGGCTAAACCAAAAATCTTTCACTAGACAACCTTGAGTCTATGGTCAAACTCCATTAATACTCTCACTGAGACAAGTAGTTGAAACCTGTGTGTATAAAACTGCAGGGCTGACAGTCTCTGATACATAGTTACAAACTCATAGTAGTACATGTTGCTGTTAGGGCAAGTGATACATAATTTTGCAGGGTTGGTGAGTAGGCGGATGGCTGAACTGAGGGTGCTGCAGGAAATCAGAGGTAAAAGGCTTATATGGTGTTAGGAGAGAAGACTGGAGGCTGTTGAGCCTTTATGGGAGTTGATGTACTGTGGTGTAGAAGCAGAGTCCAGTCTCTTTAAAATCTCATGAACCACTCACCTTGCTGATTCCCAGCTTACAGAGAATAACCTGTCTTTCAGTCACAAATCAACTTCCATGGTAAAAAGCTGAAACTGGGGCCAGCAATCCGAAAACAACAAAACTTAAGTAAGTATATCTAAGTATAACTATTTTTTTTTCTTAATTATACACCAGTATCCTTGCAAATACTTTTTATCTGATGCAGTCTGTATATTTCAGTGAAACCCTGGTTCTGACTTTTATGACCTCACTTCTATGATGTGGTCTTAATAATAAGACCTAGGTTGGTAGCACAATACAGTAAAGTTGATATTGAGTTAAACTGAACAGTCAAAACCCTTAAAGTTTTTTCAGCTTGAATTCAGATTCCTAATGAAATACATGTAGTAATGTCTTTAAACTATTTTTTAAATTTGCTTCAAAACTAGATTCCTGTGTGCATCCCAGACGATTAGTTCTTGGTCCTCCCCCACCACAGTTCCAGAGTGTGTGGGGTAATCAGAGTATGGAGACGTATGTGCAGCCTCCACCTGTGATGAACCCTGTACCACCCTATGTTCAGGTAAGACTGCACATGGCGCTGATTTTGAATCACAATTAAATGTTTTTTGAAGGTTGCAAGCATGTGCAACTTCTGGAGTATGTTTCGAGATTCCAATCTGATCTTATTCTCATATCACCTTCCCCAGTAAGAAGCACCCAACTTCGAACCACTTCAAAGGAATGCCAGGATCCTTAAAAAATTGATTCAGTGATGTTAACTCTTTATAAAACAAGAGGGAGATAGCCTTTGAGAATGAGAACTGTTAAAAGTGGAGGGAAGATTATTTAGTAGTTCTTAAGTGATCTTATTGCCTGTCACAGATGCACTTCACAAATAAAGATAGTTAATGTGTTGCTGTCCTGCTTCAGAATAACTACAAAATTAAAAATGTATTTTTGTAAAGCTAGTGTCAGATCAGATTTTATCTCTAGTACCTTTCTGTCCTCCTTGCCAAACATATCCTTGGTTTTGAACTGCTGTTGTGTTATAAGAACACTGTTAGAGCATCTGCTGTTAATAGGGGTGACCAGCACAGTATTGCCTGCAGGACATCACTGTACTGGGACTTCAGATAATCATTCCTACTGAGGTGTGGGCATAGTGCTTCTGGCCTGGATGTGAGTCCCGTGCTGTGAATGGACCAGATCAGACTCGCTTGCTGCATTTGCCTGTGTGATATTGGCAGTGCAGTGGGGCAGTACTGACTACAAACTGACCCTGTTTTGTGTATTTTAAGCAAAGAAGAGCAAACTTTAAGAAATACTTTGTTGCAAGGCAGAGAGCTTGATGATAGTATTCTCGCTGATTCTCTTAAGTTTATTAATTTAAGAGAATTAATTCTCCTAAATGTTGTAATGTGTCTTTATTATTCTCTGAAGAATCTGAGAAGGTTCCAGGTTAACACTGTCAAGAGTACTTACAGGGAAGAAATACAGGAAATGGTCTTAATTGGAGTGCTTAGCTTCCTCTGCCTCCTAGAAACTGATCCTTCAGATCGTACCCCATTATTTCATAGCAGTTAGCCTGCTTCAGATCTATTCCTTGAAGTTTATGGCATGACTCGCAATTCTAAAATTACTTAGAAGATCAGTTACAAGCGGGTATGGGGTTTTTAGGTATATAAGACACTTGAAATCCCACTTTGTAGACATTATTAGTGCCTGAAGTGCTGAAGCAAGCCCCGTGGGAAATCTAAGGGTTGCTTTTAAATAGTCAGTCTAGTCTGCACAGAAATTGAAATAACAGTGTAACTACATACTTCTAAAAATGTGCTCCTGGCTAATACCTCTGCAAATATCATACTTGTATCTTGTTTCAGACTTGCAGTTTTTTTTAAAAAAAAGCTTTGTTTGCAGCCCTATCCATACAGTCCATCACCAGCTGTAATGCTAAAGCAGCAAGTTCCCATAGGGTATCAGCCGGCTTACAACTATCAGGTATGTAAAGTTTTAGTAGAAGCAGAAAGGCTGTTTGATACCTGTTTTTCTATGTTTCTTATTCTTTGAATTCTGTTTTCTATCAGTTCTTCTTCACAGCTACCAAAGTAAAAACAAAATAGATAAAAACTGTTGAGTAACTTAGCATACTCTTTTGTTTTTATAGTTTAATTATACTGTATTTTCTTAAATATACAGTGATAAAACAACTTCCAAATTAGAAAAAAAGTACATGGATTAGTAGTACTTTTTCATGTGGGAAGGAGCTTTGCATTTGTACATGCTGTAGTGTGGGGTGTTAGGTACTTGGAATCAGAGTCTTTTCAGATGATAGGATGGGGAAGTATATAGAGGGGGGGATATGCTCTTGCACTATAAAAATGTCAGAGAAGGTACTTAGCTGATAGTTGGGTTTGAACTCAGAAATGAGATTTGCAGCTAAGTCCTGTTACTGAAACTAGGAGTAACTGAAAGCAACTAGAAGTTTAAAATTTGTTTTCAGCATAGCTACTTGGATTTCCTTTATTTTCCTATTATTTAGAAATATTTTTCATATTTTTGTAACTTGGAATGAGGAGACAGTTAAATAAAATAAGGTATCTTGCTGGATGTAAGACTGTGTATGGAGTATTGTTTTGTGAAAAATCAAGACATGAAATGCTATTAATGGTGGCTCCTGCAGAGCAGTTACTTGTTGATGTTGGAAATAAATGAATAAAAGGTGGTTATTGTCCAATTTGTGTTTAAGGCTCAACCACAGTGGATTGCTGGGGATCAAAGAAATTATGTTATACCTCCAACTCCAGTAAGTCTACAAAGTTAGATTTCTGAAACTGTCTTAAATAGCACATTGTTTTTACAGCTCAGTACCAGTCTGTTTGTTGTCTGGATCTGTGTAATCTGGTCTACAAAAATCTGTAATTGCTGATGAAAGTATGTAGTTATTTAGCATTTCTTTGTGCTTTTTTTTGAGTTACCTGCCAGAACAGATCTTTGGCATTATTCTACATGTTCTAGTCACAGAACTCTGGAATTTTAACCTAAATGGAGTTGGTTTTCCAGGCAAAGTTGAAGGAAAAATAACTTGACCTGATGTACAATCTTTTTTAAATTTTAAATGTCCCAATGTTGTTTGCAAATACTGATGGATTTTTTGGCTCCTTTCAACAGGTTTTAAAAACCATTTCCCAGGCTGCTACAAACTGTAGATGGTGCTGCTGGCTTCTAAAAATATTCCTTGCTTTCTGTGACTTTATATGAGTAATGCCCATGAGAAAGGGGAAAAAATTACTGTGTTTGTTTAACAGTGTTGGAATTTAAACTTACCCCCTGGGCAGTTTTGTGTTCTTTAGGTGTATTTATTGACTGGAGTATTGGTTAAGTGTTTAAAAGCTGTAATATATAATTTTATTCTGAATGTTATTCTTTTTCTGAAAGCTACCAGAAGTCACTGAAGTATTGACTACACTATTGGCTTGAATTATTTTTTTTTAAACATCCATGAATGTGATACAGCCATAGTATCTCACTTTACAAAGTTCAATGGTAGCAGGTCAAAATGTTTTTAGAGTATGGGGGTTTCACTGTTAAATGTTACAATCTTTATTATAGGAGCAGACAACTGTTCTAGAACTACCTTAGCTAAGCAACTTTAGGTATCATTCTAAAATGTTTTAATAAAACAGATCATGACACAGTATTTCCCCCACTCATAAAACTTTTATCAAAAGTGTGAAGATAAAGTTGGCACAGTTTGTGGATAGATAAGAATCAATGACACCATAACTGTGCATGTTTTCCCAGTGTTACTGAAACATTGTAATGTTTAAAAACTCTACAGATGTATCCTCCAGTAAGCTATCATGGCACTGAGGATCCAGCATTTACACAGATGGAGTGTGCTGTTCCAGAGCCCATACAGTTGCCTAACAGCCCACAAAAGGTAAGTGCTTTCTCAAAACTTTACTGTTCTTTATCATAAATCCTATTCCCAGAAACGTGTGTGGGAGTTATTAGCTTTGTCAAGGGCCTTGAGCAGATAGCCTAGAAATCAAGGTTATAGTTGCCAATTCAGTTTAGTCCATTGATTTCTGTGTACAACTTTAGAAGTCTCATGTTTCCTTGAAACTGTTAGCACTTGTTTGCAGTGCTGAGGGCTGGATAAAATGTGTGTTCTACTTGATTAAGTCTACTGACAAGACTTTGCCTAATCTGTGGAAATTGCAGGGAAAATTACAGATACTAAAAAAGCAGATTAGATAGCACTGCCTGCTGTCTTAGGTAGATTTATTTTAAACCTCAAATATCTGAGTTGGTAACTTTCTCCCTGTTTCACTGTTTTGTGGAAGGTGGCCCCAGTCAGTTTAGCCAATAGTGGACTCTGAATTCAGTTTTCTAAAAGAGACTTCATTTTTTAGCTGGCAGCCTAATCCACAAGAGAACTGGCATGTCACTGATTAGAATTGTTATGCTGTAACACTGGAGGGGGGATAATGAGTTACTAATATTAAAAGATTAGGATGGAGAAAAAAATTACAAATACCTCAGGGAACACAAGGCAGTTGAGGAATCCTGATTGCCAAGTAAACCCTGTGACACACTGGCATTGCTAGCTAGTAGTTCCCTAAGAAGACCAGTATTGATGCACCTATAACTGTATTTCAGAAGTCTGTGGACAGGGGCATGCAAACAGTATTATCCTGTCTGTCTAATCCTGAGAACCAGCTGGCAAATGACTTTGTATCACAAGACAACAATGTAAAGGTATGTAGTGAAGCAAAATTATATCCCTGAAACATAGCTGACTTCCAATGTGTTCACCTACAGGATACCATAAAGACGAAGGGATTCTTATCTGTGAATGCCACTTGAATTTCTTCTTCCTTGTACATGCTCTGAGATGTGTGGGTTTGGCTCTCAGTTCCTTAAAGGTGGAAAGAAGTGCTGAAATTGGATTCAGTGGGTTTAAACAGGACAGCATAAAAAAAATTGCTGAACAGTCAACTAATGAACAGTTAGAGCATAAGTCTGGCTAGTCATTTTTCTGTGACATGGCTGAAAGGAGTAGATTACTCCCTAGTTGGACAGAGGATGTTGCTTTTAAACCTTGATGGTCTGTACAGTGAAGTATCTACTGTGAATGGTGGCTAGTTATGCTTTGTCTCTGCTTTAATCAAAAAATTGTAGTCCAGGCTGATAGCTGGTTGTCATTTTTTTGCTGTATATGTTCAGTCTTTGTACATTTGCAATTTCTGATTTACATTCCAAGTCATGTGTAATTTCAGGTTATTAATTTCTAAGACCGTGCTTCCGTTTTGTAGAAGGACAGGTATGTGAACCAGACCAGGTGTACTCTGACACAGAAATGTAGAAGCTGTGTTTTGTCAGTTTTGGAGAGGGGTGGATAGAGTACAGGGTGTCTGGAGATGGTTTTCATGAAACTTCAGTTGCTTTAATCTGATAAATTGAATTTTTTTTCTTGTCTTCCCTTCTGTCCCCTTCCAGGAGACTAAGACCTACCACTTCAGGAAAGGAAGGACGGTACACAAAAATGCTTGATCAATGAAGACTTCAAAGTATCTAAGTTAATTACCTAGATGTTACTAGCAATACAGAGGGTAATATTTCTCCAAGTTACTTCAAGTTACATTTGTGCTCATGTTCTACCTGTTTTGATACTGTTATTGCTTGACTGGTTTGAAGTTCAAAGTTGTAAGAGTTGACAAACTTCAGTGCTACTATTTGTGTGCTTCCTCTGATAAGTGACTGGAATGTTAAAGAGTTTATATGTTTGCTGTATGTGGCTTTTTCTCTGAGCTTTAAGGTACAGTTTGCACATCACACATGGTTTTCCGGTAACTACAATTTGACTCATACTGACCAGTTAACTCCTGCATTTCAAAAATGGAAGTAGGTATTTGCCCAAGAGATTGTATTTTAAGACTGAGCTCTTAAATCAATGAAAAGGACGATGAGAGGTTGTAACTGAGCTGAAGCCCTATAAGTCCTGGTTGCCTTTAGATGACATAATCACCGTGGTTATGTTCATTGATGACAGTCTATGTACCTGCAGTCTTGAGCATCACTACTATTTTTGGGTAATTAATGAAGAGAATCCTAAAATTCCTGTATGTAACTTCAAATACAAGAATGTTATCTGTATTGGACACTCAGTCAGCCAATACAAGATTTTTTTACTTGAAAAATCCTAGCAATACCTGTATTTTAAACTTCTGAGAAAATACTGCACTTAAATAAGCATTTGTTATGTGATGCAAAAAGAGTATGTGTAAGACTGTTTTAATAATCATGTAGATTTTAGGTGTGTATTGTGAAGCAGTGAAATAAATTTTTACTTTGCCTTTGTTTCCTATACTTTTGGTGTGATGAATCTAAATAATAACTTGTTAAAGCTGTTTAAAACTTACTATTCCATTTAAAAGTTCTAATTCCTGTAAATCTGTAACATCCTAGCTTGCTTATTTTTCTCTCCTACTCAAGCACATCAATCTCTCCAGATAATAAGAGACAATCTGGCTTCGTCTGTTAAGGGTGTATATATGAGGTTGTTTAGAATTGCATGTTCAGCTTCAGATTTCCAGAAGGTTTAGAGGTAGTAATGGCTAGGCAAAGACTTGGCCAGAAACGTGTTCGTGAAATGCCTGGAAGGGACCCGGATATGTAAGAGAATATGGCTAGTGCAAATGGCCAAGGACTGCTTCTAGGGAGTGTTCTGGATAACACTTTATTAAAGTAGGGTGGGGGAGAATGATGGTAAATTTTTTTTGAACCACTTTATGCAGCTTTGTACCAATCTTCTGATAGCATAAACTAAACTGGAAAAAGGAAAACCCATACCAGTTTCTCTACTCACTGTTTCATGTCACTGAAGGTAGTATTAAGTGTTCCATGATGCTGATTTGCCATGGCTTTCTCAGGCTGCTTATTTAAAGATAGTGGTGTGGTAATGCTTAATTTCTGTGTTAGCAGCTTATTTGCAAGGGTTTTCTAGTCTAGATTTAGGACCCTCTCCATTCCAACTTCCAGTACCTAAACAGTCTACATGTGCTTTCAAAGCTGTGATGTCAGTTTATTAATAAAAGGTAGTTGTTTCTTTGCAAACAGATCTCTTTTTGGCTTAATGTTTTAGGTTGGCTTGGTTGCCCCAGGCCTTACTTAAAACCTGCTGTAAGACAATATGAAGTGCCCTACGTATAGTTATCTCATTGAAGAGTCCCACCTCCAAAAAAAAAGATTAAACTAGAATATACCTACAGAGTGCATGTTTTCTGTTCATCTGACTGAGTGTTATGCACAGGACCATCTGGTGAGCAAGTTGATTGTGTAGGGGATTTGAAAGGGTGGTACAGGCATGACAAGAGGTTTTATCGCAGGGGAATGCATAGCCAAGGCCTTCCTACAAGTGCCATTTATTTTTCCTTCCATCTGATAACATTGTGCTGGTTCTGCTAGCTGCTTACCTGTAGAGGACTGGTTTGCTCTTTAATTATAACTAAACCCATGCATTTTTAATTTTTATTTAAGTATCTTCTCAAATAACATTAACATTAAGCATAACACAAAGCCAATAGATAAATCTGTTTTCTGTAGCATTCAGAAAGTTGAAACATCTGTTTAATATTGCTGTGGCTGAAGGGATTACCAAAATCGGTGCATGGTTGAAACATTTTGCAAATTTTTACCTCTTGTATTCTCAAATCAAGGGGACCATGTTAACTGAACTAGCAGGCAGTAGTGAGTCATTGTGGCTCTGCATTTGCTTGCACACGGCATTTACATTCTGTGATACTCAAAAGCTTTGGGTATACTTTAAATATTAAGACAGCTCCTTCTCAAAAGAAACAATGGCTTAGACAAGATAGAAAAATACAATGCTTGCATTTAATTGGTATTCTAGAGCTATGACACTTGGTTTGTGTTATGGTTCTTGCCTGAAGTCCCTCAGTTTGCTGTTAGATGGCCTTTTCTTATCTTTTTACCCACTTTGCCACCTGACAGAATTGTTCTTGGAATGAGACAGCCAGACAGATGGTATTCTTGGATCTCCATTAGAATGATTGTCTGGCACAGACACTAATTTCCTGTCAAAATGGAAATATTTTTTTCCTTCTAGGTATTTGTGTTCTAAACCAAATTGCTAAACTATATTAATCTGAAGGTGATGTGATCGTTTATTGCTACAAAGAAACAAAAGGGTTTCCCTTAATTGTATTTCAGAGGGGGTTTTTTTGTATGCATTACAGAGAGGTTTTTGAAGTCCTCTAACAGGACTACACTCTGTATTCCTTCAGGAATGACTTTATAAACCAGTATTTTAGGATATACGTATAATTTAAGAGCTTTAATGTCTGCCACTTCTTTGCTAAGGAAGTTTAAAAAAAGTGATCCCAAGCTATCAAGAAAATTGAGGCTTCTTCAGACGGAATATGCATCTTAGAACCCTTCAGTAGCTTTCCAACCCAGATGGATTCTTACTCTTCCTGCTTTTATTGTTTCTACTCTCAAATGTATGTTTCAACTTTGGTGAATAAATGTTAAGGGTTTGTGTGTTTTTGTTTGTGGGGGTTTTGTGTTTGGGGTGGTTTGTTTTGTTTGGGGTGGGTTTTTTTTTCTGTAGTGTGAACTTCTGTGTAGTGGGTGCTCAAGACAAACATGAGAAAGGGTTTTCTGCTTCTTTAAGGGTGTGAAACTGCAGTAAGGATAGTAATGAGGGCAGGATTTATACTTAAAAACATGTTGCTGTAGAATATTTTGCTGGTAGTCCTAAAGCAGTTACTGTATGGTTAGTTTTTCTGATAGTAATTATCTCAAAACTTAAGAATATGTGGTCAAATGAAGATATATGTTGCAGTTAATATATTGCTGATGTAGTGGGATATTATAAGTACTGCTTGTGAGACAGTACTCATGTGTCAGCAGTACCCCTTCTCAGGGTGTGTGTGTGTCATGCCCTTTAAGTTTCTGTTCACCTCTTCTTCTAAGTAGGTGTTCAAATTTCAGGGTATTGTTTAAACTATTTAGTGTTTATACTAGATGACCTTTAAAGATCCTTTCCATCCCAAATGGTTTTAAGATTCTGTCAAGGAGTACTCTCCTCTTCCTCTACCCCCGTTCAGGATCACTCTGCATTTAACCTCTTTAGGCTGTCTTAAATTTAGAGGAATAATGTTTTGCTGTGTGGTGCCTTCTATTTGCTAGAACAAACCTAACCCAAACTCTTCCTCCCCATTATTTTGTGCTTGTTCCTCTATGAATGAATGTTCAAGAAATCCTTAAACTTCTTGTAAAGTCTTCCTAGAACAATATAGGATTAAACCCACCAATTTAAATAGAGGTTGTCTTCTTTTCCTGAGAAAGAATTTCTGCTTAGAACTGTAAATTAATTCGTAGTTCATTTCATAGGATGGCTTGGGTTGGAAGGCACCTCTGAAGGTCATCTAGTGAGCCCCCCTGCAATGAGGAGGGATATATTCAATTAGATAAAGTAGTTCAGAGCTCCATCCACGCTGACCATAAGTGTTAGCAGGGATGGGACATCAGCACTCCTGGGCAACCTCTTCTGGTGTCTGATGGACCTCATGGAAGAAAATTTCTTCTTCTGTCCAGTATAAATCTGCCATCTAAGTTTAAAATCATTACTTCTATCACAACAGGCTCTACTAAAATATCTCAGTCTTTCTTAGAGGTGCCTGTTAGTGTCTCCCTGGAGTCTTCCCCTCTCCAGGTGAACAATCCTACCGCACTCTGCCTGTCCTCATAGGAGAGGTGCTCTAGTGCTCTGATCATGTTTACGGCCCTCCTCTGGACCTGCTTCAACAGGTCCATGTCTTTCTTGTGCTCTGTACTCCTGGTGGGGTTTCACAGTGGCAGAACTGCCTCCCTTGGGGGAAAGGGGACAAACAACCCAGTGTTTCGCCTGTAGCAGTTAATAGGGTCATGTTGCAGCTGAGTTGTGCAGCCATCCAGTTCTTAGCATAAAGTGACCTCACTGTTCCTGAGTGTAAGGAAGCAGTTGAATTATTAAAATGGGATTAGTTGCTCCTGTATGTCACAGTAAGATAAATGATGCCTTTTATAAAACATGTAAGGGGGATCTTGCATACCTACAGTGAAGTAGTCACGTAGAAATGTGTTCTGAGCACACATGCATCAATTTGTAGTTTTTAGGACAGTGAGGCAGGGAATAGAATATGAACTAAATCAGAATCATTTAGGTTGGAAAGGATGTTTGAGGTCATTGAGTTCAGTCTGTTAACCTAACACTGCTGAGTCCAACAACAATCTCCCTAAGTGCCACATCTTCTCAGTATCTCTAGGAACAGTGAGTCCACCATGTTTTTGGGCAGCCTGATCCAACACTTGACAGCTCTTTTTTTGTGAAGAAATTTTTCTGAATATTGAAGCTGAACCTCGGCAAAACCTGAGGCCATTTCTTCCTGTCCTGTAACTCGTTACTTAGGAGAAGTGGACCCCCAGCCTCCTTTCAGGTCGCTGTAGAGAGTGACAGGGTCTTCTCCAAGCCTCCTTTTCCCAAAGCTAAACAGCTCCAGCTCTCTCAGCTGCTCCTCTTTAGTCTTGTGCTTCAAACTCTTCACCAGCCTCCTTGCCCTTCTCCAGACATGCTGTGGTGCTGCATTTTTCCTCTAGTGAGGGGTCCAAAAGAACACAGTAATTAAGATGTGGCCATACTAGACTCCAGTACAGGGAGACAATTGCTTCCCTGCATCTGGCTGGCCTTACTTTGATACAAGCCAGGATGCTGTTGGACCACTTGGGAACACTGCTGGCTCATATTGAGGCAGCCCTGTCTCACCCAGGGCCTAACAGCTGTCTTGCAACAGGTGTGGACCAGGGGAATCTGACCATTTAATTTAAACAAAGCATTATGAAGACCTGTGCTGTGTGTTTATGTGATGTGATTTCTACCAGTGCCTGAAATGTCAAAGTGAAGAAATTCAATGAAGTGCAGTAGATGGTGGGAGTGACTTGGGATTCTCTTCAGAAGGGACTGTGCTTGCTAATGGGGCTCAGCTGCAGAGGTTGCAGCTCCCTGTGGTCTCACCTGCTGCCCTTACAGGTAACCAAGTCCATCTCTAGCCATCACCCAACTCACCCATTGCTGTGTCTTGTTAGTGCAGTGTCCCTGCAGCTGTAGGCTCTGTGGGGTAGAGGTGACTGGCAGCATGGGTAGCCCAGATGGTCCTTTTCTGCCAGTGCAGTTTTCCAGTCACTTTTCCCCAAGCTTGAAGTGTTGCATGCAGCTGTTGTGACTCAAATGCAGGCCCTGGCACTTGGCCTTGTTGAGTCTCATAAAACTGGCTCATCACTCCAGCCAGTCCAGGTCCTCCTGCAAATCAACACTCCTGCCCAAAATCATGTGTTCTGTAACCCAGGGACTGTGCACTTGATCTTCTCCAAATCATTGCTAAAGATATGAATCAGGACTGGTTTTCATACTGAGCCCTTGGGAGCCCCATTAGTGACTGACTGGGTGTGCAACTCCCATTTGCCAGCACTCTCTGGGCCTGGTCATCTTGAAGAGTTTTACCCAGGAATGCATCCACTTCTCCAAGCCATGAGCAGCTGATTAGCCCAGGAAAACGCTGTGGGGAAACTGTCTAGGGCTCTATTGAAGTTTGCTAAAGCTGAGGGGCTGGATACCTCAAGGACAACTGGTGGAAATCTGAAGGTAGCATCTTTGATTACTGGGGGAAGATCACCTTGCCAGGATTGGTTGTACAATGCCCCGTGGAACTGAGCAGCTCATGTGTGGTTTTCAGGTGGGTTTCAAGTCTGCTGCAGGTGATGTTTTCACTGCAGCCATCAGAGGGCTCTCACATCCAGGCCTATGTACCAGACTCTGGCTGTAGCTATGAAATGTCAAAGAGCAATTGCACTGAAAACATAATTGATCAAGGTATGTGCTCATAGCATATAGACAAAAAGCTTACAGTGTGAATAAGATTTCCCTTAATGCTATTTATTGCATTTATTTGATCAATTGTGTAGAACTGATTTGCCAAGACTGGGGGCAGGCAAAGTAGGTCTTTTCCTTTTTGTTAGATGTTTCACTTGTGCAGATAAAAATTACCAGTATAATACTAAATGTTAGGAATGTTAACTGAGGTTGTTTGCTTGATATTCCTGATTTTACTTTCACTAGAATAGAGATCCTTATACATAATCAAACAACCTGTTTACTGAATCTCTTCTAAGGAAAAGTGTTGAAACACTGGATTGTGGTTGAACCCCAGCTAGCAACCAAGTACCATGCAGCTGCTTGTTGTTCTCCTGTCTCAGGGAGAGTTATTAGAATGGTGGCTACAAACCTTGTGGGTTGAGATAAAGACCTTTGTAATAATAAAAGCAAAAGCCTCACACACAAGCAAGGCAGAACAAGGAATTTAAGTCCCTGCTTCCCATGAGCAGGCAGGTATTTGGCTCTTTCTAGGACAACAGGGCCCATCACACGTAACAGTGACTTGGGAAGACAAATGCCATCACTCCAAACATCCCATTTCTCCTTCACTTCACTTTATAAACTGAGCATGATGTCCTGTGGTCTAGAACATCCCTTTGGTCAGTTGGGATCAGCTGTCCCCGCTGTGTCTCCCAGTTTCCCATGCACGCTCAGTCTCTTCACTAGCATGGCAGTACAAGAAACAGAAAAGGCCTTGGCTCTGTGTAAGCACTGCTCAGCAGTAACATCTCTGTATTATGAGCACACTATTCAGCACAAATCCAAAACATCCTCATGCTAGCCAGTGTGAAGAAACCTAACTCTACACACAGATCTTTATTGATAAGACACTTCCTCTAAATGCTGGACTTCATGTGTGTTTGCTAGTGAAGTAAGTGTGTGGTCTTTCTATTTGAATGTTAAAAGTATTCATAAAACCTAAATTGTCAGTTGTGCTTCTCTCACTGTTGCATTGGTTATTCCATGGCTTAGGAGAAAGATAGACGGAAATTACTTGTTTTCTTAGGGGGTCTGTGATAGTTTCTCTATTTAAAAGTGCAATTGTGTTAACAGGTTTTAAACATAGATTTTTCAAAGTAAAATAAAAATGATCATCAGTGATGAAGTTTCAGGCTGTGCTGCCCTTTAGTAGATTGTGAAGTCTGGGCTGATGAGCCTTGTTCTGCTGTCGTTTGTGCACTCGGAAAGGTGCACAGGGCCTCAGAAAGCCGGGTGGCTCTTGAAGATGGGCAGCTGCTGTGCTGTGTGACAGCTCACACCAAAGCCTGCTTTTTACACTGAGACAGTACTACATGTGGCTGCTGAGCTGAAGGAAGCCTGAAAAGGGATTTTTTTACTTCTTATGCTATATGTAACTTGATTGTATCTCTTCAGCTTTTAAGAACTGCCTTTTAGGCAGTTGATTCCATGAAGAAATACCTGTAAGAGTTCCAGGAACCCTGAGCTGGTGACTCAGTAGAATGAAATAAAAGATAATCCTGGAATTGACAATTTAGCAAATTCTTCTGTGTCCAGGGAAAGAATGTCTTCTATGTTCCTGTGTAAATTCAGGGCCATTGCAGAAACTTTTCATGTCTCAGCATAGCTGAGCAGGTGTCTACTCCATTTCCCTACGCTTGGTGGGGAATGAACACAATGAAGTACATCCAGTTGTGAAAGGGCTCTTCATGCTTTTCCAAACTCATAAGCAGGCCTTAAAGTCAGGCCAGCACTAACAGCAAGCAAGAGCACCTCCAGGCAACCTAGGTTTGGTTAAAAAATGAGCAGTAGACTGCACTCATTCTTTAAAATAAGCTTTAAAACTGCTCTTTCAAAGAGCATTCTCAAATAAATGAGACTGAAATATTTTTACATTTTAAGCCTTGACTTTGGTCTTTGGTTCTAGACTCTTTGATCCGTTTATGAGAAACTATCCCTGAATATAACATAGATCAGTATGGTGACTGAGCTGGGTGCACATGAAGGTGTAGGAATTCTTACAAGCTAAAGATACATGAGGAGTTCACTGTTTTTGTAGTATTTCTTATTCACATTATGCTTTGAAATACTTCAGTGTGATCAGTCTGGCTTACATCTGGTTTATAACCATCTCGGTTCTATTTCTGCCTGTTAATCTTCACACTGTGCCAGACCCAGCTGTGCAGTCCATCTTGTACGCAGAATGGTACCAGTTGCCATGACAGCATATAGCTACCTACTGGTGACAGAATAATAGCCTTGTGACTTCTTTGGGAAGTGTCACCATGTCATTTAGTCATCAGCCAGCAGGTGGGGCATTAAGCTAAGAGAAACCTGCCAAATCCTGTAATTTAAAAAACCTTTTCCTTGGGGAACACTACGGTTTGTCCTTTTTGCAATAAAAGGTGTCCATTTCAGAATGTAGCGATTATTATTGTGGGCTAATTAATTTTTTGTTTAAAAATATAGCTGTAAGAAATGCAATGAGAAGGTTTTGTAGATTGCTAAAAGCTGTGTCACGAGTTGTAGTGGGTTTGGAAGGAAGGCAGGGTTTGTGAGCAGGTTTGACACTGGTTCCAATTTGTCATCAGGACAGAGCTGGCCATTCATAGGGAAGCAGGTCAGGTAAGTTTAAACCACTGATGTATTCCTTAGCTGAAAAATTCCATCTTATTTGTAACTCTTTACACTTCCTGTCTTTATTGTACAGTGCTTACAAATCAAATCCTTAAATGAACTTGACAGTATTTCAAAGGATTATAAATCAGAAAAGGTTTTGGTCTTCCTTTCTGCTTTCAGGTAAGTCTAGTTTATGCTACACTCCCAAGAATTTGACAAATATAAAACAAAAACTCTGTAGGATACCCAAAAGTCAGTATATTTTGAATCTACTGATTTACTCACCTTCTTTGTTCCCTTTTTTTAGAGCTAGTGTTGAAATGAGTAAGAATATGGACCACTTCTTTAAACTGGATGCTCATTCTTGATCTCTCTGTTCTTGTAAATGGAACACAGTAATTGCCAGTGGGTGGGAACTCAGATATGAGGTTTAACCTTACTACCAGTGCTTGGTGTTACCTGCTGTTTTCAGTGTTTCCTAGGACCAGATCCCTGCAGGCTGGTTGGAGGAGGGGAAGCAGTTATCCAGCAGAAATTGTGGATAACTTAATTTTCAGTTGCTATGTCTGCTTCCCCTAGGGAACTATGAGCTCTGCGAAATGTTTGTTTTCTAGGATGACATTTTCCAATACAAATGACACTTTATGATAGGGTATTATGAAGCCAACAGTGAACAGACTAAGAAAAAAAAAGAGTTAGGGTTCACTTACATATTTGCTTATCTTGTTATTATAGAAACACCACTACAGAAGTGAAAAAATAATAAAATACTACTTTGCTGAGGTCCTAAATTTGATAGTGATTCCTAAATAGTTTTAGTTAAGAACTACTATATGTGTCCAGATCAAGGTTTGTCTAGTTCAGTACTGTATGTCATTATTGGAAACCTGTGTGTAAATGGAAGAATAAAAGGCAAAAAATAAATCCTTGAGAACATGCTCAGTTTCTAGTAGTTTGTGCCTGAGGTTTTCATCTTGCCTTTTATTCTTCCTTTTGGTACATATTGAAGAGAGTAGCAAGGTAGGCTGTACTAGAGTATTTTGCCACAGTGTTATAAAATGCAGTTATAAATAAAAGGAATTATATTTGCTACAGGAGTCCAATATGTTTTCATCCTTTCCTTTAAGACTTAGTAATGCTTTAACCTAAATAACAATCCATTCAATTGCAACAAACATGTTACTTTAAAAAAACTTTTTAAAAAAAATCGAACTATGAAGCAAACTTCTTTCATAGACTGTTAGGATTCTTTAACAGATTTTCTGCCATACTCAGCATTCTGAAAAGAGCTTAAATTCTGTATAGAAAAACCCAATCTTGTGATGGAACTGTCTAAATAGAAGGCAGCAGTAGTGGTAATACTATGTATTTATACCTACAGGTGTCCAGAAGTACTTGTTGTTTGTTGTGAATATGGTAGTTTCAAGTTCTAAACACTCAAAAATAGCCTCTGTGCAGAATTAGAAGCATCTCCTTAGGCCACAGGACAAGTGAAGTCACGAAGGTTCATGAACAGCAGAACAAGTCTACATGATGAAATATTGCCTGAGTAAGATTCTTGTAACAAATGTAGGGGACATACGTAGCTAATGATGACTCTGACTGTGTCCTGGAGCTTTGAGTTTTGGTGACAGATCCTGTTACAAGCTGCTAGAGTGGTCTCAATCCACATCTGTGATTGGTAGGAGATGATGTATTCTCAAACCAGCCTGCTTGGCTTGTAATGTGCAGCTTCAGAAACTAGGAAATTCGTGTTTCTGTGTGTTCCCTCACATATGTACAAGCTAAGGATGGAACAGAATTGTATTAGAGTACCGTTAGTTATTTTGGAAAGAATGCTTTTCAGTTGGAAAGCAGATGTCTCAAACCTAATTGGAAACAGAATTCTATCTTAGGTTAAGGACAGGAGCAGTTAAGGGGACTGGCCAACAGGCCCATTAAGTGCCCCTGGCAAGGCTGTGTGGGAAAGAGAGAATCTCTTTCTGTCTTTCTGCATACAACAGCAAAGTTTGGTTTACTTTTGTTTGAATTAAGTAAAATGGAGAGTTAAACTTCCATTTCTTTGACCTATTAGGGAACTGAAGTTTGATTTTTGTGATACTGCATTTTAGAAATCTTTTACCTGCTCCTTTAACCTTTGTGCCATACTTCATACTTTGAGACAAAGAGAAGGTGGAGCTGGTGGGGAAAATGCATTGTTGTGACTAGTCACAAATGCCACTAGTGTTTTCTTACTGTATTTGTTACCTATCACAACAAGGATATACATTAAAGATACATACTTATGACTATAAGGTCAAGGATGAAACTGAAATTGTTTTGTTTTTCACTGTTGCCCAAGTGCATTGTGTGGCACAGTAAGGTTTCTAAAGACTTGCAGCACGTTTTTTCACCTTACTATTCCAGAAAACTAAAATAGTGCAGAAAATACCAACATTTGCAGTTATGGAAAGTTAGTCAATTAAAATATTTATTAGTACAAGTGCACAGATAAGTTTGTTTGGTGTCTGTATGTAAATGCTAATGAATACAGAGTCCATATTTGTCTTGTTTGAATGTTACTCACTTTGCTAATTCATCATATGATCAAGCAGCTTCTTTTCATCAGCATTGGCTTTCTGTCTCTGGTGTCATAAAGTTCTGCAGACTGAAACTGCCTAGATTGGTATGATTTTACAGTTTTCAGAATCTGAAAGTAGTCTCTTGGTACTCTGATTATGCTTTTCTCTTGATAACTGAGTCTTTTTGGAGCAGGCTTTTCCTGTCCTGCACTGTTACTTCTAGTTGGATCTAGAATAGACAATGCTCTTTGATACTCATTATTTATACTGCTTCTTAGGAGTCTGGGTTTGACTGTGGTCCTTGTTCATATTCTCTCTTCATATATATCCCTGCTCCAGTTACACAACCAGATAAAAAGATTTTACTGTGGAGGATGAAGCACTGTTTAAATAATTTTTGGTCTGAGAAGTTTAAAGAAAACCTAGAGGTAGGGTAGTTGAGGCCACAGTGATACTTCTGGTGTGCAAAACAATGCACTCAGAATACACAGTTCATGTGCAACTTCTGGGAGATCCTAAGGTTGTGGAAAGGATTAATTCATTACAACTTACTTTTTTTCAGATCGCTGCATTAAGTACTGAATTTCCTATGTATCTATGTAGAGGTTATTCAGATGGTAATGAAGCAAACTCTTCCCGCAAGTTGTTACCAATCAGGCTAGAATCAAGTGTTTAGAGCCTTAAGGTAGTGACCCATTCTTGTCTTTTGCCTTGTCTAGTCACTGTTTGTGACACTGGAACAGCTGGGCAGCTGGAAATACCCATCTACACCTTCCTCTTGAGGGGAAGCAGGGACCGATCTCTTCTCTCTGATGACAGTGACAGGACCTGAGGGAATGGCATGAGGCTGAGTTAGGGGAAGTTTAGGTGAGAAAAGGTTCTTCATCCAGAGGGTGGTTGGGCGCTGAGACAGGCTCCCCAGAGAAGTGGTCACAGCACCAAGCCTTGTCTGAGTTCAAGAAGTGTTTGGACAACACCCTCAGGCACATGGATTCTTGGGCTTGTCCTGTGCAGGCCCAGGAGTTGATGATCCTAGTGGATTCCTTCCAAATCAGGATATTCTATGATTCTATGAAGTTCATGGAATACAGTTTTTCTGGGGTGTATCTTACCTATCCATCTACTGGAAAGGTAATAGACTATGTAACACTTAGTAAAAATTGCATGAAGTTTTGCATTATTTAAAGTGCCTGGTTGTCTAGTCCTTTTTCATATTAGTGAAATCTCTCAAATGAGAATCTCAGCTGACCTCATTAGTACAGTTGGGCACCAAGTATCTGGTAGGTGGAAATTGAAAACTCAAGAAATTCTAAGAATTACTTTTCTTTATATGTGATTTAGCTAAATGCAATGGAGAAAGGGAAAAATGCATTGATTTGTTCATAGTGGTCTGTTAAACTACTGGAATGTTCAGAAACAGAACTATGTATGTGTATCCTAACTCCTTATTGGTGGTACTAAGTAGTGCTTAATCTGGATATCCAAAGAAAGGAAAAGGCACATACTCCAGCTCTTTTAGTGGTTGAGTGTTTCTTGTTAACATAAGTTTTAGCCTTCTGCACTGGCTTATAACTAGCTGGCCTCTTACAGAGAGCTTTCTCTTGCACATTCTTGGAGCACCTATGCAAGAGAAATGGCTCTGTAACCTGAAGCAGGTCATAGCTTCTCTCATGCTTGGTAGAGTGGCCCTTCTGGCAAGGAAAAATTTGCCACTGTTCTCATCACATAGAGCAGGAGCAGCTTTAGTGCCAACATGATAGAGCAGTAAATCTCTCTCTCTGGACAACAGTGTTCTATATGCAACCGTTTGGGGACATATCTCTCCTGTTTCTGGAGGTTCTTCTACAGCTTGGATTTAACCAAAATTATTAATGAGATGAGAATGTCAAATCTGTGTTATCTGTCAGATGTGTACTGAAAACATTCAAGAATGGCTAAATAAATAGGAATGAATTAAACAAATTGTTGGGAACTCTTAAGCGTAGCCACAATTTTCCTCTTGCTCCTACAGAGGCGTATCCTGTGAAAAGTTATCACGTGAAAAATTCTGTACACACAATGTTATATAATTATGTGTAGTCTTCAGAAATTTATGGCCATAAATGCGTTTTAGTTTTCAAGACTATAGAAAGCAGCTTTCCGAAAGAGCTTCCAAGCTGAAAACTGATTATTAATTAAATCTAGCCTCCGCAGCTCCCTAGTAGTTGCTTTCAAATGAACAATAGAAGCACTTTAATAATACATTAAAGAAAACCTGCCCTGTGCCATTAAAATGCTGTAGTGGTTGGACTCATGTTCAAGTTAGTCTTCTTAGAAAATAAAATGTGAGCTAGTTTCAGTAACTCATTGGGCTAAAATTGCGAGCCAGTCTGAGGCGTAGGCTGCCTCCTTGCTCTGGAACCCTGGAAAGGCAAAAGTAGCTGCTGCTTCTGAGCAAAGGTCAGATTGTGCACAGCTGCTGGGATGGAACGGGTTACACCACCATCACCATTAGCAGCTGGGGACTGGTCAGATCTCTTCAGCAGCAGTATAGATCTGACTTCTCCAGAGCTTTCTAGTCTGTCCAACTTCTTCAGATTGGGAAGCAGTTTTCCTGGCATTTCTGAGAAGCTATGGCCTAGTTCTGAATAACACCCGATGACATTATTTCTTTGCCATAAGAAAACAGTTCATCAAAAACTGAAATTTTAAACTTCCACTCAAACTTATCATCACCTCCGTGTCTTGAGAGCTTCAGTCTGTCGAAGACTTAAATGTTGAAAGCTACAAGACATTCAAGATTTTGTGAATGCAAGAGTCTTGGAAAAACAAATCAGAACCAGACATGGGTCAGACAGTTACAGATCCTTTCCTGAAGCTAGCAGATGGCAGGTTGCTTGGCACTAAGGAATTATGCAAAACTAAAGGAATGGTTTTCTGTTGAGGAATGCTTATAGGAAAATGGACACTGGAATGCACAACCCAGCTTTCCCAGCATGGAATCGAGCTGAGTAAAGGGTATGCTATCTTTGATAATGCCATGAAGGAAAGAAAAAGAAACAACCCAAGGATATGAAATAAGGATGTATTGACCGCAGCACAAAAGAAATATAGTTTAGGAATCACTGAGACTATAAGTTAGTTCAGCAATATGAAAGACTTATAGTTTAGGAACTGCTGAAACAATAATTTAGTTCAAAAAGGATTGATACATTATGCTGAACAAAAGGATATGAAATGCTGAAATGTGGTGAATAGCAGTCACAGCAAGTGTCCAATCATAAGTTTAGATGCAACATGCTAACAGTAGTAAGCATCCAATCATTAGACTTCTTTTGACCGCACGATGTTCAAATCATCACGTATTCAGAACTGAAAATGCTGTATAGGTGTCTAGTTTGTCAATAATAAATGGCTTCACATGATCATATTGATTGCTGTGTGTTGTCCCGTTATTTCGCCTCTGCATTTTCCCCATCAATCAAACCAGTTTGTACCAATTGAGGAGGAAACGGAAATGAGTACAAGGGAACAATATATTTAGCATTGGTAAGACAGAGGTACTTTCTACGACAGGAACAAATACAAACTAGAAATAAAAAATGTGGTTTCTCAGCAAATTAAAAAAATAGTCTGATCCTTGAGTAACTAAGATGTTTCATAGCAGTTTGCACTGGTGATGTGAAAGTACAGTAACAATGAATGCGGAAAATATTCTAAATTACTTGTCTACCTCAGATGGAGCCTAGTTTTTCTGATTTTGCATTGTCTTTCATATTTTGTCCTGTTAATAAAAAATCCAGTAGATCCTAAACATGCTTTTGCAGAGTGGTAGACAAATAACAAAACTGATTTTCTTTACTGATATTTTAGTATCTCTTTCTGATTATCAGAAGTCAGTCAGAAGTAACTTAAGTTTTGCCAAATCCTGTTCAATGTGATGTTGCAGGTGTCTGTTGCTTTTTGACAGAGGAAAACAAAAATTATTCTAAATGAGCTTTAAGTCTTTTTCACACAAGCTTGAAAACTAGAAAAATGGGATGTGGTTACCTTGAATGCTGGAGTCTAAGTTTGTAGTAAAAATAACAGCAACTGGCACTGAACTGAATGTCATGCAAAAAAACCCAAAAAACTTGACTTACACTTGTGTGGATCTTTCCCAAATAGTACCTGGAATAGCGAAGTAAGGGGTTACCTACTGGCATAACTACAAACACCTTGCACAAGACAGAAATGCTGTGAATGAGATTTCGTACTGCTTTTCACAATATATAATCTTCTCTGCCTAGGCCAAAATAAACCCAGATATTTGGCTGAGCAGAATTCTTCACTACCCCACCAGGAGCAATTTACACCTACACTGAACTTGCCTTACTCAGCTGCACCCAGGACTACAAAGTGCAAATAGAAAATGTGATCATTCCTGCTCGTGGTACAGGAGGTTGTAGAGCTCTGTGCTGCTAAGTGTGTGGATTTACCAGAGAGATTACACTGACCAGACACAGAAATAAAATGTAATAAAGCTCTTTTTAACTCCCAGGGCAAATTAATATTCCCTAATGGAGTGTCTATGGGCAACACCTTACCATTGATTAAAGCAATAAGGTCCTTCAGTTGTTTGTAGTTAAATGGTTAAGTATTTTATACTTAATTACCAGCTCACTACTGTTTTGCAGTTGTTTATTGTTCTGCAGGGAGATATGTGTATATATATATATATATATACACATATATATATATTCACCACACCTCTGAAATGTCTAGGATGCTTGTTTAGGATTTTTATAAGCTGATCAGATTTCTCATGGAAAGAATGTTGCCTGTTCTTGGAGTACCACATGAAATACCAATTACAGATTAGATTATAGATTGCATGTTATAAAATCTTTACCAAAATGGATCTTAAAGGAGGAAATAACCTCAAAATATGTCAAAAGTGCATACTTTAAAAAAATCCATGAACACTAGCAAGCCAGAATTGAATTCTGAAGTTCTAACAGTGGTAATCTAAAGACAGTATTTTTGATGTGCACTATTAATTTAGATTTTATGGTATATTTCAACTTGCATGAATTACATAATTTGGCACATCTAAATAGGTGATAATAGATGTTTCCTATTCTGGTAATCAATCTGCTGCTTCTCTAATATACTTTTGTAGTCAGAGGAAAACATGTTAACATCAAAACTCCTACGGAACCAACTTTCAATTCCGATTGTTCTCTACTGGAAAGTGCAGGACTGTCATAATAGGTGGTGTATGTAGTGCTGGAGTAGAGGAATTACAAGTTGAAATGGTGCATCAAAACACCTCGTATGTGATGGCTGTAAGTTTGAAGTCATGTCTGATACATGACTGTGAAGTGGGCAGTGGAAAAATGGTTTGTAGTGCCTGAGTTTGTGCTTTGTGACCTGTTGTAAACACTAATTTGAACACTTTTCATCTGTACAGGACTGCTACTTCATAACAATCTACAGACATCCAGGAATGTTGTTTTTCTGGTGTTCCTTTATGTATCCAAGATGATTCTGCACCACCAGAAGTCTTCAATATTGTTGGGCATCCTTTCAATTCAACCCTTTAGGTATAGGTCTGCAATTTCTATGGTGTTGGCAAGGTCTGGTGCCTAGGATGTTCCTTCTGGAGTCATCTCTTATCTGATGTGTTTACAATATAGGGAAAGCTGCACTTTCACTTCTCCCTACACACTTAGCAATCCCTCCCCATATGCTTTAACAGTAGTATTAGAAAAACAGCTCAATTACATGGCACCCTGATGTGACTGCATGCTGCTTTCTCACATGGTTGGAAAGCCAGAGAAACTAATGAGTGATGGAAAAATGATGGAGGACAAGGAAACAGGAAAACCTGTGTGTATAATTAAAAGAAATGGAGAGGATAAAACCAAAACACACAGAAGGAAATAGAAAAAGGAGATGAGTAAAGTTCCCAGACAAAATGCATTACCAGTGTTTTTTTCATAGTTCAATGCTGGTAAAGTAACTTGATTTCCTCATCTCCAATGTGTTGATGTTACGCTTTTGGCTACTGACTGCTTGCTAATGGTGATAGTTGTGATTTAAGAGGACTTGAGGCAAGGGAAGAAATTTTTTTGTTCCCTGATGGCACTTGAGGGAGAAGTAGGGGAGTACTTTCAAATAGATGTCACCCATCACAATACCAGCATTTAACAGAGAAATATTGTGCACTTAGGAAGGAATTCATGTGTCAGTGTAGTGCTTGCTTATATATTTTTACATAATTTAATTTCGTTTATGCACCTACACAGTAGGGAGAGAGATTTGTAAGTGGACCAGGTGTAGCAAATGTATTCATGCCTGCTGGGCACAAGGACTTCAAGAAGTTTCTGTACTAATCAAGGGTGTTTTAGGAGATGCTGAACAGGTTTCTGGCCTAATAAGGGGAAGAACAGTGAAGGTGGTGCACAAAGTTGCAGACTTGGTTCATAAGCATTACATTTGGGATGGATACATGTTTTTCTGGAGAGACAGGGAAGATGAGGGTGGAGGGTTGTCCCCTCTGTAAAAAAAAACAGCTGGAGAGTATGGAGTTCTTGGACTGACAATCAGACTGGCTGAGAATGCTAAGGATCAAAGGAGTAACTACTGAGGGTGACGGTGGTGGATTACAGACCAGCTACTCTTGATGAAAGCTGATTAAAATAGCAACTCTGTGATATCTATGGGTCACAGACCCTGATTCCTGGAGAGCACTTAAGCTTCCTGCCAGTTGGATGAGTAACATGGTGGGATGGAAGCAATCCAGCAAATTTTAGGAAGCTTTCTTGGTAGATATCCTGAATGGGCCAACCAGGGATCTTGCACTAATGGATGTAAACTAGTAATGCAAAATTGTCTAGGAATGTGGGAATGGCAACTCTGGCTATAGTCATGATCATATAGTAGAGCTCAAGATCCTGAAGGAAGTGAGGATAGCAAGTCTCTGGACTTCAGAGAGCAAACTCTGGCTTATGTGAGGAATTGGTAAATGGGAGGCAGCTTTGAGAAGTGCAGGGAGCCTAGGAAAGTAGGCAGATTTTTAAGGTAGCCTTTTTCTGATGCAAGAGTGACACATCCAAGTAGGAACCCATGTTGACGAACTGCTAAGTGGGGAACACCTGACTGAACTTCATGGCAAAAATATCATGGTGGAAGCAAAAACAGGTTATAGAAAAGGAGTTACAGAAATATCAAAGTGTGTAAGGATGGTGTAGACATACACAAGGCTTCTGGAATCTCAGGCTGCTCTCAAAAAACTATGTTAACAGTAAGGGGCTGGATAAGAAGCATATAGGCCTGTTGAATGTGAGCACAGGTAAGGCTGGTGTCTTCAGAGCTGCCTTTGCCTCACTGACCTGCACCATATGCTTAGAGGTAAGACTGGAGCAAGTGCAGAGCTACCAGCAATGGATGAGGAGCAAGAGAGAGATTCTTCTGAGGATTTGACCTGCACAAATCTGGCTGCACTGGGGTTCTGGGCTATGTCTGAGAGTGCTGGGAAGATCTGACTGATGCCTTGAGAGCAGCTGCTCTCTGTGCCAACAAGCCTTACCAAATGTTTGCCAACGTTGATAAAATGTAGGCATTTGCAGACATGGGGATGGTACTTGATGCCATGGCAACTTTAATAAGGTGCCAGGCACTGGCTCCTGTGCTATTTTTGTATGTTCTTAGGATTCTGTAGTCTGGGTGGCTGGACATCTAGGTGGGTAAAAAGCTCATTGTGTAGCTGGGGTCAGACAGTTTCAGTTTAATGGGTTGCACTTTGCCTGAAGGGCAGAAGCAAGTGGAATCCTCTTGTACTTTAACATGTTTTTCAAGGACCTGGAGGAGATGACAGGATCCAGTTTGCCATGTTTGCACATGGCTGCATGCTGAGGTGCCATCATGCAGCTTCAGGGCTGGGCTGCTGTCCAAGACGACCTGGGCAGGCTTAAGAACAAACCAGTATGAACTTTTTGAAATTTAACAAGGACAAATATTCAGCCTGTGGAAAGGGAGGACACCTTGCAGAGATCTAGACTTGGGACTGCTTGTCTGGGTAGCAGCTCTGTCGCAAAGGCTGTGGCCATGCTAGCAGGCAGCATGACCACAGCCAACAAAGATAACAACAGCATGCCAGTAGCTTGGGAAAAGTGACAATCCACAGCTATTTGGCACTCACTAGGGCTCTTGTAGACCACATACCACCAGGTATGTCATTCCCCTCTCAGAATGCAGTGCCAAGAAAGTTGTTGAAAAGCTGGGACAAGCTTATTGGAGGGCCAACAAAGCCAGGGATGGAGTATGTGTCCTGCAGGGAGGGGTTAAGGGAGCTGAACTCAATTGACCTGGAGCTGGGTGGGCTTGCCACCATCTAAGAGAAGAGGCGTATCGAAAAGAGATATTCAAGGCTGTGCATTTAAGGAGGCCTGTTCCACTGCAGCGACCCCAGGACTGTCTGGCCAGTGTGGGGCTGAAAGAACCAAGGCAGAACCCATGCCAGCTGGGGGCAGAAGGGAAGGGAGTGCAGCTGCAGTACAGCCACAGGATGGGTCATCTGCTCCAACCTCCCTGCTCAAGCACAGTCATCTGAGAGCACGTGGCACAGCATTGCGTCCAGATGGTTTTTTAATATCTCCAGTGAGGGAGACTCCACAACCTCTCTGAGCAATCTCTTACAGTGTGGGGTCAGTTGCGCAGTAAAGAAGTTCTGCCTCATATTTAGATGGAACTTCCTGTGCATCAGTTTCTGCCCATTGCCTCTTGTCCTACTGGTTGCACCACAAAGAACAGCCTGGCTCCATCATCTTCACACCCACCCTTTAGATATTTTATGCACTTTAATGAGCTCTCTTCTTGGTTGCCTCTTCTTGAGGCTGAACAGGCCCAGCTCCCTTAGCCTTTCGTTGTAAGAAAGATTCCCCAGACCCATGACCAATTTAGTAGCTGTCTGCTGCACCTGCTTCAGGAGCTGAATGTCTCTCTTGTACTGGGGAGCCCAGAACTGGACACAGCAGTTCAAATGTGGCCTCGCCAGGGCTGAGCAGAGCAGTAGCATCACCTGCCTTGACCTTCTGGCAGTGCTCTTCCTGATGCATCCCAAGCTTCCCTTGGCCTTCTTGGCCCCCCTTCTTGGCTCCCCTGCATTTGGTTGTCCTCCAGGACTCCCAAGTCTCCTTTGTAGAGCTGCTTTCCAGTAAGTTGGCTCCCAGCCTGTGCTTGTGCATGGGGTTAATCCTCCCCAGGTGCAGGACCCTGCATTTGCAAGTATTAAATTTGAAATGGTTTTTCTCTGCCCAACTCCCCAACCTACCGAGGTCCCTCTGAAAGGCCGCACGAGGCTCCGAGGTATCGACCACTCCTTCCAGTTTTGTATCATCAGTGATGGTGAGGGGAGTACAGGGGAGCTGGGCCGGGGTCGGGGCTGAGGCGGGCAGTGCGTGAGGGAGTTCCCGCCCTGGCCGGCGGGCGGAGCAATCCGCCTTTGGGCTGTGCCGCAGGAGCGAGCGGGAAGCGCGGCTGCCCCATCCCTGCGCGCCTCGGGCTGAGCACGGGGCTCTCGCCGCCACTCGGAGGAAGAGGAAGTGGCCGCGGCCCCCGGCCGGGCTGAGCGGGAGCGGAGCCGCCGCCCCGGGCTGCGCCGAGCAAACTTTGTGCTGGGCGGCGGTGCCGTGTGGCGGCGCGGCGCTGCCCCGGCACCTCCCTGTCGCGGAGCTGAGGGGGGAGCGGCCCCGTAGCGCGGCGGGCGGGCGCGGGCGACAGCCGGAGTAGGAGGAGGAAACGCTGTCAGCGGGGCCGGCCGTCTCCGCCCGCCGGGCATCCTTCAGCACCGCCGGGCTGCGCTTCGCCCGCCGCTTGCCCCAGGTACTGCCGCGCACCCCTCCGGCTCGGCGGGCAAACTTGGCGAGGGGGCGGGAGGGGGTTGCTGCTGGGCAGGGTCGGTGCGCCGGAGAGGGGAAAGCCGCTCCGGGGCTTCGACTCGTCGTGGTCCTCTGGCTCCCGAAGTTCGGAGCGGGGCGCGGGCTGGCCGGCGTGCCCGGGTTTGGAGGGGCTGCTGGAGCCCGGGGCGGGAGGGCACTGCCTCCCGCCTGCTTCCCGGGCGGATTTCGGGCTGTGCGGTTGCTCCGGAGGGTCCGCTTGCTGCGGTCCTGCCGAGGGGCCGGAGCGGAGCCCGCCCGGGAGGGCGGTGGGGCCGGCGGGCGGTGCCGTCCTGTCAGCCCATGGGTGCGGAGACCGCCGGGCTGCCCGCGGCCGGGGCGGACCGGAGGCGGCATCGCCGGCAGTCGCTTCCAGCCAGTGGGATGGTTGTCCGCGTCCAGCCCCCGCCGCGGTGAGGCAGAGCCGGGAGAGGAGGGAGCTCTGAGGGGAGCCGGGTGGGCGCCCGCCTGCCCCCCCAGCCCGGCGCCGCTCCTCACATGCAGGGCACCTGGAGGCGGCGGTGCCGTGCCATCGTGTGGCTGGCTGGGCTCTGGGATTTTACAGTCGCTGTTTTCCAATTTTATTGCCTTTTTAAGTTCTCGATATTGTTTTAGCACAGTTTTCTTACATTATAAAGAGGCAGGGTGACCACGGTTCAGCATTTGTACGTCTGAGTATGAAATACATCTCTCTTGTCTCTGGTTTGTCTGAATTCTTGTCACAACAGCCTCTTCTTATTGCCTGTGTATTTCTGGAAAAGGAGAATTTAGTGGGATGGACTTTACAGTTCTTCTTTGATTCTTTCGGCTTAGTCAAATAATTAATGGGCGACATTTGTTCTCCATTACGCCCGAGCGTGCTTCCCTCCAGAGCGCTTCTAGCTCGGACCAGGGAACAAGCTGAACCGGAGGCTGCTGTGTGGCAGGACGGGCAGTGGTGCCGGAGTCTTAGTCGGGGTGGCCGTTGTGCTAAAGCGAATGCTGGATTTAAACTAATAAAAATATAATTATACCTGTTATACAGAATGTTCTTTAATATTTTCAGCCAAAGTTTGGAAGCTGTGGTCTAATTGTGTACTGCTTAAATTTTTATTCCCTTCAAAAATTATCTATTTATTTATTTATTTTGTAGGACTTTAACCTTATCAGTATGTATCTAGCCTCTAGCTTACACGGGGATATTCTTTTGTACATCTACTTTTATATTTTATTTTTATAGAATACCATCCATTTCAGGTCCTGGTATTGAATAACAAATTACTGGCAATAAACCTTTTTCACAATGGTAGTGGTCACATTTGTGTATTTAATTCCTGTTTTTTCTAGGGAAAAAGAAAAGTCTCAGAATGAAGGGTTGTTTTAGGAATCTAGCTTAACCTCAAGTAGGTTAAATTAGACAAGGGGCTTTCCACCTCTTGAATGCTGGCATTCCCCAGTCTGAGAATGAGAATGTAGCATGAAATGAGTATATACAGCTGTGATTAAATACCTAGGGGAGTTCTGAGCTGTGGTACTGGGAAACACAATTACCATATTGGGTATAATGAACCGGCCTTAGACTCTGTGGTGGAAAAGGTGGGGTCACAGACTTGTTAAGAATAAAAATTAAAGTTGATGAAGTCTCCATTTGAAATAAGTAAAAGATATTCATGTAACTATTATTCCATCCCTAACTTCATGTGAGATCCCAAAGTTCCATGCCTGGTGCTAGTGGTCCACCGTACCTTTTGCCTTCATCAGTTGGCTGGGGTTTAACTCCATGGCAAACTAGCAAAAGGCAGTAAACATTGGACCGTCAAGTCTGTAGTTTTGTGTTTTACCATGGTTTTACTCACTGTCGTTAAGCAGCTGTGCATACATTGCAATATGCATCTGTTTCTCATGCCTGTTTTCTGTGGGTTCAAGAAAGTTGAATTAATATCTAACATTCCTATTCATGTTTTTGTCAGGTTCATTCAGTCTTTATTTTCTAAGCTGCTGTGATTTCTCTAGTTCTCTAGTCTTTCTTAGCATCCTGATAGTCTCCTGTTGTCACATGGAGGCAACTTACTTGAACATTTGCATATGGTATTTTGGCATAAATTTTATCTGTGCGTTGTTCAGTGACACTAACACTTAGTTATCTTGACCAAAAATACATTGCCTAAAAGTATTTTGTAGAAAGATGTGGTATTATCTGAATCTTTTGCTGTACCGAAAGACAGGATCCCTGGTATCACCAAGTGTTAAATGTTTTGGTTGAGTGTTACAGGGTGATGTAGGTGGTGTGGAAAGCAAGGGTCTCCCACCAGCCTACTGTTCCTCACACTGCTCCCCACCGCTAGCAAAACACCTGCCTTACTCCTCCACTGTTCTCTCTGATGCTGTTTGCTCCTCTGCCTCCCACCTTGTCGCTCGTGTGCACACACACACACCCCCACAAACCAGCTCTGTTTCCCTAGAGGGGGTTAAGTGTGGCTTGTGGCAGGGAGCCCACAGAGGTAGCGTGGTGACTTGCAGGCCCAGAGACAGCACAGAGCAAAGTGAGTGTGTTATGCAGGGCAGCAGAGTCAAGCCCAAGTCAGTGATGTGAACACTGCATTGAGAACAGCAGCACCTAATAAGAGTTTGTTGAAATCATGTTATCATGCTGGCGTGTTATTTGACATGCTGCATGCTAGTGCTGTGCTTTCTTTGTGACTTGTGTATACAAGACCTGTCAGGGTAGTCTGTTCTAACTTTATTGATTCTGTATCGTATTTATCCATGTATTACTTTGCTTCCTTCCTTAAGCTTAGAAACTCTGGAAGCTAGACTAGCAATTGTCTTAATTGGCCAAATTATGTTTTTCTCTGGTTTTTTTTGTGTAGTCAGTACATTTTCTTGTCTCCCTGGGAGACAGTACCAAACCCAATGCAGTAGTTTGGTTTTTAATTCTAGCAATTGGGGCTATAGTTCATCATGACAGGTCTTCCAGAGTTCTTGATATGAATCCAGATTTGTCCTGATTTGTGTTCTGCTGCTGTTGAGTTGTGGTATCTTTGGCCTCTCCTACTTGCCTTGGCTTCTGGCACATTTCATTTTATGCTGGTGTTTCTTGATCTGAGACCGTAGTTTCCTCTAATGAACTTTGTTCTTGTCCCTTAAGCTCTCTGCTTATCCTACCTTTCCTTATTTATTAGGTAATTCATCTCACTATGTCTGGAAACCTTCTTATGAATTCTCTTGTCACTTCCTTGGGTTCCAAGTTCTGTGGATACTCATATTGTAGTTCAAACATGTTCCAGACCTCCACTCACATCCTCTGATTGCTCATTCCTGTTCATCTCACTAATAAATTCCTTAGTTTTTGAGATTTGCTTTTTGAAATTGAAGACCTTAATTGCAGATTTACTTGGGTTGCTTTGCAGTTTAATTTAAATCAAATCAATCGTAAAGGATAAATCTGGGATTATTCTTTCACCTACCTTCCTGTAAACTGAGATTTAGTTATCAGCCTCAGGTCTAAAATCCTGACAGCAGTGGTCAAATTCATAAGTATATGGTGAAAAGGAATTGGTCAGCTGTAACATCTGACAATAGATGGGACTGATTTATGGTAATTGTTCTTCGTAACTATAAGCATTTAAAATGTTTCAAATTGTTTGGTAAACATGAGTTACTTAAGCACAGATCCCTCCCCACAAATAAAAATTATTGCAGTATTTACTGAATATATGTTTACATGTCTTCCTGGATGGTAATACTGTTGGAAAAAAAAAAGACCAAGTGGGTATCTCTTGGTAAGGATTTTCCCTCTTAAATGGCATAATCTCACAAAAAAACCTTTGCAGTGGTAAGCCAGGGTGGGACAAATGAGAAGAAGTCAGAAGCATGGCTCTTTTCTGGGAACTAGCAAAGGATCAGCTTGCCATCCTATTCTGCTTTCTGTGTTTACCTGTACACCCAGTTTGTCTGGTCTGGTGTTGTTAACTCTCTGCTTCGGTTATGCTGGTTTTTTGCCTTGTTATTCCTCCTCTGCTTCACTGCTTTAACTATGGTAGGAAAGGGACTTGACTATAATTTGCAAGCTCTCTCAGGGTTTGTTTAGAGCTGAGTGGAGGACTAAACACTGGTGTTTTGTAGACTGGGAAGGATGCAAGAATTAGGTGACCACATGCCAGTAAGTGAACTAAGCATGAAGTGCTTATTATTTTGAAAATGGAAAGGTCAGGATTGCAGAAGTGGGGGTTTAAGAAAATAAGCATGTCTTATTACTTCACAACAAATGTGAAGTCCTGTAATTATTTTTAAATGCCTTCTAGCATCCCTATGAGGAACCTAAGTATTACCCATGGAAGGAAGAATGAGGGTGAAAGACCTTAACCAAAATCAAGATAGAAAACCTATTAATACATTGCAGTTATCTTGTTTTCCAGCTGCCGCATTCGTCAGTAAGAATACTATATTCCATAATTTTGGGAAAAGAACGTTAGCAGTAACCGAGGGTGTGAATTTTAAAAAATAAAGTAATTCATGATAAAGCTTACAAAATACATTCACTAGTCTTGGCCAATGAATGTTTTAAATATGCTAATGCAAGCAATCTTGTTCTCACTAATATTGCTTAAAAACAAGCTGACAAGCATTAATTTTCCATACAGCATGTTTTCCTTGGATGCCAGTGTAAGCACTAAAGTTACCTTATTCCTATTTCAGATGGTAGTGTATTTCACTTACATGCTTGCTAGAATATTCAGTCTAATGCTATATACGTAGCAGTTGACTCTAAGATTTTAAGTATTTAAAAGAATTGTTTTGGAATTATTTTCAAATCATCCCTCTAAGTAATCATTGACATCATGCATTGATTAGTTGAAATAAACTATTTAGCCAATATGTACTTAGTTGATAACATCCCTTATATTACTTGTTCTGGTAATCTGTTCAAAGTTCCATTAGCCATGTGGTTCTGTTACATTTCAGTGTAATTTTCATTATAATTCTGTGGAGATAAGTTGTTATGGAGTTTTGTGAAAGGATGGATCAATAAATCAGAAAATTAGCCTCATTTGTTCCCCAGTATACCCCCAAAGAAAATCAGATAGAAGGCAAGGTTTTTTTTGTTTGGTGTTCTTTTTTTGTTTTTTTTTTTTTTTTTTTTTTTTTTTGTTTTTTTTTTTTTTTTTTTGTTTTTTTTTTTTTTTTTTTTTTTTTTTTTTTTTTTTTTTTTTTTTTTTGTTTTTTTTTTTTTTTTTTTTTTTGTTTTGTTTTTTTGTTTTTTTTTTTTGTTTTGTTTTGTTTTTTTTTGTTTTGTGTTTTTTTTTCTTTTCTTTTTTTCTTTGTGCTCTTTTTCTGCTGAAAAGAAATCCTGGGGCCTGAATCACTGTTAACAAGAAAATAAGTTGTTAGCTACGTGGTATTTTATCTTTGTTCTTTGCTAATTCTGAGCTTGTTGTATTTCATCTATTTTGGACACACACTAGCAATGTGAGAAAGCAAACCTAAGCTGCAAGAGGGTATTTTAGCAAAGCTTAAGTTCAGACATCATTAGCTGAGAATTTGACACATCTCTGGAAGAGCTGTAAAAATTCCTATGATATATTCAAGGTATATTCATTTTCATGGATCACAGAGGTGATTAAATGTGGAAATACTGTTGGTTTGTTTTTTTTTTTTTCTTGCTGACTAAAATTTGTTGCAATTTTTTTGGCTTTTTTTCATGGCAAAGGATGGTACCAGTTTCAATAAAACTTGTATTGAGAAGGAGCATTCAGGGGCAGGTCATTTGCCATGGTGGGATGGGTTTCTGTCTTGTACCTCCAGATTTTCCCCAGAGCTCCTCTGCTCCGAAAATACACATTGAAGGACAGTACTGGGGAGGAGGAGGTGGCAGCAAGAGGCTCATTCTGTGGCCTGTGAGTTGGGTGTTTGTTTGGGATATACAAGTCCTGGGTTAAATTTTTGAACTCACTTTGCAGAAGCAAGCTGCTCCTTTCCTGAGCAGTGAAGGCCTTTGCTGTCCTTCACAAGAGAAACTTAAAAATTAATTGTCTAGGCTTTGCTGTTCTGCAACTCGGCATACCTTTTATTTTTGATGCTTTGTGGAATTAAAGTGAAGTTGCAGACTAAAAAGACGCAATTTATTGTGAGATTTAGGTGTCAGTTCTACTTTTATCATCACGTGGCTGAACATATGAACAGTCTGAGATCAACAAGATCGTAGAGCACGTGTAAGATTCATTTGCAGTCTAAGTGAGTTTGTGGACAGAATTAGTTTTTCTGGCTTGTATAATTGTAAAAGCCCATAGCTAAATCATAATTTTAGGGGTTAATGTTCTTCATTAAATGTTACTTTTTCAAGTTTTTTTTTTCTAAGTATAGATAATTATGGGAAGATAATTAATTTCTGCATTTATGAAAAAGAAAATGTTTTTCTTAGAACCTACTGCAAAGCAAAAAGATGTTGAAAATTGGGCAGTGTATTTGAAGGATTATTTTTCAATTTACTAAGAAGTGAATATTAGTGATAATATTTTGGTTTAATATGAATAAAAGAAAGTGGAATTCACATGCAGGTATGGAAAGTGAGGATAAATCTATGTAGTATGGTAACCTTAAGCATGTCTTATAGCAAAATAATATACCTGAAAACATGCACGAAGAGGAAGAGGGTTTAGATTACTTTGAATGCATCAGTGATGAACATTTATTACAGCACTCTTTGATAACTGCAATGTAGAAAATGAAGAAGGTAAATAATGTCCTCTTGACAAGCAGATTTGTAACTGAAAAGCAAGGAGGTATTTTCAGATGATGGTGGGAAGACTCTGAACAGCACTAACTTTGCTGCCAAGGAAAGAAAGAGGGTAATAACTGATGTTAAAAGCCTTTGAAAGGTTATAAAGCAAGCCGTCCCAGAAGGATATTTGTGGGATAACTTCAAGCAGAATTTGGTGAATGGATGATGACTTGTCATACATACATCATCAGTATATTTGAGAAAGCTTTTAAATATTCATACATCTGTGGAATTATTTTCATATTTAGACTCTGTGTTAAAGTAGGAAATTTATTAAGATTTGTTTTCTACTGCTGTAGCACTTTTATTCTAATTACTGTGGAAAAGGTTGTAATGTTGTGAAACTTAATTTTTTTCCCCCCGATTCCTCATTTTTTTCAAGTGAAAGCATCTTTTTTTCATCATCCTTTTCCATATGTGTGCTTTAAGTAACATAACTGCCTATACTTAACGGTATGTGAGAAAGCATTTATCCTCAAGGATACTGATTGAAGTTTTAGCTAAACAGCACAAAAAGGAAAATCAGTCTTCTAGTAAGCAGTCACTCAAGGAATTAATACCAAGAAAAGCATGTTTTCAGTCCACCCCCATGTGGGCAGGTAGCTCATGCTGAATGGCTTGAGGGTTGTCTCTGTTTGCAGAGGACATTGCTTGTATGGCAGTGAGGGTAGAAGAGTTTTTCACCAAAGGGTGAGAAAATGTGCTGGAGATGCACAGGAGAGCATCTGTGGCTGTTGTTGGAAGCACAGGCTTTTATTTTTTAGCACTTTCACCCCAGTTTGGGAAAGAATGCAAAACTCGCCGTGATGTGAAATGCTGAGTCCCCAAGGCCTCCTTTTGCAGCCATCACTGTCTAAGAGTTCTGTGGATTTCACACTGTTGGTACAACTGAAGGTTGCAGGCACTGCAACAGAATGACCTCTGAAATGGAACTTTTTTCCTTATGAAATTCTGTGTACCTACAATGTGTAAGAATTATTGGGCCATCATTGAAACAAAAAACTTGGTACACTTGCTAACACTTACTGCTATCTTAATTCATCACTAGAACAAGTGTACTGCTAGATGTGTTTTATTATAGTTCATGGAAAAATACCTAGTGTATTGTTAGGCTCATTAATATGCAACATATGTTTATGTATTAAAATAACATTTTAGACTGAAGCAAATAATATTGCACAGGCAAAAGAAGAAACTGCTGTATATATGAAAGAACAATCCTTTAATGATAATAGCTGTCATATAAAAAAAAAGGTGGAAATTATCACTTAGAGAACATAAAAAGATCATGAGGATTCTTAACCTTAAATTCCAAATTGAAAAAAAAAATTGAGTCTGCAAACCTTGATATCATTGACAGAAATCGTTAAAGTAGTTTTTATCTTTTTTTCAAAATAGTCAGGGAAGGTTGTTTTTTGCTGAATGCATCCACCAAATACTGAAACTTCAGGAATACAAATGTCACATTATCCTTTTCTCTCAATGCTAGTGGTCTTTATAGCAAATGTTTTTTCTTCTTTCGGGTTATGTGTGATCTAATATTTACTATGTTACTTTTTTCAAGTTCAATGTGTCATTCAGTCATATTTTGATCTATTTATTAGGGACTTTGCAGGAAGATGTAGGTGTGCATTTGTGGAATTGGCACATGATAAGAAGATGGGTGGCATTGTTGAGCCCAGAAGGGCTTGCAGCTCCTTCTTCCATGGGTGTTGGAGAATGGGATAAAACTATTACTGAGCAGTAGAAGTGCGGAGAAATAGAACAAAGTTATGAGGGATGGGTTGGAAACTTCTCAGTTGTGCTGGATAAAAATAAGGAGAAACAGGTTCTTTGTCTGCTAGGAAGTTGACAGTAAACTGTGAAGGTGATGATTCAGCTGTGAATGATGATTTTAGGTGCAGTAGGTGTATTATTTGCAGTAGAGATAGGGAAGCGTGAATGTTACTTTCATAAGCCTTGTTAAGATCTCATTTTAAGCATATGGCCACCTGTGTTCATGTAGAGAAATGAGAACAGTGATGCAAATGAGAGTGAGTGGGGTGATGAAGGGAGCAGAGATCCTGTCTAGTAAATGGCAGAAAAGGACTTGAGTGCATTTATCATAGCAAAATACAGCAAGGGATTTGGTAACTATTAATAAGAATGATTTCACAAGGAAGTATGAGGGAGGGACAAAATTTATAAAAGTTAAATCGCAGTATAAATAAAAATGTAGATAATTTTCTGCAAGTGGCTTCCAAATACATTGGAGCTGTACACTTGACTAACTTTCTAAGCTTCTGGGGGATGGAGCTGCGGCATAAACTTACAAGCAGCTCTTTGGAGACAGTGAACCTGAGCAAGGTTTCCATTCTCCGCTTTAGGTTTAGTAACTGCCAAGGTAAAGGCAGCCCTAATCTGTTGACGGAACTTTCTCAGGTGCTCAGTGCTGTCTGTCAGAGGTTGCAGGGAGGCTGTGGCACTGACCTTCTGATGCTTTATGCAGTTTGCTTACACTGAATGGATCCCATGCCTTGAAGTGTCTGGAGTGGCCTGTGGGAGCCACTCTTTGTTACTGAGCATTTATTCTGCATTTCCCTCCCTGTCCCCAGAGCATGAGTTTCTCCATGTAGGCAGAGGCATGATGTTGGGTGGGTTGGAATGAAAAACCTCAGGTGCCTACCTGGTGTGTCTAAATACTTGTGTTTTTTGTACTTGCTGCTGGTTGAAACAATTTGCCTGAAGCCCCACCAGTGTTGCTGAGAGGAATTAGAGGATTTGGATCATCTGGATATTTTCACCAAGTAATTATTCCATTCTTTCCTACTCAGATGATCTGTAATGTGCAGGATATTGAGAAGCATGTAATAAGTAGTAGGAATGGTTGTCAGGAGTAATCTTTTAGAATGTTATGGGCTGGCACCTTATTAAAAGAGAACTAGATTTATCTAGTGCAGTTCTGTGGCCAGGTGCCTCTTCTGTTTTGAAGACAGATTCTGTAAAGTCCCATTATATCCTAAAAAAATGAGGTGGGAGGAAGTGAAGTTGTTTTGTAAATGCAGGTAGTTCTCTGCGGAGAGAACTTGCTTTTTCCATTGAATTACAAGGCTAGATATTAATTTGAATGTTACAGAGATCTGTGTAAAAGTTAATACTAGGTGCTCTCTTAGTAATTGCATATATAGAAGTTGTTATTAGGTTGATCACCTTAATATTAGCAAGTTGTTTTGCATTTTCAGCTGCTTTTTTATAATGGAATATATGTCTTCCAGATGTACTGTTGAATACATTTGAAAGATGCAAAATACATAAATTAAACCGTCAATTTTCCAATAAAATAATAGTATGCCTGGGACTAGATCTGAGTAGTGTATACTCTCTGATCATTTATTTGATTATACGATTTTATGTAGTTTGTAGGTGGCTTGTATTTAAAAATTAAAAATCACCATAATGTACTGGTGTGGGGCATGAAACCAGAAAAAAATCCTCAAAATTAATAATTTTTATTCATTTTCCCTTTTCCCTACCTCTTTGTATCAGGAACTGCTGAAATGGGTTGTGGATTGAACAAACTAGAGAAGCATGATGAAAAACGACCTGGTAATATCTATTCAACTTTGAAGAGGCCCCAGGTAGAAACCAAGATAGATGTTTGCTATGAATATCGATTCTTGGATTTCACAACACTAAATGATAGTAAGTACACAGTATTTTTCTTTAAATTTTTTTTTTCTGTGAAAGTATGTGTGCTAATTCCTCCATGATATTTTTTGAATAGTAGTTAAGTTCTTAAAATGTCTTCAATTTTTCTAAGTAAATGCCTTCTCTTCAGTCGCAAAGCTTCCATGCAGAGATCTTAGTGAGAATTTTGTGTTAATTTTTGGCCTTACAGCTAGTTACAGGTTACCACATTTTAGGTTCTTTTACCCTCCCCTTTTCTGGTTTGTTTTCTTGGATTTTTTTGTTTGTTTTCTTCTCTGATATGGATGTTTGTTTCCCTAATTTGCATTTTATTCAACTTTGATACGGTAAAGCAATTCAGGTTGGCAAGGCTATATATTTCACTGCTCTTTTTTCTTCATTCCCTTGTGCTCTCTGGGCTCTGTCAGAGGTATTTTGAGAGGCTGAAGTTGGTGTTTTCAGTTTTAATAACTTGCCATAAATAACTCTTATGCGGTTACAGCTGCTTACAGGTGCACCCATGTAGGTGGAAACAGGATAGTGGGAGACACTAAAGACCTAAAACATCAAAGGGGTGAAGATCCAGTCTCATGCAGTTTTTACCTTGTTTTTTTTCTTCTGACTGAAATAGTCTTGTTTTAATTCTCGTGACAATCCATAAATACTCCATTTTTTCGTTTGTGGTTGACATCAGGCTTCTCTGATATTGCTCACACCACTGCGTGTGCCCTCTTTCACTTCAGAATTAGTCTGTTCTACAAGCAATTACTCCTCACACCGTTTGGGAATCAGAAGCTTGAGCAGAAGGCTGGGACCTGCTTCCTGCTATATATAAAACAACACAGTACCAGAATCTGCTAGAGTTGGCTGGCACGATGCCAGGCAGAGAGCCTCTGTTGCTCTTGCCCTGCAGTGAGCTGTGACTTCTCTTGTTTTGCAAGTCAGGTCAAAGGCAAAGCCAGAGCATGTGAGACATGCTCATGGTGTGAGACAAAGAGCCGCTGGTGTGTCGCTTGATGAGGCACCTCGAGCAGCTCAGCACGTCAGCCCAGAGTAGTGGGAATTTGTTGGCTCTTAAAATTTGCGGCAAGTAAACTCGAGTTTGTAAAGGGTGAGCTTTGGAATAGGTGGTTGGATGGGATTGTGTTCTTGTAGGCAGTGTGAGAGTTCAGAAATTTTGTCTTTGCACACTTTGAGTGGCTGTCTTCTGTATTTGTGTTCCCTTATGTTTTTTGATACGCTAATTGGGATGCACTGTTGTTATTAAGAGCACCGAGCAAATGGTAGAGGAATATTTTTCATGTTTATGTATTGCAGTTGTTTCAACATTTACGTGTCTTAATTTCAAAGTGAACTGTTTATGTCCTTTGATAGTTTGACAGCTTTTACTGAGATGTATTGCAAGTTGTGTCATTAGCAAAAATGAATTAATATTGAGGATACACTTCTGTGGGCTTTTCTGGAATAGTCATCATTCTGTCTTGAGTGTCTCTCAGATTTTAGCATGTGCATTCCCCTGTTCTCTCATGAAGTCTCATCTTTGGCACTCTATGGAGGAAGGATCATTACTTATGGTAGCAATGTGGCTTGCCTCAGGCACAGAGGATGTCTGGTAAAGAGCAAAAAATTAAACCCTTTCAAAGGCTTTCCAAGTCTTACTAAATGCATAGGTTTGTTTGTAAAGTATATTTGTATATGTTTTTCTTATTCACCCTAGATTGTTATGTTACGATTTTAGGATGCGTGGCTTCCAAGAGACTGTTAGTGGAAGTACTTCTATCAGATTCTTCGTCTTGCCAAATAGCATAAGCTCTCCAGCTCCACTGAGTTGTGCTTTGGCATGTTGTATCCCCATCACTCCAGTCTCTGAAGATGTCAACAGATAGACAGATGTGGAGGGGATGGAGCTGTTGTTCCTGCTCTTTTTATTTAGTACGTCTGTGACTATGTGCTCTCAGGATTGGCAGCTCATTCCCTGTTGTAGTCATTGGCTGTGTGAAGGCCCATGTTGCACTATGTAGTGTTGTGGCATTCCAGGTTTTTCTCATCAGCACTGGTTCATTTATGTTTTTGCTGAGAAATAACCTCTGCAGATAACCAGCATGGAGTGTTTCACCTATATTTGTGTGGATTCGGAGGCTTCTAAGAGTGAAATGCTCCTAGCTGTGTAAAAAGAACATTTGAATTGTGAAGCCTCTCTTCTGTGAATCTGCTTTAGCTGTTGCAGCATGTATGTATCTCCTGACATCATTTTTTCCACAGGTTTTCTCCTTCACTGGATTTTTAGAATAAGCCATGTTAAATTGTGAATGTCTACAGAGTGTTTTATTGTATTCTTATGCTAGGCCTTATTTACAAGACTAGTGAGCCTGGCAGTGCAGACAGGTACTCATTTTTCTCTGTTGATTTTTTATAGTGTTGATTGCTCTGATAACTAAATCTCTCACAAGTGTTTAATCATAAGGGTAAGAAGGATGTGATTATCTCCATGTTGAAAGTGAGAGCTAATTCACAGATTACTGCCACAAGTTTCTCAAGTTCTTAGCATGTCCTCATGTGTTCCAAAAGCAGCTCTTGTTGAGTTCAGACATACAGGTGGATGCTGGTCATATTTGCCATTTAGAACTGCATGTATTTCCAGATCTGATATCCAGATAATCAGAGATCAGTTCCAGAATGTGGCATATGTTTGAAGTGCACTTTGTCTGGCAGCTAGGCAGATACAAGTTTTTGCAGCTATATGTGGGGAAATACTGCTCCCCTCTCTTTTCCCTTATCAGTTCTATGAATTGATTTAACTCATGTATCTGGCAGGTTATGTGGGTTTTTTTTTGTTTGATTATCCTCGGCTGTATCTGCGTCTTCTGGAAGGGTCTGAAGAATTCTGCAGTTGGTGGAAGTGGAGGGAGTATCTTGTCAGGAAAAGAAATAGTACCTTCTTTAAATCAGCTCACCCTGTTATGAACTCACAGAATCACAGAATGAGTGAGGTTGGAAGGGATCACTGTGGGTCATCTGGTCCAACCTCCCTGCTCAAGCAGAGTCATCTGAGAGCACATAGCACAGGATTGTGTCCAGGCAGTTCTGGAATTTCATCGCCAGTGAGGGAGACTCCACAACCTCTCAGCAATCTCTTACAGTGCTCAGACATGCACAGTACAGAAGTTCTGCCTCATATTTAGATGGAACTTCCTGTGCGTCAGTTTCTGCCCATTGCCTCTTGTCCTACTGGTTGGCACCACAAAGACCAGCCTGGCTCCATCATCTTCACACCCACCCTTTAGACATTTTATGCACTTTAATGAGCTCTCTTCTTGGTTGCCTCTTCTTGAGGCTGAACTCAGGCCCAGCTCCCTCAGCCTTTTGTTATAAGAAAGATTCCCTAAACCCTTGACCAGTTTAGTAGCTGTCTGTTGGACCTGCTCCAGGAGCTCCATGTCTCTCTTGTACTGGGGAGCCCAGAACTGGACACAGCAGTCCAAATGTGGCCTCGCCAGGGCTGAGCAGAGCAAGAGCATCACCTCCCCTGACCTTCTGGCAGTGCCCTTCCCTTAGCATCACTGTTGAAAACGGGGATAAAATACTGTCCTAATAATCATTTTTCTGGAATGTTAGCTAGAAATTTAACTTCACTTGCTTACTACCTTCTGACATACACAGCTAAAAGAATGTAAGGAAATATGCTCCTTTATTACATTTATTTTTCTTTTCTGAACTTTTGCTTTGCTTTGCACTGCTGCAGATGTCCAGTGGAAAATAATATTTGATCACATACTTGAGTACTGTAAAAATAATGCATAGATGCAGAAGACAGAATTAAGGTTGCAAGTGTAAGCTTCATTTTTGTGTTTCTCAGTGTTACAAATTGATTTACTTGGAAGTGAAGTGTCTAGGGAAATATTTTCCAAGCTTTCAAGGAAAGCCGGCTATGAAGAACCCATTGGTTTCCATGGTGTGCCACAACATTGGTAATCCATATGGTTCTCCAGAATCAAAGTGGTTAGATTTGCCATTGTCCTTTACTTTTTTAAAAAGTGGGGAAAATTGCTATCAGCAAAGGGCTATTTAGTGTAGATTGGCATTTGAGGAGTAAAGGGGCACCTTCCTAAGACATTTCCGAGTTGAGGCGGGCATACTTGTTTTGAGCTGTTGGCTTTATAAATCTTCGTATGAGCCTGATCTTTCTTGTTTCTAATAAGGTGGCCTCTTCCAAGAAATCCTAGTCTGTCTTCCGTCTTGTCCCTTAACAGTGTCATCCTGTGTTCTATTCTTTAGTCTGTCTGTACTGTCCAAAGCTTATGGGCTGCTCTTCTCCCTCATCACACCAGTTTTCACCCAAATTTAATCGATAAAATCATCACACATTTTGACTTGTGAAGAAGACATTACTGTATTTGTGAACTGGGTGGCTTGTTGCTGGTTCAGCAAAATGTCAGAAGTGTCTTCTCACTGCCTTAGAGACAATACTTATGTTAAGCAGAAATGACCGAATTGTATAACAATAAAAAAATCAAGGAAAATAAAAGACAGTTGCAGCAAACCTTTTGCTTCAAAGCTGGAAGAGGCAAATTAGGGTTTGCTCTATATACTTCAACCCAAAGCCCCAAACAACAAAAGATTGTATCACCTGCTCAAAAGTAAAAAATTGTTTCTATTTTGTATCCCTCTCCTTATAAAGAAAAGGAGATGAATAAGATCATCTTGTACCTCTGCTATCTCCAAGTTTTATTGGAAATAAGAGGCAAATGGTGAGCAAATCTCAGAAGGATGTGTGCTGGCAAATGGAATAGTCTTAAATTAAAGCAACCATGCTTTCAACAGTGCCTCCATGGGGTAATCTGGTTTGTTTTGTTTTGTTATTTTGTTGAAAAGAGAAATATTCCAGTAATCTGCATTCCTTTCTTGCTTTATTTGATCTACTTATTTTGGAAAACTGTACTTGCAATGACAGATGATACAGAAACTGAACTAACTTATTCACCCTCTATTTCTTTCTTTCACCTCCTGGGTTATGATGACCTCCTGAGAAAAAACCAGGAATCTGATAGTAATTTATCTCTTCACTTCTCGGAATAAGATGGAATTTTTTGGTATTTAGGGGAATTTTTTTGACTGACTTGATTGGATCTTTATTTTTTTTTCTGCTTTGCTTTACATTCCTGTAGTAATTCATTGGCCCGATGAGTTATGATAGGTTTTGGTCTTGAATAAAGTTGGCATGAAACATATGGTAGCCATGTGATGAGAATGGAATGGGGTATAAATTGTTTTAAATGGGGAAAGGCTATACTCTGAACAAGCCATTTGTGCTGTAAAACCACTAAAATCCAGATGTTTTGATGGAATGAAAAATAGCAATACTTCACATGTCCCAAAGAAGTTTTTAAGTTCTAATGTGAATATATGAGCATATGGTTTTTATCCTGATTGTCAAGATTTTGTATCCTTAGTTAAAAAAAAAAAAATCAAAATGAAGAAATTATTTAAAAGTAAGGTTATTAATTCCATTCTAACCTTCCCACCGTACTTTTTGCTTGAATGTTGTAAGTGTTTTAATCAAAGGACGTGTTTTACCAGGACTGTACTCCTAGTGTAATAAATTTACTACATACATAAAACCTTCTTATTTGAGGCATTTTGGGGTGC